>JAYRCH010000202.1:0-480563 GCA_037179445.1 Phengaris alcon alcon | reverse complement strand
ACTCTCCGCGGGCCACTCGTTCATCGGCCTGCGCAGGAAGTCCGGCCCCCGGAACCAAGGGTCCTCGTCGCTCTTCGGGACGTAGCCCGTTCTGGTGGCTAAGTCGGCGACGTTGCTCTTCGTGCTCAGCCATCTCCACTGGTGAACGGACGTCAGCTCGGCAATCTCCCCTAGCCGATGCGCGACGTACGGTGTGTATTTGCGGCTGCCATTCTGTATCCAACACAGAACCACTTGTGCGTCGATCCAGTAGAAAACCGTGTCCGTTTTCCATCTGTGTTCTGCTGCGACTGCGTTTCCCAGCCTCGCTCCGACCAGGGCAGCCTGTAGCTCCATCCTTGGTATTGTCTGTGCCTTCAGCGGCGCCACCTTGGCCTTGGCGGCGGCTAACACGACTCGTACTTCTCCATTTTCTTGTTCCAATCTCCAATAGACGGCTGCGGCGTATGCGTCCTTACTCGCGTCGCAGAACACGTGCAGCTGTCGGCCTCTCGTCGGACTCCCCCCGTTGTAACTCCGGGGTAGCTCGAGCTGACTGATGTACTCCATGTCGGTCAGCCAACGGGCGAAATCTTGGGCTGACTCAGCGGGTAGCGACTCGTCCCAATCCAGCTTCTGACGCCACAAGCCTTGTAGGATGACTTTGGCGGTGATCGTGTAGCAGCTCAGCAGTCCCAGCGGGTCGTAGATGCTCGTCACCGTGCTGAGGGCCTCTCTCTTTGTCGGTGCGCGCTGTAGCTCGCGAACCTCCTTATGGACTCTGGAGAGCGACGTGTTGAATCTTAGTTTGTCGCCTCGGGAGTCCCATAGCATGCCCAAGGTCTTCTGCTCGTCTTTGGTGACACGCTGGGTAGTGTCCTCGGCCAGGCGGTCTTCAGGCAGTCCCTCTAGCACCCTCCAGTCGTTGCTCGTCCAGCCTCGTAAGTGGAAGCCACCTTTCCTATGTATTTGGTCCACTTGTTCCACGGTCTGCATGGCCTTCTGGTGGTCTGGATAGCTGTCTACGTAGTCATCCATGTAGTGGGCTTCGGTGATAGCGCGATGAGCTTCGGGATGCGATTCGGCAAACTCTTCCGCGTTCCGATTCCGGGCTGAGTGTGCCAGGAACGGTGAACACGATGCTCCGAAGATCATTACCACCATCTTGTATGTGGACGGCGGTTCGCCTTCGTCTTCTCTCCACAGGAACAGCTGGGCCGGTTGGTCTTCTTTTCTGACCTTGACACGAAGAAACATCTCCTCTATATCGGCCTTCACAGCGACGGCTTCCTCTCTGAACCGGAACAATATCTTCGGCAGTGAGGTCAGAAGGTCAGGCCCCTCTAACAAGTGATCGTTGAGGCTCACGCCGTTTGTTCTCGCTGCTGCGTCGAAAACCAGTCGCAACTTGCCCGGCTTGTTTGGGTTTTTAACCGGGAAGTGCGGCAGGTACCATGTGATGTCACTTCCGGCCTCTGTCCCGTCGCATTTTTCCGCATATCCCTTGCTTATGAGATTCTTCATCTGTCCATGATACTGCGCCTCGTCCATGGGGTTCTTCTTGAGCTTGTGTTCCAAGTTCCTGAGCCTCTTTAGCGCAGTATTGTAGCTAAGAGGTAGCTTGACGCCATTCGTGCGCCACAGAAGTCCCACTTCGAATCGACCGTCTTCCGTTCGTTTGGCCGTTCTGCCAAAGAGGTCGATGGCTCGCTGCTCCTCGTCGCTCAGCTTAGCCTTGGACGCTATTCCCAGTGCGTCTATTTCGAAGTGTTTCTTCACCATTTCCTCCAGTCGTTCGCCTCGGGTCTCGATCGTAGACACGTGCAGGATGTTCTCGTGTTCTTCCTGCTTTATGAGGCGTCTGGGGATGCTTCCATGGATTACCCAGCCAAGCTTCGTCTTCGAGGCTGCAGGCTGGTTTCTCTTGCCGATCCTCAGCTCCCTGGATACAATGAGCTGCCAGTTGTCCGTGCCGATGAGAAGTTGGGGTTTCTTGTCTTCATAGCATATCTCTTCGTTCTTGAGATCGTGCAGGTGAGCAAGTCGAAACAGTGATTCCGGGACGGACTGAGTAAGTAGGTTCAATCCGGCCACGGTTCTCGCAGTGACGTCATATCTGGTACCGTCGTGACCCCGTACGCCAAGTTGTACGAGTCGGCTTTTTTCTTCCCTTCTCTCGGCATTGATCCCATGCATTCTCAGCACCTTCGGTGGGCCATCTGCGCCGATAGCCTTCGCGACGTCTTCATCCAGTAGTGTCACTGTCGAGCCCTCGTCGAACAGCGCGAAGATATCCGCTTCGCCCCGTGGACCGACAACTTGAATTCTTCTCATCTTAAGTTTCACCGCGCGGTCGGAGGTGACCGATGCGGTAATCACGGCGTCCTCTGTCTGTGGGGCGCCGCCGGACCTGTCTTCGTGCAGCAGCGCATGATGAGGCAAGTTGCAGCCCTTCACGCCGCACGGCTTCGCCCTGCAGTTGTATCTTCTGTGCCTGCTTCGTATGCACCGAAAACACAGCCCTTCCTTTTTGACCGTGTCCCATCTCTTTTGCATGCTCAATTTCTTGAAAGCAGCGCAGCGAAATAGAGCGTGATCTTCGGCACATATCGGGCACTTCGTTGACTCCTCGCGTATTCTCTTTGGCTGGCTGCGACTCGGCGAATCCCTGCCCTCGTCTGCTATCGCGAAGACTGGCCTTCTCGTTCGGGCTTCGTTCTTGTTAGGAGGTGGACGCGGTGTTTCCTTCTTCGGTGCCGTGCTGAACCCGTAGCGCAGCGCCCTGTCCGCTTCTCTCATTAAGAATTCAGAGAGAAGGACGACATCGGGCTCGTTCCTGAAGCGCGACGTCTCTTCTGCGTAGTCGTACCACTTGCTCTTCTCGTATGGGCTGAGCTTCTCGAGGATGTCTCTCGTGAGCAATGGGTTAAAGAGATACCCGTGCCTCAGCTTCCTCAGGATGGTTACCATGTTCTGAATCTTCACTGCAAATCGGTTGAGTTCTGCCGCCGAACCTCCGAGCCTCGGTATCCTCTTCAGATCTTCCATCATGCGATCGACCATAACCTCGGGTCGACCGAAGCATTGTTCCAAGGTCTTCATAATTTGTTCAGGCGGCGTCGCGACGCTCAGCAGTGGTGCCACGGCTTCTCTCGCTTCTCCCCGTAGGCAGCTTCTCAGACGAGCTAAGTTCTCGATCGGCTTGAGCTTGTAGAACGCAGTGGTGTCTTCCATGGCTGCTTTGAATGGCAACCATTCAGTGGGAGCGCCCGAGAATATGGGCAACTCCGTAGTGTGGCGCGGCTGGCGTTGGTTCAGCAGTTTATCCAATGTTTCGGCAAGTTGTTCCACTCCATTAGCCCTAGACGTGGGCGGTGTGGGTGAGCGTGGGCGGCGTTGCTGCGGCCACTCGAACCTCGTCTTCTGGGCTCCCTTCGGTGGCATGTCTTCTGGCTTCAGCGTCTCTCTTTCTTCCATTGATGTCGGCTCTTGTCTAGCCTCTTCGGGTTCGGGACCCTGTTCGCTTAGCCAGGCTCGGACACGTTGCTCCACCTGTTCTGATGGCTCGTCGTCGTCGGGGCTGCTACCATCTTCTGCAGCGGCGACGTCAGCGGCGAGCTTCTTCTTTATAAGTTCTGCTTCGATCTGCAGTTCCTTCTTACGAAGAGCGGCGAGTTTCTCCTCCGCCTCGTAATGCATACGCGCGACGACACTTGCTGTCGATCGACGCGATCTAATTGAAATAGCCTTCTTTCTGGCTAGGGTTTGTACTTCCGAGGATGCAGGCGCCTTGCTGGTACCTGGTCTCGGTTTCAAAATAGTTTGAAGCAGATCCGCTCTTCCCTCGGTCGGCGGCGGCTGGCTCGTAGCGGCAGCGGACGGCGATCGTGGCGGATCCGGAAATCGATGTGGTTGCTGCTGGTTCTCCTCGGCCCCACTCTGACTTCTCGTTATAACCATCTTCAAATGTTAATCTTCAAATGTTAATCTCAAATGTTAATCTTCAGTGTTAATCTTCAAATGTTAATCTTCAATGTTAATCTTCAATGTTAATCTTCCATATTAATCTTCCTTTTCAAGAATCTTCGGGAGGTTTTTCCGATGAAAAATCTGCGAATCCTTGCTTCCGTTCGCAGCGGTGTATCCTTGTATCCTCGAGTCCGATCTTCTGAGTCCAATCTAATCCCTGGCGTTGATTCCCGTTGATAAATCTTGATAAAGTTTCCAATGTTCTGACTTGCTAGAATTCTTCTATCTTGAATGTTCAAAAAATTTTCTATGTTCAGAACAGCTGACGAAAATTTTCAAGTCCAGTCTTCAGTAAAAATTTCTATCTTGATTCTTCGGAAATTTTTCTATGTTCAGAACAGCTGACGAAAATTTTCTAAGTCCAGTCTTTAGTAAAAATTTCTATCTTGATTCTTCGGAAATTTTTCTATGTTCAGAACAGCTGACGAAAATTTTCTAAGTCCAGTCTTCAGTAAAAATTTCTATCTTGATTCTTCGGAAATTTTTCTATGTTCAGAACAGCTGACGAAAATTTTCTAAGTCCAGTCTTCATTATTTTCAACTTGATATGGACTTCGAATTTTTCTTCGATCTTGAAATTCGGCTCGCCAAAGGACCACGCACTACTGTACAGGACTGTATAAATTCACAGGGGTTCAACCGCCGGCTCAGATTAGACTCGAAGATAGCAAGGTTACACCGATTTGGGCAGAGCCGGGGCGATAATAAAACACTTATTTGAGGAGAACGTTTTTTCACTTTTTCGATTTGCTTACCTGGCTCATGGCAATGCCGTATAGAGAGCCCCGCCCGTACGCCTCTTTCGGGCCGATCTTCCATTTCATTTTTACCTCTCTATACGGCTATTTTCCATAATTTTCCCCATTTTCCATGAGCCAGGTGAAGCAAAACGCGTTGTGTGAAATACTTTATTATCATAACCAGATATATAAACCCTTATATACTAAACATCTTATTCTATAGAAAAGTTATTTACATTTTAAGGTTCAACTTATATGAAATGTTGTACATTTTTACCACTGTTTTCGTAATAATTTCTTAACCATTTATTATATAACCTTAAGCGCTATACTACACGTTATGTACTACGTTTATTTATATAAATCAAAAGAAGCTACGTTAAAATTAGCTTTAGTTAAAAATATATAATCAAAATAACCCGCACTTGATAAAACACCATTTTAACACTATTTTTCCACACTGATGCCATATAAATCTATACATATAGTCACTGAGTGTTCACTATTTTAGTTTTACGTACCGTTTTAATTACACGTTTATTGTTCACATTAAAATTCACTCATGTTTTTCGTTACGAGACCGCTGTCCTTAACAGTTTATGATATCGAAACGATTTATTTTGTAATTCAAGAAAAGTAAAATGAAAGTGTAAGTTAATTACGAGAATTGGGAATCTGAGTTGCGACCACGCATCGCTAAAAACAACGTCACTTTGCGATACAATTTACAAGAATTGTACAACGTCGTTTGTGCGATATGATCGTAGTGTTGTGGCCTCGCCCTAAGCGTTATGAACATTTTCACGATCGAAAACTAGTGCGAACTAATGACGATGAGTGCTGACGCGATCGCTGGTAGGTACAGTAAAGTTTGGCAGAAGTTATTATTTCGCGACGATAAAGCCACAGAGTAAAAATATATACTTGCGACAGATGAAGAAATCACGTCATTAAAATACAAAATAATATCATGGAAAATGTAAAACACTTTGCTTTACATAGTTTTCATTGACAGTTAAATGGTCGTAAAACATACTTCTGGTTTTTTCAGGTGAGGCAATAATTTTGGGGGACTTAAATACACTTAATAATTTTACTTTAAAATTTAATTTTGTTGAAACTATTACATGTAACAATAAGTACCTTGGTAACCGAGCTTCGCTCGGAGTTCTAGTACTTAGATTTAAAATAATAAAAATTGACAAAATATTAGTCTGACCGGTATTCGAACCCACTACATTCCATAGTTTTCGAACACCTCAAATATTATATGTAAGCAAGCCATTCTGCCACTCGGACTGACATTTATGAAGTTGAAATTATTGATCTATTGTTGCACGACGAAAGAAAAGACATATAATTACATTACAACTTGAAAATGCGCTGTTTCCCAGTAATAAGACCTAGATAGATCGATTTTTATCATGGAATTATTTAGAACCATTTTTGAGATCCCGATTGTATATAATACAAGATTGTCTCGTTTAAAGTATAAGGTGTTATATGTTACGTAATTTAATTGTTTTTAAATTAATAAATCAACTTGAACATTTCAAAATGTAAGGTATACGTAACTACAAAAAGGGCAAAGTTTTCTTGTCGCTGTGTCGTTTGTTAATAATACACGTCATGTAATAATCGTTCAACATTTTTATTCAATAAATAAGGAGGTATCTCAGTTTAGTGGTGGTAAGAGTAGGTCAGGGGGGCGGAGTGCACCACGGGGGCGGAGTGGTAGGCCAGGGGGGCGGAGTGCACCACGGGGGCGGCATGGTAGGCCAGGGGGGCGGAGTGCACCACGGGAGCGGAGTGGTAGGCCAAGGGGGCGGCCACCTTCGCGACTACGGGGGCGCCGAGGGGCTCCCTGTGGACGACGGCGTTGAAACCGTTGTGTGGGTCGGCGGTGTACTCCACGGTGCGCTTGGTGCCGTCGGGGTCGACCACGGAGTAGGCGCCCTGAACTACATCACCGTCTCTGGTCTCGTGCTGGCTCTTAGAGTCTCCGGTGTGTCCGTCTTGCACGTCGTAGGAGAAGGTGTACTGGGGGTGAGGGTCGTACTCCTCGACCTTGGCCACTGGGGCCACCACCTTGGCGACAGGCGCGGCGTAGGTCTGGTAGGCTGGGCCCGCGTGGTAGACTGGGGCGGAGTAGGCAACCGGAGCTGCTGGGAGCAGACCAGCGCTGGCGGCAGCCACGAAGCAGGCGAGTACTACAAACTGGAATTGAAAATAATATTGCTGTAAGTATCCCGTAGGTGCACTAAAATTTATAATAAGAGGGCTTAACCAACATGCCATCGTTAATTACAATAACGAAGTTAGAAATCAAAAATGTATGGTAATGACGCATCGCGCGCCACATCACAGCGAACATTACGTCAATCCCGTATATTTTCAATTCCGAAGATCATCATTGGTGGCTAGCCCTCAGTAGTTAGAAATTAACTGAAGAAAGTTGGAAGAATGTAATAAATATACACATTTAATTCCTATGTCACTACATGTTGTACCTTGAAAGCCATGTTCACTGTGGATAACCATGTAATGTGGTAAGTACTGTCGCGGCCAGCTTATATACTTACAGCACTGTCTGCGGGCGCCCACCGATATACAACCGGTCGGTGACTTTGAACTTTAATGTGTAATAACAGGAATTTATTGGTCCACATATGTTCGCGTATTGAACATTTCTTCGTGCATATTTATGTCATCGGTAAGGCTTTTTAGGCTTTTTGTGACTCAATTTAAAGGTCAGTTAAATTAGAGGTAAGATTTAAGGCTTTTATTAACTGGACTGCAGAATGGGCCACTTAAGATTTTCCACCACACTTTTTAAGATAAATAAATATAAATAAATATCTATGGACGCTTCACATCACGTCAATCTGGCCCCGTGCTAAGTATCCGTAGAACTTGTTACAGCTACACAGAAAAACTTTTTGTTCCTTCGGCGGAATTCAAACCCGCGACCCCCGGCTTGAGCACCAACGCGCTGAACCACTGAGCCACAGAGGTCGTCAAAGATAAATAATATGAAAACTTAATTTAAAGTAAAAAGGACGTTTTATAACTATATACATGTAGATTGTAGGTATTTATAACCACAGGAAATGCAGCTTAGCGTAGAGCATATTGTGAAGAGTTTTTCAATAAGGACGCTCGAACTTTGCCAGCGCATAGAGGCTATCTTCGTAAAGTTATATGGTTATATGATATAACCATATAACTTAGTTTGACGAGGTCGTGGGTTTGAATCCCGCCGAAGTAACAGAAAGTTTTTCTGTGTACCTGGGTCATGGATGTGTATTAAATATGTGTATAATATAATAAAAATCTTAAATATATGTATACTCGTAGTATAAAAGTATTAAATATACTTCCCTATTTCTGGTACCTGTAACACAAGTTCTTCGGATACTTAGCACGGGGCCAGATTGACGTGGTGTGAAGCGTCCATAGATATTAATTTTATTATATCTATAAAATTTGGCATGATTACATGTTTAGGCATAAAAATTTACCATGGAAAGATGCATGTTTCAATAACGCGTAGAGATTTTTAAAATGTAATCAAAATCAGTTCTCTATATGCCTAACGTTCAGTGCGTTGCGTCTAATTTATGGCGTTTTTAATGAAGAAATTGTGGCTTAGGATATATGGATCTCAAAAACATGTGGTTCCAACAAGATGGCGCTACTTACCATACAGCCTGCGAAAATTTTTATTCATTAAATGAGAAGTTAGAGCGCTTCATAAATCTCATTAAAAACCATAAAATTGCAATAAAATATTTTATTCAATAAATTACGAACTAATTAACAATACTCTTAATGGTGGTAGATAGGTGCGGAGTATGCCACGGGGGCAGCGTGGACCACCGGGCCCGAGTGGACCAAATGACCAGCATGGACCACTGGAGACGAGGAGTAGGCGATCGGAGCCGACGCGTAGGCTATGGGCGAGTGGTAGGCCACGGGGCCATGGACGACTGGCGCGTGAACCACGGGGCCAGCGTGCACCACAGAACCAACCTTAGCAACACCGGTGTAAGCCACTGGGGCTGGGCTAGCAACAGGTACAGGGGCCCTAGCAACAGCCTTATTAACGATCGGACCCGCGCCTGCCTCCTTACTGACGATAGCGTTGAAGCCATTCTGGGAATCCGCCGTATAGTCCACCGTACGTTTGCTACCGTCTGGTTCTATCAAGGAGTAGGAACCTTGGACTAAGTCCCCATCGCGACTCTCATGTTGGCTCTTCGTGTCTCCTGTGATGCCGTCAGCCACGTCATACGAGAAGCTATATTGGGGATGCGAGTCGTATTCTTCTGGCTTGGCATCTTTGTCGTATGCTGGTGTGCTGTATGGTGCAGCGGAGTAGGCTGGAGCTGGTAGCAGACCAGCGCTAGCGGCCGCCACGAAGCAGGCGAGAATAACGAACTGAAAAAAATTGTGAATATTTATAATCTTTTAATTGACTAAATTTTATTTAGGTACTGAAAACATTAACGTAATTATTTCACTGTCGAAGAGAAATTCCTATTAACAGATTAGACAGATACGTGGGGTCAAAACCAATGTCACAGAATATTCTAGTAGGTAATCTAAGCAGCTTTCTAAAATCATTGGCAGTTACAGACGGTGTTTGAGTAGTTACTATAGGCAACTAATATATTATCAGGGTTCTGTACCTACATTAGGTGAAAACATCAACTTTCTTTGGAGACCGCATTTTTGTCTGTCTATGAGTAGTTTTGTCTATCCATACTGGTTTAGGTTTAGAGCGCTTATAGCCAATTCAATTCTCTAGATTTACCTAATGTCTACCAAGTACCAGAGCCTTTGGCCAAGTTGATATCGCTAATGACGACGACGAAGTTAGAAAACAAAAAAGTAAGTGATTTGATTCTTACGTCAAATCCCATTCATATTTGTTTTAGAACTTTGTCGTCATAATTAGCGAAGGCTCTGAACCTAAATCACTACAAACGAATATGTATGGAATTTGGCATCTAAACATCGTTAAGAGACAGCGATACTTATATCAAATCCCATTAATTTTTGTTTTCGAACTTTGTCGTCATAATTAGCGATGGCAACTTGGCTAAAGGCTCTGATTCAAAATCAGTACAAACGAATATGTATGGGGCTTGATAATATAAGCATCGATATGAGACATAGCGATGCTTATGTCAAATTCTATTCATTTTTTATTTTAAACTTTGTCTACGTAATTAGCGATGGCAACTTGGCTATATTAGCCAGTTAATTAACCTTGGCTGGCTATGGCAGATATAAGGTAAATCAAAAGAATTGACTTATAAATATATGCATTTAAATTTTGTTACATTTTTATTTTGTTTTGAAACTTATCTATTTAAAAAAAATCCTCAAAGTCAATTAATATAATACTCACCCTGGCCACCATTGTTCGACGAGTGGAGATGCGTAAGTGATGGGTAAGTGGTACCGTCTGGTTATATACCGTATACCAGATGCCGCCGCCCCAGGCCAAGATATATAGGACAAGGACCACCACATACAAAACCATACAAAAATAGGGCCCATCGGACCGCATCCTTTTATGAACATGTTACGAAATCTTGACTTTTGATGTATAGGGTCAGTTCACACTTCACGGCGAAACGAGACGCGACGCTGTATTTTTAGGATAGCGATTCAAAATTGAAATTTCAATCAATATAAGCAATCTTGATGTGAACACAACATAATAGTATTTTTTTACCAATTTTTAGTTTCAAAACTCAACTCAAACCATAGTTATACTTTTATATACTTAAATTTTGGTTAATTACATACTGTGGATACATTTTTAATATTATTTAATAACAAAACAAGCCAATGTAAACAATAAAAGTCTATGAACCCCTTGAAGCGTCGCGCGGCACAATACGCAGAAGGCATCCGCGCTTGTTTTTACGCAAGAAGAAACAACGCTTCATTGCAATTTTCCTTTCTTAGAATCAAAACTGAACTTTATTTACTACACAAGAAGATACACGTTTCATTGCAAGAGTTCGAATGTCAAGTTGTGCCGCAGATGTGCAGTGTATGAATGATATCATATGAAACCTGTATCTTCTTGTGTAATGAATAAAGTTCAAAGAGTCATAATGTCGATTTTGAGAAAAGTTCGACGTGGATAAGAAAAATTAATTTGCCAATGGTGTGTCGTGCACTTAATGTGGGGTTCAGTAGTAAAAGTAGAGTTATAAGGTTATTACTTATGAAGTATAAAAGTATTGAAAATATATACCATCTTATACTTTAAACGAGACAATCTTGTATATATATATTCGGTTTCTCGAAAAGGGCTACAAGTATTACCATGAAATTTAGTATGCAGCGTGTTTTAGGGGAGTAAAATCGATCTAGCTAGGTCTTATCCCTTGGACTCATTACTGCGCATTTTAAGCTATATAGTATATATTAAGTTCTTCTTATAAATTCGGTGTTGGGATCCCGGTCAGATATATTTGATGAGCTCTGTGGCTCAGTGGTTAGCGCGTTGGCGTTCAAGCCGGAGGTCGCGGGTTCCCGCCAGGGAACAAAAAGTTCCTGGGTCATGGATATGCATTAAATATGACGTGTATTATATAATAAAAATCTTAAATATATGTATAGTATAAAATATTAAATATATTTTCGTTGCCTGGTACTAGTAACACAAGTTCTGCGAGAACTCACCACGGGACCAGATTGACGTGGTGTTAAAGCGTCTATATAGATATAATAAGTAATATAATGACATAGATCTATGGTAAGGGTACCCAGGTATTAATAATTATTTAAATATTTTTTTGATTTAATTTGACATTTATTGCGGTTTAAAGGTTGTTTATTGTCTATGTGATGTTCGTTTGATTGTGAATCTCATCAGGGGCATGACGTAGCGATGTAACGCGTCGCCATGTCAGAGTACTCGAGTATAAATCTATTGATGTTCCATATTTACCTGGGTAATTATTTTTATTAGCCGTCTTTCTTGTAATAAACCTGCGGGTAAAAGTTTTATTCAATTATATAATCGAGCAGACAGATCGCTTGACGGTAAGCTATTACCACCGAACATTGGAGGACAATCGCGGTCTTTATCCTACTGGAGATCGCCTGTGATCAGAATTCGTCAATTATAATTATTCATATTCGTTCATTTCAGCCCGGTGACGTCCACTGCTGGACACAGGCCCACATAAATTACCAGTGCGACCGGTCGCTCGCGGCCTGTATCTGTATTAAAAAAATCAAAAATCAAAAAAGTTTTATTTCCTAGGTAAGTTCTATATACTTCTTTCCTAAGTTTTATATACTTAGGTTACTAAGCAACGCTTACGGAATTATCCCTACTTGATGATAGGCACCACCGATTCGGGAACTAACACGGCTTAACTAAATTCAACGAACCTATTGCTCGCTTCTGCAGCACAAAATATATTGTATTAATGTCGGCGGCATTTCCCCATCCCCCATTCCCCAAGTCGCGCTGTGTCTTCGTCAGAATTTTTCCTAGTTTTTCTGACTGCATATGCTGCAGAACTGAGTCCATCTGCAAGATTAGCAATATGAGGACCCCATTATAATTTACTATCTGGTGTTATACCTAGAAACACAGTGGTGTCCACTAAATTCATTTTCTCATCATTTAATATCCCATAATTTAGTATCCACCGACTCCCTGCGACTTTTCTCAGGTATTTCTTAATTCATAAAATAATAATCAAAAAATCATATTAATATTTAAGTTTGAACTTTATAACGGTTATTTTGCCTGTTAGGCTGGTCTATATGATCCGGAATCCAGCAGGCCCGGGATTGAAGATTTGAATTAATACCACTTATCCACACTTGTGCACGCTAACTAATATATCTTAATGATTAACATTCTGTTAATATTACAAATTAAGAACTGAAATAACACAACTTTAAAGAGGAAATACAAAAACAAAAACGATACATTCTCATTCCCGCCATAACTAAAATAATAATAATATTAGAGTTTACTTTTTTCTACAGCCATATCAAGAGAAACATCTTATTTATTCATAATAATAATAATATCATACAACTTTTTATACACTTTTACATTTTATTTAGGTTTTTACAATCATTTGTATATAAATACGACTGGTTTTGATTAACTCATCATCAGGTGATGATTAATTAGGTTTTTACAATAAAGAAATTATTGTGAAAACCTAAATAAAGTGGAAAAGTGTATGAAAAAATGTGTGTGATATTATTATGAACATGAATTTCCAGCAAGAAACAACAGTAGACTCAATCAGTTATCTCTTATTTATTGACGGACAATAAAAAATGATGTTTCATTAGTATACTGTGTAACATAACATAATATTATGATATATTGATGTACTATCAGGGAATCTAATTCATAAGCAGGTAAAATGTTCTCATAATTTACTTGTATTTCTATGACAACATGCAGTCATGTCAGTTTGATATCTGAATAATATATTACGAATAATTAGGACAACGGTCATTGGTCAATCTACTTATGAATTAGGTTCCTTGATAGTGCACAGGCTGCACATATATTTTACAATTATACGAAAAATTTAGTATTTCTGTTTGTTTCAATCATATATCAATAAATCAGATGTTGTGGTCGGTGGATTTAATATTATAAAGTTGAATCAGAAGCTACTGCGTGCGGGCGGTGTAAGCTCTACTATTTTGGCCAATACTTCTGGCAGTCTTCGATGAGCAATCGCAATGAGCGACCGTAGGCAGCATACATGTATTATATAGTTATTAATGCATGCAATAATTTATAAGACACGTTTATTAGGTATTTACCATAACCTTATATATCATAGACAAGTCAGGTCAAGGAAAAAGTGTCTACACCTAAATAGCCCCAACAACCCCAAGTGTTTGCGGCCATTTAGGTTTGACATTTGTCATCTTACCATTTTGACATTTGCTTTCCGCAGTATAATCAGTCTTCTGAAATCAAGATGGCGTAACTTTTTCTTGTATGAAGATTTTTCTGTCAAATGTACGTCATAACTCATAGGTCATCCATAATTTTGAAATATTTGGTATGTATTTATTTATTGTGTGGACTTTTAACAAAAGTTTTCTTTGTCATTCTTTCATGTAAGCTCTGTCACTTATTGAACTAGGTACAATTTGCAGCTTATTGTGTTTACATATGCTACAATAGGCATAGACGTATATATATTATAGATGAGGCATGTTGAGGTTCCACTATTAACAAAACAAACACGGCATAGCTAAGTTTATGAAATAAATCCAAAACTTAACATCGTTTAAATTAATACTTTATTGTCTGTACATAAATTAATAAGGCCTAAATTCGTGACTAGTGAACTCAATGGTGGTATAGGGGAGCGGAGTAGGCGATGGGGGCGGAGTGAACCAGGGGGGCAGAGTGGACAAGGGGGGCGGCGGCATAGGTCACGGGGGTGGCGACCTTAGCGACAACGGGGGCCACGGCCTTGACGGCGAGGAGCTCCCTGTGGACGACTGCGTTGAATCCGTTGTGTGGGTCGGCGGTATACTCCACGGTGCGCTTGGTACCGTCGGGGTCGACCACGGAGTAGGCGCCCTGGACTACGTCACCATCTCTGGTCTCGTGCTGGCTCTTGGAGTCTCCGGTGTGTCCGTCCTGTACGTCGTACGAGAAGGTGTACTGGGGGTGGGGGTCGTACTCCTCGACCTTGGCGACGGGGGCGGCGTAGGCCAGGGGAGCGGAGTGGACGACGGGGGCGGCGGCGTAGGCCAAGGGAGCGTGGTGCGCGGCATAGCTAACGGGGGCGACGACGCCGGCCTGGGCTGCGGCGAGAGCGCAGGCTAAGACGATAAGCTGAAATAAAAAAATGATTCATTAGCCACAAATTCGTTAAGCCACAAATTCGTTATTCTTGGTAAGAGTATTGGAGATATTAATAAACATATAATTATGTAGTACGAGGTTTAAATATGCCTAAGGCTGGGACTATATGATCCGGAATCGGGCGGGCCCGGGAAAATTCAGAGCACTGAAAATAGAACTCTACGCTAATACAATAGAGTTGAAAATCGAAGTGTATTCACTACATATATATAGTGCACTTAACTTATTATTGAACGACGCCTACAAGTATTGGTTAAGCGTTCAATTATGCAGAATCGCAACCATAGACGTATATATTATAGACGAGGCATGTTGAGGCAAAAACTGTCTCAACTTAAATGGCCCCACTTTTGCAGTTTTTGGTGCCATTTTGACCTTTGAAGTATGGTGAAATCAAGATGGCTGACATTTGAGAGGTATGGTGAAAACCAAGATGGCGTAACTTTTTCTTGTATGAAGATTTGTTCTGTCAAATGTATCTTAAGTTTTGAAATTTTTGATTCCAAATTGATTTAAAAATTATAAGCTGGGTATTTTGGATTTATATTTTTTGCAAAATGGTGATAAATAATAATAATTTGAACAATGTAATTGATCTGATGTTTATAATTTTATTAATGATTCCAAAACTAAGGATGGCCCTTTTTTAAGTTTAAGTGTGGACACTTTTTGCCTCGACATACATCGTCTATAATTTTAAAAAGATCTATGTGAGGGTCTTTATATTTGTGACACTGACAGCTTTTTGACACGACAAGAACCGTCGTGCTACCAAGCGCCATCTGGTGACAGAAAAAGAATCGAAAATTCTAATTGACCGTTTTTGATACGACATACGTCACCAGATGACGCTTTGAGTGAGTTGGATCTGCCCCCTAACGGCAGAAAAAATATAAAAAATCCTCATTGATCGTTTGGTAAAAAAACGATGGGGTAAAAAAACTATATGGAATCAGCTGGCAGCAAAAAATAGAAAAGCTATATTGTTATTGTTGTGCCAAAATTTACCTAAATAAGTTTGTTGCAAAAAATAAAAAATAAATTAGGTACCTTAAATGCCATGTTGTCTGTGGTGTGTTCTAATTTTGAATGTGCCGAAATTAAACCAAAGAGGTTTTTATATATGAGAGTTGCGCCGCGGGCGTTGCATTGTTATACCCTACGTCGCCTACGTATGTAAGGCTAACTTGATGTTGCATAATGTCACTTACTCAACTTTAGACGTAGGAAAGCCATGCTTCGGCGCGAAAGGGCCAGCTCGACCGAGTAAATACCGCGGTCTCACAGAAAACCGGAGTGAATTAACTCCACGACTCCAGGATAAAGGACTAGAAACGCAAGCGTGCAACACCAGAAGTGTTGCAAGTGTAAATAGTATGATGTTGCGAGTGTTTATGGGCTGTGGGCGGCGGCAATCGCTTACCATCAAGCGATCCGTCTGCTCGTATACTGATTTATTTTATTAAAAAAACTCCTTCATGATGAGCAACCTATTCTCATTTATAGGAAACAGCAGATTTTTTTTTTCAAGTAGGAAGTTGAGCCCATAGTAAAAGTTGCTTATATTCAAGAGTATATTCACTCCTGAAAGTTTGGCCACTAACTGAAAACACATTCTGTATAATACAAGTTAAACAACTAGTTGGAACCGTACACTATGTATTAATCCAGAGCCTAAATACTACCATACCAATTTTATTCAAATCCGTTATAATATGCAGATTGATGTAGTCCAAGTACAGACCTCTAGATGCCCTTGGACCTTGATACAGTTACAGTCAGCTCAATAAAATGTAATGTTTGTGTGGTGTGATATGAGTAACACGACATGTACAAGTTGTACAATAAAGTGCAAAATTAACAGCTCCTGAACCAATTGCATCGAAGTAAAATTATCACTATCGTACTTCGCAGCCGATGACGACGATACAGGACGATAAAATCGGGTTAGAAATGAGGAAAAATGACTCTAACTTGATCAAGCCGCTCGACAGGCGTAAATGGGCATATTAAACTGTTTGAGCAAGCAACAAAAAATTAAGTGCTTGATCGTCTCGGAATCTAACCTAACCTAACCCTAAACATGACATCTTCTGAAATGTAGATGGCGTAACATTTCCTTGCATGAATTGTTTTCTCTCAAATCAACGTCATCGCTTGGTTTTAAAATAATTTGTATATCCTTCTTCCGTGAAATCATTGTCCTGAAGAAACTAGAATAGGTATTTTTAAAAATATAAATTAGAAACTTCAAATTGTTTGTCAAAATCAAAATTGTCTACAATCTTTTCGTCGACGCCAAGTTTTAAAAAAATTGATAAATAACACGTAAAGTCTATTTCTAATTTTCATTCCTGTTTGTAAAAAGTTGAGAGTGTTGGTGTTCAAGCCTGGGGGCGCGGGTTCGAATCCCGTCGAAGGAAATAAAGTTTTTCTGTGTTCTGAATGTGTATAATGTAATAAAAATCTTAAATCCTACATGTATATTACAAAAAAATATATATTTCACGTTGTCTGGCCTTCGTAACACAAGTTCTTCAAGTATCTAGCATGAGGCCAGGTTGACGTGGTATGAAACGTCCATACTCTATAGATATTATTTATTTATTTATTACTGGCCCTCTGATCTCTATAATGAAATCCAACGCATTTTATTTCAAAAAATCTAGGCCATGTTATCTACTCGCACGCTAGCACGTGCCAGCGCGCGGGCATACACGACTTGGATGCCGGATCCGCTGGAGCACGCCACTGGCAAGGAGAAACGCGAGCTACTGGCACACATGGCCGGCGACTGCGACCCATTCCACATTATGAGCATTAAAAAAGGTACCTAACTCGAATAAAGTTACTTAACATTTCTGAGAATTTTACATTGGACTATTTAATACTAATCGTACGCTTATAAGAAACCGTTCTATGATTTGTGATCCGATCCAAAACCGAAAAGAGATTTCAAGTCTAAACGTCAGTACTCATTTCACACCGATAAGGGACGTGGCGCAGTATTTTTAAGATTGAACCTTATTCACTACACAAGAAGATACACGATTCATTGCAAGAATTCGAATCTTAAACTGCACCGATGCCGCTCATGCAATGAAACGTAGATACACGTTTCATTGCATGAGCGGCATCGGTGTGTAATCTTGTGTAGTGAATAAAAAAAAAAAAAAAATATGTTTCAGGCGTAGCCCATAATATTGTTAGATTTGTTAGTATACTATACTCTGGGGCTCCGGGTACATGCACGTGTGCTTGGACCTAGTGCCGCAGAAGGAGGCTCTCCAGCTTGGCGCTGAGCATGTTCAGGATGGTGTTGGGGCTCCCACGCGTGCGGAACGATGCGACGCCGCAGCACGGTGTGAAAAACGTCTGTGTGTGCATGCACAAACATCGCAGACGCACTACAGCAGCGAGGAAGCCCCACCAGCACCCCGAACGTATTATTATACTGTATTCGGAGAGCGTTGATGGCCCGCTGCATGTAGCTGACCCACAGATTGCAGGTATAGAGAGTTTGGCAAAACGCTTTAAACAGTGCGTGCCAACATGTTACAGCGGACCGCCATCGCTCGCCTCTCCCAGTCGATGTCTCCATCGTCTTTTAAATCCTCGGTGACCACATGGCCGAGGTTTTTAAACTCTTTTACTCTTCGAAGAGCAACACGATTGAGCAGCACTGGCGCTACATCTCCCAGTTTACGACCCCTGGATTTAAATATAAAGAGTTCGCTTTTTCTCACATTATATGCGAGACCGTGCATCCTCGCATACTCCTTAGGGGCCCCATATACAGTCCGGTTTTCCTTCAGTTCGGCCTGAACGGATGCAAAATCGTATCGTCTGTGTGCAATTTCGAGATCCCTAAAGCCCCCAAAACCACTGCATTTTAGGTTATGTTATAATTAAATAACATTAAATAACATTTTATTATTTATTGAATTATATTATAAATTTTATCCTTAAATTATAATATACTAGGAAATATTACGTATATAGTAAATTAACGGGTAGTTTTAAGAAAATTACGGATGACTGCTACGATGTATTATTAAGATAAAGTGTAATTTATTTTTTGTTGCTAACTATTTTGCATATGATTTCTGTCTGGCTCTTTCCTACTAAAACACTACTAACAACTAAATTCCTACTAAGGAGGGAATAAAATACTTAATTTAGTAGTAAAAATTTGTGACCATGTGACAAATCGCTTCAGTTCTCGCCCGAGCCGCTGCCGTGAGAGCGTATATCGTGTACAAGTGTAGTGAGTTTACAATTAATAAACACGACCGTAGCTCGCGGCAAACCAGAACGAACTGATGCGATTTTTCCGTGTGTGCTCGAATCTGTTCAGGCCGAACTGACGTCAGTACTAACTGAAACGATCGGCCTCTCGTCTGTGGGGGCCTTGATGAACACACTCCCAATCATTTTTCTGAGGGCGGCTATTGATTGTCTGAGCAACACCACATCATCTGCATAACTAATACTATTAACACAGTGGCCATCAATCGAACAGCCTACTCTGGGCCCCAATTCTCGTACCTCGAATCTCGGTTCGGTTGTCCGTCTGTCCCGCTCGCGCGCGCATGATTTGCCGCCTGTGCGAATGAGACAGCGCGTTAATCGAACCGAGATTCGAGGTACGAGAATTGGGGCCCAGGTGTCGCTCAGCTCAGCAATCAGCCTATTCACGTACAAGTTGAAGAGCGAAGGAGACGTTACTCCCCCTGTCCCTCCACACTCCAACCTGTACTCGTCAGAGAGTTCAGTTCAGAGCCATTTGACCCGGTTAGTTTGGTGGTCATTGGTACTATTGGTATTCAATATTGGTATGTTTAAGAATGTTAATGAACTCACCCGGCACACCTGCGTCTTTTAATTTATGTCATAGGCTATCGTACGTAACCAGGTCAAAAGCCTTGGAGAGATCACGAAAGGCTCACATTCTCTTGAGAGTCCTGGCCTGAAACGGAACTGTGCATCATGCTTTAGATGTTTTTTAAGATGTGGTTGTAGCTGATGATATTGGGCGGTAGTTGCACTTATCAATGCTTATAAAGTTCAATGGTGAATCGCTATTTATAAATGCCGCGCCGTGTCGCGTCTCGGTGTAAGCTGACCCTAAAACTACTCAAAAGTAAAAACCATGTTACTACGTAATTTTTACCGTTACTAAAATACTATCGTACCAGGATTATGCGCTCATTATCTACTCGTTAAAAGAGTCTTACCTTACCTCTAGGTCCAGGCAAGAAAGATTGTCCGAACTTGATCCCGAGCGCGTTCAGCAAAAGGATAGTGGGGTGCGTGTGTCACCCGCAGGCCAGCCGCGTGGAGTACATGTGGCTACACGAGGGCCAGCCGAAGCGCTGCGGCTGCGGCCACTGGTTCGAACTGTGCCGCATCTCCCCGCTGTAGTGCCCAGTCACCTCTTGTAGTGTGGCTGAAGGGTGTCCAACCTCTTCTATGTATTATTCTAGTTTAAATTCATAAATAACGTATGTAGTACCTTTAATTTGTGTTTAATTTGCCCAGTCTCCCCTGTAGTGAGGCTGAAGGGTGCCCAGCATCCTCTATGTAGTAGTGTAGTTTAACGGCCCGTTCAGTCTCCTCTTGTAGTGTGGCTGAAGGGTGTCCAACCTCTTCTATGTATTATTCTAGTTTAAATTCATAAATAACGTATGTAGTGCCTTTAATTTGTGTTTAATTTGCCCAGTCTCCCCTGTAGTGAGGCTGAAGGGTGCCATGCATCCTCTATGTAGTAGTGTAGTTTAACGGTCCGTTCAGTCTCCTCTTGTAGTGTGGCTGAAGGGTGTCCAACCACTTCTATGTATTATTCTAGTTTAAATACATAAATAACATATGTAGTTACCTTTAATTTGTGTTTAATTTGCTCAGTCTCGCCTGTAGTGAGGCTGAAGGGTGCCCAGTATCCTCTATGTAATAGTGTAGTTTAACTGCCCGTTTCAATAGCCTATCATGTGCCGGTTTTTTGCGATTCAATAAACTAACTTGAATATGAAATATTTGTCTGTGACCTCGCTGCCAGCGATTTCACTGTCTCAGACAAAGATTCCTTATAAAATTCCCTTAGGATGTCGTAATCTCCAATGGATTCAAATGGGTAAAAGGATAATACTGTTATGTAACACTTGACAAAGATCCCACGGCTCGATACCGCCTTTACCTCCCACAATATGTACCTACCTACTACAGCCTTCCAAAACGTCCTACTATGTATAATTATAAATGTGAAAGTGTGTGAGGATGGATGGATGTTTGTTACTCTTTTATGCAAAAACTTCTGAACGGATTTTGATGAAATTTGGTGTGGTAGTAGTTTAGGATGTGGATTAACACATAGGCTACGTTTTATCTCTGAAAAGTACAGTGTTCCCGTGGGATACTGTATTTCGAAGCCACGAGCAAAGCTAGTCTATGGATTGGATTAACTTAGTCATCCACTCCGATATCTCTATGTATATATACGAGTTTTTGCTCCCAGCTCCGCCCGCGTAAATACAGTATCCCCGGGAAACAATATCTATGGACGCTTTCACACAAAGTAAATCTGGTCCCATGGTAAGTTCTCGAAAAGCTTGTGTTACGGGTACCAGACAACGGAAATATATTTAATACTTTTTATACTATACTTATATTTAAGATTTTTAGTATATGTATAATAAACATTCATGACCCAGAAACACAGAAAACTTTTTTGTTGTTGTTTGTGTTTGTTTTTAAAAGTAGCCTATGTCCTTCCCCGTGGTCTACTTTATATCTGTGCCAAATTTCATGATGATCGGTTAAGTAGTTTTTACGTGAAAGCGTAACCAAACAAACTCACATTCACATTTACAATCACATTAGTAATTATCCTTACTAAAACCTCGAAATATGCCTTTAATTACGGACTACGGTATCTATATATCTAACAATTAGCACGAACTGTCACACACGCTACAATGGCCACACCCAGGACGGTAGCCTTCACCGCTCGTGTATATCGCGATTGTCTCTACAAAACGACCTACTGCAAAGTAAATTAAACTAGATTGTAGAATATACAATAGTAAGTCAGTCGACTGTTGAAAATTCAGTGATAGTAACTTTTACTATCACTGAATTTTCAACGTTGAAAACTTATTTTGTTTCATTTGTTTGTTTGTTGCATTTTGAAGCGAAAATTAGGACTTTTCAATATATAACAATTCTTATGAAAAACAGAATAAAGCTTTGTAACTATCTAATATTGGTTTTAAAGGACAATTATTAATATAGTATTCATCAGGAGAATAATTGAAATATTATGTTTATATATAACTAACTACAATCTTAACAAAAAGTAGACGTGATTTCAAAATATTATTTATTAAAAAAAATATCACAATATATTACAATTCTAGCGATGCTAAAACTTAAGCTTAGGGTTAGTTCACACCGTCACGCAACGTGACGCGGCGCTGCATTTTTTAACATTATTTACTACACAAAAGATACACGTTTAATTAAAAAGTGCGCGCCACGTCACTTCTCGGTGTAAACTGACCCTTAAACTAAAAATACTGTACAGTAAAATGATTTATTTATACAAAGGTCCTGTTTCACAATCTACTGATACATGTCAGATGGCTTATTTGGATGTTTTGCCTCTGTCGCTCAGTATAAAGTGAACAAATCTTTCGTATACGCTATTTTTCACTTACTAGGCGATTGTGAAACAGGGCCTTAATATCGTCCCTAATGACGAAAATAAGGCTTGAAATATTCACCACGGTCAAACCTTTCTTCGGCCTCTGGTCCTTTGCCGGGCCCGAAATACCTGGGACCCCTAATATCATGGTTCACCTCGTTAGACGATAAAAATTTGTCATTTACATTCAATCTTGGAACACTCTTAAATACGTACGGCGCTCGAATGTTATGCGACTGGTACATACTTGAATATGGGACTCCTTTGCTTCGTGTCGGCATGGGCTCTTATCGGATAACAGCTTGGAAGCCATGCTTCGCGTCTGCTGTGTAGTCCACTATGCGTTTAGTCCCATCAGGGTCTACAACGGAGTAGGAGCCAGTCACTACATTCCCATGCTTGACTTCGTGAAGACTTTTCGTGTCTCCCGTCGTGGGGTCAACTATCTCGTACGAGTATTTATATTCAGGCTTCACGGGAGGTGCGTCTGTCACCATAATACTATCCACATGAAAGACACACGCGAGGATTAAACTGACACTGATCGATGTCATTTCGAATGCTCTCGATTAGGGGCTTTAAGGTTGTGTTGACAATCGCGTTGTAAGTCCTATTTATAGCAGGCCTTCACTAGAATGTACTAGACTGTCTCTATAATTGTCGCGTAATACGATCTGTTGCAGTATTATGCACTATTTGTGATGTTAGCACTTAGCATAGACTAATAAGGGACAGGGTATTGCATACATTTAACCTAAAAAGTTCTTCATACATGGAAAGAGTGATGCCATCTGTTGTGAATCGTACATCGTACTACGATGTAAGCCATCGAATTAAGGCCTAATAAAACTAAATAACCTGTGATAACAAGCTTTTCTTTTGAAATGATTATGAAATACCTTATGTATTTTAATTACAACACTTGATATTGTTCTAAGTTTACCTATAATATTATATCTCGCCTTTTTTACTCGTGTGTCGTAATTTCGCAGCCTTTTACAGCGCAACACTGATCTATATTGTAAAATGTAAAACTCCCGTGACCCCATGGGGCACTCAAAGTAAGGACATTTAAGCCTAGATTTGTCCTGTCTCTAATATACTTAGACTGGGACTATATTGTCCGGAATCCGTAAGGCCGGGGAAAATTCAGAGCCTTGAAAATCGAACACATGAGTGTTAAGTTGTCAGATTTGACATAAGTTGTCAGATTTGACATTGGCATTTGACTTAACACTCGTGTGTTTCAACTCCATTGTATTAGCGCAGCATATTTTCAATGCTCTGGATTTTTCCAGGTCTTACGGATCCCGGACAAGTCCCAGCCTTATAATCTATGAACGTCAAGTGAAAGCATAATATATCCAGGGTAAAAGTAGTAGCTTCTTAGAAAACAGTAACTACAGCCTTCTGTACGTTAAAGTCTGGTTAAATTCCGGTTTAATCTTAAAATCTTGAAACAAACGAAAGAAACAAAACAATTGAATCGAGACCTTCAAACTTAATCTGATGTTAATGTAACGCAAGTCACAAGAACAATAGTAATATCGGTTTTAATTAACAACAAATAAATGAGTCTAGTTGACTCGACCGCAAAAAGTAATAAAAATTCCGGTAGCAAACTAGAAAAACGCAGCGAAAATAAACTTCTTTTGCTTATTTTCTTCTTCTTCATTGCATTCTTAAATCACTGATTTGTAATGAATCATTACAGTATTATGTAAAATTTTATAATCATTACTAATGATTATAAAATCTAACATAATACTGTGTCTAGTGTAGTCTATTCACGTTAAGAAGTCAGTGAATCATGCGTACCATCGAACAAATTGCCGTTCGACCGGGTATTAGATGATAAGCGCATAAATGTTCGGCTGTGGATATTTTTGCCATTATATTTTACTCTAGGCACAGAGAAACTAGAACGATCCGAATATGTAGCTGTTTATCTGTTCATCTTTCTTTAATATGTGGTGTGAACTCAGCTACTATATTCTAGTTCTTGATACTAACTGGAAGTGCTTCCAGTTTCCACTAATGATTTCAAAACTAAGACTAGGCTATGACGTACATTTGACAGAAAAAATCTTCATACGATAAAAAGGTCGCCATCTTGATTTCTGAAGATTTTTTAAATTATATTGCGGACTGATTATACTGCGGAAAGAAAATGTCAAAATTTCAAGATGACAAATGTCAAATCTCGACTGCCCCGAAGAACCTCAAAAGTAGGACAGTTAAGTGTTAGCACGTTTTGCCTCGACATGCCTTGTCTATAATATACAGGTATATGACTTTTACCTATTATAAGTACAGTTTTATAAATTTTTTGTTAGTCAACCAAAAAAGATGCCTAAAGCAAATCATAGCTGCTAAAATATTGCAAAACAATGCATTATTTTGAAAGTGGCTAAGTGAGTTTTGAATCATCGGGAGATTCGTCATTACTAAGTACTAACAAGCTTACTGAGCAATGCAGTCACGATGAATATCGACTGAACTTAGAACGAATTGGCATTCTTTAAGGCCGATACTATAAGCCTAAAAAACTAAGACTAGAATCATTATGTTAACAGTTTTGGATTCGTCACACTAAAGTACATTCTTCAATATATACAACTCACAGAACAAAGTTCTTGCTCCTGGACTTTTAAATTTTTGTGCAGACCAGTGTTATTTGTGATTCTCAGTGATGAAAATCAAAGAGTTACACAACATAGAAAAAAACCACACAATATTCGGAATTATTTTATTTTACTACTTTAGAGGACATAGCATAATAAACTAAAAATAATTTACATCGCCGTCTTGTCGAATTCTAAAATATTGATATAAATTAGTTGCACGCAGATTTAGTTTTCTTCTATGCCAATTTTGACTTCCAAGTCCTGAAAAGAGTTATTTTCAGTAATTATAGGATTTTTTAGAAACATATTACTTATAAAACAAATTATGAAATTAATTCTTGACTAGGAAGTTGTTATGTATATTAAATGTTACTGTCTTGTTATTGTACATTTGAAATCTACAATAATATAATAAAGAGGAAACATTTTTTTGTTAAAAAAAAAATGTTACGGGTTAAATTTAAAAAAAAAAGAGGTATTTCCCGTGACAATATATTTAAAAAAAAAGGGCGTGGGCAGAAGGCCGAGCGATCTGGTTTAGCTTCTTTGATGTCTTTGGGTATTGAAGGGGCTTTAAACCACGTGGGATCTTAGCTGAGTCCAGGAGGGTAACACGTGGTGAGGGCGAACTGGGGCTGCAACTTCTGGTAGCGTCTCCCTGTTACCGCTACGTCCGATCGTCGTCGATAGATCGTCCAAGGGGGCGGTGCAGCCTGATTCCAAATTCAATTGTCCAGTCCGGAATATCTAGCGGCCTCAGAAATCCGATTCCGATCAGATTGTGGGAAAATAGCCAAAGTCCTTGTATATGCGTTGTACCCGAAACGAAACTCCCTGGAAATATTCATACCAGCGTGTGAAGAGTGTGGACCATAGCAGCCATGGCTTTAGCCTCTAACGATCCAAACCATGGGCTGTGTGTCCATCACAAAATAAGGGATAAGCAAAAAAATAAAAAGATAAAATGATATTAAGGACAATTAATATGATACAAACAACCTAATAATATCTAACAATGCAAGATCGGAAAAATGAAACTACAAATTGAGCACGTGGCCAATCAAAAGGTTGACAACCAATTTTACAATGGTGCTAATTTACAGGAAAAAATAATGTGTTTTAATTACAAGCGTGATTTACCAAATATTCACAACACTGATATACTAAATTATTCACCGTGAACACGGGGTTAAAATATAATTATTATACACTTGTATGTAGAAAAACTTGAACAATAAAATTCGGCAGGAGAAAAAAGGGCGCTGTTATGTCGCGACAACCCTTATATACACCTCCTGACATTATGTTTTTCTTTAACCGACAACTAGCGGTAATGCGTAATCCAAATGCCACAATAAAGAAATATTAGAGATGAAGCTCTAGTTAGAAGCGTTTGCCAATAGATGGCGTTGTCTAGCACAAATTAGCTATTATTAATATCAACAACTGCTAATAGATGACGCTATACGTATCGTTATTAGCTATAACAATACGTTAAAAAATGTAGCTATGTTACACCGGAATCCGGAACGCCGGTGAAAATTCTGTGAGCACTGAAAATAAAACTCTGCGCCAATACAATAGAGTTGAAACTGGAAGCTTAAAGTGTCGAGCTGGAGTTTTGCCGGGGAGTTCAATGGGTGACGTTGTGGAATTCTTATTTCGTCATAAATTTGTGTTATTTCGGTTCTTAATGTGTAATATTGGTAGAATATTAATATTCGTTAATGTGCACAAGTGTGGGCAAGTGGTACAACTTCTAAAAACGTGCTATTTTGTGTTTCCCGCCAAAACTCCCTAGGAACTTTCAGTAAAGCTTCTACCACTTTACTGAATCGACTGACATGACTCATGGACTGTACTGACTATATATTATTTGGACTTTGACTAGACTTTAGACTTGACGATATAGAAATACGGTGTTGAAAATTGAAACGAAAGTTCTATTTCCCGCCTTTTTAACTTGACACTGGCAAATGGTTATAAGCCGATGCCATATATAAATTAAAAAAAAAGTGTCGAGTTGTCATAAATGACATTGACATTTGTCTCGACACTCATGTGTTCGATTTACAAGTCCATTGTATTAGCGCAGAGTTCTATTTTCAGTGCTCAGAATTTTCTAAGGCCTTCCGGATTCCGGATTATACAGGATGACCTGAAATTCGATACATTCCTTTGAAAGACAGAAAGTAGACCTCATTTACAGTAATATTTTACATGGCATCCCCTATCCAAAAGTTGATATTTACAAAGTTATTGAAATTTGAAAAAAAAATTCTTTATTTTCGACTTTTTGACTTTGACATGACGTATTTTTAAAAATGTTTGTCTTTTTAGTGATTTTTTATGTATTTTAACCGTCAATGAGTCAAATATTATTTTTAAGGAATAAATAGGGACAAACTCACTCACTCAAAATTTAAATGGTGAAATGTACGAACATTTCCTAAGAGAGGAGATTACTGGTTTAATGGAAGATGTGCCAATAGCAACTCGTCGTAATATGATTGTCCAGCATGATGGTTGCCCGGCCCACTTCCGCCTCGGCGTACGCCAGTGGCTAGACCAAACTTACCCACATCGCTGGATAGGTCGAGGCGGGCCAATTCCTTGGCCAGCACGGTGTCCCGATTTGACCCCGTGTGATTTTTATCTTTGGGGTCATATGAAGGCTTTGGTGTATACTACACCCATAACTACTGTAGAGGAGCTCAGAAGCCGCATAAGAAATGCAGCAGAAGAAATCAAAACTAGTCTTACTACCAGAATAATCAAAACAGAGGTACGGAGAAGACTACGGGCCTGTATCAGAAACAGAGGTTCACATTTTGAACAAGACCTAAAGTAGAATATTTATTATTAAATTTAATTAAACATTGATGTTTTTTAAACACAATAAACGTAATTAAATTCAAGTTTTTCCTTTTATTTTAACCTTATCGCAAATAAATCGATTTAGACATTATTTCATTTTACTTCTAATATGTGTACTACAACGTCATATTTTTATGTAGGCATTTGCACCTTTTTGGAAAGCTAATGAGATAAGGAAGTTATTTAGAATATTTGTACGCATTGTATCATACATTTTTTTAAGAAAATCACCTGTTTTTAAGAAAAATGTGCATTTTTCTTAAAAGAAAATTCTGTTTCATGTCTCATAATGAAAAATTCTCGCTTAGGTTGTCCCTATTTATTCCTTAAAAATAATATTTGACTCATTGACGGTTAAAATACATAAAAAAATCACTAAAAAGACAAACATTTTTAAAAATACGTAATGTCAAAGTCAAAAAGTCGAAAATAAAGAAAAAATTTTTGAAATTTCAATAACTTTGTAAATATCAACTTTTGGATAGGGGATGCCATGAAAAATATTACTGTATATTCCCAGACTTGGTTAACAAACTTCAATAGTATGGTGACACGTTACTTCGCCACACAGTGTTTTTTAGCTCCTAAGTTCGAGTATAACTTGATAAAGAACCCACTATCGCTATCCGATTTGGACGATATCGTATAATGTGATCGTGTCGTTATGGTTAATATTTCAAACACTACAAATATTATATACCGTAAAATGTACAACTTATTCAACGGAAAAGGAACTGTCGACTTCCAGCATTTCTTAAAATACTTTGTTTGTATTAACCTTATAAACTTTATAAAATTATTATGAAGGTTTTATGAAAACATGTATCATCATTATTATTATTATTATTATCAACCATTATCACTCGAGAATCTGGTAAAGCCTTTATAGGTATGTAACTTATAAGATCGTAGCGCTAGGTAACGCGTTGAACTCTTTTTAAGGGTCATCGTTTGTTGGGTCGTGACTCGTGAGGTATATTATAAAGTATAGCAAAATCCATTACATTAAAATCCCAAACTACTTGGTCACCGAGTTGGGGATTAGACTTTTGTCACATCTTCTAGGAAAATCTCGCGCGAGCGCCTATTAGGCCTACATGAAAAGGACGTTGTCTCGGCATATACTACGGATGGTCACCGCGGAGGGAAGGGGGTAAAAAATGGGTAAAAAGCGGTCACGTAGTATAGGGTACGTTATTTAAGACGGAGGCAGAAAAAAATGATTAAACTCTAAAATGTGCCCAAACTTTCTGAAATTGTTTCTGCAAAACGTGTTATATTTCGTTCGTCTGGTTCTTAGACGTGTGTGAGTGATGGAGACGGGTTCGGCAGTCTGCTGTCTGATACACACTCGAATAGTTCATGATCAACTCTTAATGTAATGCGTTGATCAACATCAACGCATTATATGATGTTACACAGTAAATATCAAGTTTACTATATAATATAAACGCGTTTATTTAGCGAAATACTTGCGGTTATTTTTTGTCAAGTAAAGCGGTCCTGACAGTCCAGCCTGTAAATCTAATGCCGCGGCCTTGAAGCAGACTTGTAAGCAAAAGCTATAAATGATTGATACTATTGACACATAGGTGGGAACAAATATTTCAAAACTAAATATATAGGCTATGACGTACAGTTGACAGAACAAATCTTCATACAAGAATATTTACGCCATCTTGGCTTTCACCATACTTCAAATATCAGCCAGCTTGATTTCACCATACCACGGAAGTCAAAATGGCCCCAAAATCTCCGAAAGTGGGGCCATTTAAGTGGGGATAGTTTTCACCACAACATGTCTCGTCTATACTCTATGCCTACGAATTAAATGATTTCGCCATCTTGGTTTTCACCATACTTCAAATGTCAGCCATCTTGATTTCACCATACCTCAAAATTAAAAATGGCCCCAAAATCTCCTATATCGACACCAATATCGGCCAGTACCGGTGCTTTATTTGCAGGCTGGATGGTCAAATATCTTTCACAAAATGTACAAAATTTTATACAATGATATAGCGCTTTTCATAAGATTATAACGTCAATTTACGACAATTCTAAAGTGTACGTGAGAATTGGGAAGTATAATATTAGGTTATTACATATAAAATAGGCGTTTTATTTAAGGGGAACATAAAGTCGATCTTTTTAAACATAATATATTTATTTAACCAAAGTATATATCATTGCTATCTGTGCACTTTTGCAATCTCATATGTAGTTCATTGATTCCTTTACAAAAAAAAACTATTCGGACAGGAATCAATAAAATTTTCGAAGGCGCTTTGGACTGCCCCATCGGAGTTGATTTTTTCCCTTGCTAGAAGTTATCCAAATTTCGAAAAAAATGGTAATCTGTTGGAGCAAGGTCCGGGGAGTACGGTGGATGTCTTAGACATTCCAATTGAAACTCCTCTAATTTGGTAGCCGTCTGTTGTGCAGTGTGTGGTCTAGCGTTGTCCTGAAGCAGCAGTGGCCTAGAGCGATTGGCCAACCTCGGTTGTTTAGCAGCTAGCTTTTACATCATGTTTTGCAGCTACGCAGTAACTTTTTTTGAGTCAATTTTCGCTTGAGGCAGGCTTTGGCTGGTTCGCCAGGATTCAGCCATTGCAATGAGCGTTTCCGATTATCGTACAGGATCTACTTTTCATCACATGTAATGATTTGATTTAAAATCCATTAATTATTGTGCCAGTTAAGTAATGTAACGCATCAGTCGACGCGCGTTTGTCGGTTTGCTGCACTCAATTCATGAGATACCCACCTTTCAAGCTTTTTCACCTTCCCAATTTGCTTCAAGTGGATTAAAACAGTTTAATCACTAACAACGCAGCCTGCAGCTAACTCGGACGTGGCTTGCGATAGATCTGCTCCCACAATAGCCTTCAATTCTTCATTATCAACTTTGGTCTCCGGCGTCCACGGAGCTTGTTTTCCAGGTCGAAATTTCCAGAACGAAAACGTTGGAACCAAAAACGCACTGTGTTTTCTTTTGCGACACCGCCGCCATACACATCATTAATCCTTCGAGCCGCTTCTGCAGCACTGGTGCCACGGTGGAACTCGTACTCGAAAATAATACGATATTGCAAGTTTTTCATTTTGTAAACAGACGCAAAGAACAAACCAAAAGAGAAAAAAACAAATGAATTACGGTTTTCGAAACAGTAATGCATGAGTAAATAGCGGTATACATTTGAAATTGTAATTCCTAACCAAAGAAGATATATGTGAGATCAAAGTGACCAGTACGACAAAACGCACATTTTTCGATGCTATTCCCCCTTTGCAGCGCCAAAAACTAAATAGGTTTTGAAAAAAAAACACTGATGTATGATTCCTCTATTTTATTACCTAAAACTATTCAAGTCAATATTTATGCTCTACAAAACTTATTTCAACGTGAAGTCCTGAATTCAAAAGACTATTGTTTTAGTCCTTTGCAAATATGGCACACTTTAAAACATTACAAACTCAAGTCGCAATGGTTCAAGCTATAGCTCAATGACAGTCATTCAATTTTCATAAAAGTCGAACTAAAACTATTAACAATTTTTTTTTCGAACACTTTTTGAACATCGTTTGAACATAATTGAACCTTAAGTTAGAAGAAATTAAACAGAAAACGTACATAGTTAAATTTTTACTGCGATTTTAAAAATGACTAGATATTTGTGTATCTATTGTTCGATACAAACACACAAAGTTAATTAAAATTGAAAAAGGTGGTTTCTATGCATTTTTTGAAGTTTAAAACAATGTTTTATTCTTGGAAGTTATCGAAATTTTAAATAAATACTATAATATTAATAGTCCGATTATAATACTAAGATTTCTGTTAAAATTCATCCCAACGTTACATACACTATCCGTTTTGCACAATATTTTATCAAGCATGCTGAAGTAAACATTGAACAATGTAACATTTACACAATATTCAATATTTTTGGACGACCAGCTGCTATAGCTATTCTACGATCCTGAATATTCGTCTTGTGCTCATTATGCAGAACGGATAGGTATAGTCGATGCTTAATGATAAGGGACAGGGGCGGCTTTAACCAGGGGTTCCCTGTGAACGACGGCGTTGAAGCCGTTGTGTGAGTCGGCGGTGTACTCCACGGTGCGCTTGGTGCCGTCGGGGTCGACCACGGAGTAGGCGCCCTGGACTACGTCACCGGAGCGGGTCTCGTGCTGGGCTTTGGAGTCACCTATAATGGTTTATGTAAATAAGTATTATGATTGGTCTCCCAGCGCCATTGTGACAAGCGCGAGACAGGCAAGGTGTCGCGCGGCACAGTCATCAAAGTATCAAGTCGCTTCTTGGTACCTTCTCGACTCCCTAGCACATGTCAAGTGAAACAGTGCCACTTGCCGTTAATTCTTTAAAATTGTTAAATATTGCAGTTTTAATAATCATTGTTATGTATGATACTTTTAAGGAAGAGCGGGGCCTCCTAATACAAATATCTTTATTACTTTATTTTATTTTTATTACAATTATCAATATTGTATGTTAAAAAACTTACTAGAAGGTTCCAAAAAACTGTAAAAAGGTAAATAAATATTTTTCAATTTTCCATTTTCAATTATTAAACTAGCTTTACTTTTCGCGATATTCAATGAATAGTGAATTTATCAGGGCTGAAAAAACTACACTTACCAGTGAGTGCATCCTGAATATCATAAGCGTAAGAGTACTGTGGGTTAGGGTCGAAGTCCTCCACAGCCACGGGGCTGGGTACCACAGCTGGATGGGGCAATATCGGTGCCCCGAAATGGGCAACCGCCGGTCTGGCGTAGCCTAGCGTCGCCCCTGGGGCTACCGGCACAACGCCGGCTGATGATCGACTCACCATGACCACGACTGCGATGACTATGATCTGTTTAAAAAAGAATTGTCAAAAATGCTGAACGCGTATATTATATCAGCACCGTACACGGCGCATTTTTTGCAATACGTACTGTATCCAAATAAATTAAACCTCACACATTTACCATACCACACCGTGCTACCATTTTTAGTATTTTGACTTTACTTCCCACGTCCCCACCCCCCACCCCCCTGAACAGGCCACGTATAGTACGTACGGGTAGCATACAACGAACTCTAAAATGCAGCGTCACTCGCACATAATATAATAAGTACCTGGGTATCCGAGCTTTGCTCGGCGTTCTACATTTTAGATAATTAAAAAAATAAAAAGACTGAAAAATATTTATCTGATCGGGATTCGAACCCACCACATTCCAAATTTCCGAATAACGCAAAAATTGTATATACGCATGTCGCGTACCGACCCGCCAATCAGACTGACATAATATAGTCGAAATTATTGATATTGTGTAAGCTAGGAACTTACACATGCGACTATGAGCTGAGGGAAGTAGGTATATAGGTTAATAATGTGAGGGCTGGAGAAATCTGGGACTGACCTTATTGTTGAGCTGGTGGTTCTGGATCTGAGCGGAGGTTTCTTCTCACTACACTACACAGCTGTTGAGCGGATTATCGATAGATTTATCGCGGTTCGCCGGCGAATTTGGTATTATATTAACGAGCACAAATAAATATGCGCACACGCGTTCGCGTTCACTAGGTTTCGGGATGAGCTGAAAATGCATCCGGCGCGGAAGGGGATCTAAATGCAAGTGTTCGTCACTCTCTGACAGCGCCCCTTTCGGTCGGCCATACATCACGTAGTGATGTCCTTTGTGTTTATTCTAAACGTCGCGCTAGTGTTGGCGCGAACAGATATATTGATTATTGTTGCACGACGACATAGAAAAAACATATATAACTTACAAATGCGCAGTTTCCAAGGGATAATAGCTAGCTAGATCGATAACCCCAAAACTTCCTGCATACTTTTCATGGTAATACTTGCAGCCGCTGCAGAGATTCCGATTATATATATATATATATACAAGATTAGCTCGCTTAAAGTATGAGATATTATGTGTATGTAGAGCTTTCCGTTTTACGGAGCTTTTTTATGTTATAAGAGTTTCAAGTACATTATTTAATGTCCCACCGCATTTACCTATTCGCACCGCACAAACTAGCGGGTAGGTACGTATAGGGGCTGCAATCTGGATACTTCGAATTTCTTACTAAATAAAATCCGGATTTTTAAATGAAAATCGGGATATTTCGAATTTTTCGAATCTTGGTTACTATTATAAAAAATTGCATAATTTAAACATAATTGGGTCTCTAGACGTACAACGTTTGAATAATTCGACATTATTTGTTGTACTGCTAAAATTATGGACACATTTTTCTACGTTATACAGGTTATTTGGTGGAACGTAGTCAATCCGTTAAATGGAGATGTGAGGGATGAAGATCTGCTATAATATGTATGGCCGATATTGATCTGTTTCTAAGATATTTACCATTTTATGTTTTTTTTAGTTTCAGTATCCACTTTATAAAAACACTTAATGTGGTTTCAATTGTTCAAGTAGTAAGAAGTACAATAGGCAAATCTAAAATTGGATTCCTACTTACGAAACATTCTATTACACTTTTAAGTATCTACAATCATAGAATACCAAGTTAATATGACAACTTAAAAAGAAATGTAATGGTTTAACTACTTTTAATTATCTTCTAAATAATGTATACCTAAGTCCTAATACCTGAATCTTGTCGATACTTACTGACTGGCTGGTTAGAGAGAATTTCGCGCAATGAATAGAGGTAATAACAAAATATTTTTTTATAAATAAAATTAATTCGATTAAACTAACCTAAGCTAACCGGTCAGTAGGAAAACCAAATTCAAACCAAAACTTCTGTTTTTGCGTAAAAGTAATTATTTTTAGGTAATATAATAGAGATAAGATGAAGGTGTCAATAATAGCACTAACGGTTTGTGTAAACTAGTGTTTATTTTTTTTAAGTTACGTAGTTTTCATCCTATGGTCGCGGAAACTTCAATAGGCATGTTGCCTAAAAAATTTTTTACGTAGGTTCGATGTTAGATAATATGATAATAAACAGTCTAGAACCTATTTTCGTATATCTTAAAAAATAACAAAGATACGAACAATTTAAATTTACAATATGAAAGAGAGCGATATATCGGCCTGTGACGTCACGAGTTGCACCCGCCATACATTTTTCATTACAAAATGTATGCGGTTGCAACTTGTGACGTACCAAATGGTTTTGCGAGAAAGAGATGGGCAATATTTTTTATTTGCTTATAATTTTTAATCGCGTCAATCTAGATACCTATTTCCTCAGTTTTATGTATTATAAATCAACAATTATAAAATTTAATTTAAAAAATTGTGATAACTTAGGCAACATCCCTATGACGAATAAGATGTTACTGTTGATTTATTAGAAAAAGGTTAAAATAAAGATGTTAAAACAGTTATCGAGTTCAAATTGTGCTTGGATATGTTAATTGTACTTCTGTTAATTAACGAGGGAATTAAAGGCACTATTCAGGTGTTTTATTATAACCCAAACAGGTGGGGTTTTTTCTTTTGATAACTCAAAAGTGAACAGATTTTGATCATACACATGGGGCTTCAAATGATTTTGCTACGTTTTTTTACTAAACTGTACCAATTTGCATACGTTTGTTTCACATAGAAATGGCACTTTTGGTGGTAGAGATATTTAAAAAAAGCTTTGAAAAGATCACAGACTAATCCAAATTTTAATATTTCTCTACTGCTGGAACATTTAGTTACAAGATCTCAACCATAGCGACCAAAGACTTGACGATTTTATGATTTTCAAGATCACGATTTTTAAAGAACAGTAAGCTAGTACCATATTTACAGTACCTTATTTCCAATAATGTTGATTTTTAAGATTTTAAATGAGTATAATAATAATAACTGAGTAGGCACATAATTAATTGTTTTTACGCACTTTGTTTTATTATGCTAACAGCTACCCATATTAAATGAATATTTTTAATAGATACCGGTGTGTACCTTGTACAAAATAAAATACTAAATATAAAACTGAACATTGAAGGAATTTAAGAAGTAATTAAAAATATTTATAAAAGTGAAAAAAGAATTAAAATTTTATAATTTGATTTAATCAGATTGTGTTTTAATTTATTCAGATTGTAATTTTAAATACCTACTACTTAAAATAAGAATTTTTTAATTAAATTAATATAAAAAGTAACTGATTTTCTTATTAATGAGTTTTTAATTTGCTTAAGCATCGAAGTAAAAAAACATCAGTTTTATAAAATATTCAAAAAATTTAAAATATTTAAAATTTAGAAAAAAATCCAGATTATCCGGATAATCCGGATTTTTGTGAAAAAATCCGAAAACCCGGATTTGAAATAAAATCCGGATTTTGCAATCCCTAGGTACGCTACGCATACGTTCATTGTACACACTGCAATACGATGTACATTTTTCACCGACTTCCAAAAAAAGGAGGCAGCTATACGTTCGGCTGTAGATATTTTTATTTTTGCATGTTCAACGATTACTCCGCCGTCAGCGGACAAAATTCTTTTTTTGATGTAAATGGTATAATCCTAAATTGATCCTTTTGACAACAAAGCGGTGACCCGATGATGGGAATCGGGGGAACTTCTCCAAATTTCTATCACACATGGTGATTTCATCTTTTTCTGAAGTAGTCTAAGTATATGCTACCAAAAAGTAAGATTTTGCATCAAGCTATACCCTGGATCCAAAAGCACTGAATAGAACTCCGCAGTCTTTAATGATACGCGTTAGCAAATTTCGACATTGTTTAAATAACTGCAAGCACATATGCTTGCAGGCAGTGGCATACCACTAACTTACAGTAATCATCATCATCATTTTATTTACAATACCTAATGGAAGCTTGGCGCGTATTTAATTATACATTCAATCGTTTATTTTACACGTTCCTTAAAGTATTAATAGCTCCCCACACTGATTTCAGTGACGGTGGCCGGTTTAATTGAAACCAGGCCAGCTACGCAGGAGTTATTTTTATAGTGCCCAAGTGTGTGCGCAGTACACAAGAGAACTCTCTCTCCCTTTACTCTCGTAACCCAGTGGGACGAATAACCGACACGACTGGTGAGATATCAGGCGCAGGTCCGACTTTTTACATGCCCATCCGACGCATGGATCATCTTTCTTGTCAGACAATCAGGTGATCAGCCTGCATTGTCCTAACCAAACTTGCAAACAAGATTTTTTGTTGTTCCAATGCGGGAATCGAACCCACGACCTCCGAGTCGAGAGCCAAGCTCTAAACCACTAGACCACTAGACCACGGAGGCCTTAAAGTATTATTAATGATTTAAAAGAAATATCACTAAAAAGGGAAAAAATATTTTTAAACAAAAAATTAAACCTACTTCCAAAGTAAAAATACACAAAAAAGTATGAAATAAATCTTATTTTCTAAATAATTCTCCTTTTAAATTCGGCTATAATTTGAACTATTTCTCTACTCTTTCTTTGACGGCCTCTGTGGCTCAGTGGTTAGCGCGTCGGCGCTCAAGCCGGAGGTCGCGGGTTCGAATTCCGCCGAGGGAACAAAAAAGTTTTCAATGTTCCTAGGTCATGGATGTGTACTAAAATATATGTGTATAATATAATAAAAAAAATATCTTAAATATATGTATAGTATAAGAGTTTTAAATATACTTCCTATTGTCTGGTACCCGTAACACAAGTTCTTCGGATATAAGTATCCTAAGGTAAGCTAAGGCACGGGGCCAGATTGACGTGGTGTGAAGCGTCCATAGATGAAAAAAAACTTAATCTTCTTAATTTTGAAGTAGGTACCAGCAAATTTTAATGTGAGTTCTATAAAATATCGTAGGTACTGATTTCAAAATTAAGAAGATTGAGTAGAGAAATAGTTAAAATTATAGCCGAATTCAAAAGGGCAATTATTTGGAAAATAGGATTTATTTCATTCTTTTTTATGTATTTTTATATTGGAAGTCGGTTTAGTTTTTATCAGTAAGAATATAACGGTAGACTGGCGAGTGGCGGTTCTGAGGTCCATATGGACGAATCAGCATTGCTCTCCTGATAATTGTAATACTCGTATTGAATAACTTAAAGTTTTTTTAGTTAATTTGAAAAGCGCGACATGAAACATGATACTATAAACTTTTGACGTGATAACGTCTTATAATTCGATGGAGCCGGCTGCACGCACGAAAAAACATGACTCATGCGGCGTTACCTCGCTCTGAGGCGTTCCATTTAAGGCTTGAAGTGCAAGCGAGAGCGCGGAATCTGTCTCTCTCCTACTTGAGTGAGCGATCCATCAGTATTTTCTTATGACGTTGTCACGTTCAACTATCGTCAGTAAACCGACTTTACAGACAACCGATTTTTTTCATTTAGTTTATTAAAAAGTTTACTTGTAGTGGAATATTTACCTTCATTGTTGATTGTGGATCACAGTTGGAGAGCTTATGAAAGCTGCGGGCTTAGTGAGCTTTTATATAGCCCTAACGGAGCCCTATATTGACAATTGTCCTCATATTATGTCTATTATAATAAGAAACGGCTTGTTCTTGTCATGGCATTTGTCGGTCACTTGAATTATTTATATGCTATACTATTGTCAAACCTATTGTCTTTACTACCAACAATGGTTTACGTGTAGAGTTTTCAATAAAATTAATTAGGTACTTACTATTTTCATTTTCAAATCAAGAATGAAGATTCTTCTATATTTCTATAGTAAAATGTAGCCAATACTGACTTTTAAAGTTGTAGGTTTCCAGAGGACCTACGTTTTACAATAAACACTAAGCACCCATAGACCAGGAGACGGAGAACCGTTTTTAAAAAGTATCGTACGAACTATCGACTACGATGCTGTAAAAAAATATCCATAGTTTTCACCTATGCGATAATAGTAATTATTTTTCTCAACCATAATATTTTTATCCATCGGAGTCGAACACTCGACATCTAGATCAACATTTTTTCTACTATGCCTATACGCCTTAGTATGTGATTACGTAACGTTGCAACACGTTAAATGTCAAGAGTGGATATTATCACGAGCTGTGATAGTAATTGTACCGCAACCGTGTATACGACTACACGGTATAGTAGGCTGCAGTAGGTCACAGCTGTGCCTTATCACTGTGACAGATGATATATTTTATATGAGACTCTAGTTTTGTATGTTAGGTTATGATATGTAGGCTAGCTGTTACGAGTATGAGTTGGGGCATGACATTTCTTTTAGTACTTACTAGATATGGCCCGCGACATCGTTCGCATAGAAAAGAATGTATCGCGCAGGAACCGTACACTTTGCTGCGACAAAAACTAGCCTACAATGTATATATCTAGTAAATTATTAAAATATTTTCTAATTAATCTATAAGCCCGCCGTCCGCAGCCATCGCGACACCGCACCCTACGTAGTATGTACCCGAGCTGCGCCTGCGGTGCGGGCTACCCGCAACGCAGCTGTACGTGTCCCGCCTGCACAGGTCCATGGAGGCCGAGGAAGTCGTGAGCTATATCCGTGAAAATACCACCTACACTTTGAGGGTCGAGCGTCTACAGTCTCGCCACAAGGTCAACGTCAGATCCTTTGTGGTGAGAGTGCCGACACCACTTTTGTCTACCCTCGAGGTGGAGGCGTTATGGCCGTCAGGTGTAGTTCCCAACGAAGCTCCCCAACGAAGCGCGCATCACGTCCCCGAAAAATTACAATACGTGATAAACTATTTTTAGTGTGTTTGTGTAGTGTGAGAGTGTTTGTAATAATATATTATAGTATATAATTTTTAAATGTGTATCCGTTGTCTGATTGCCATAACACAAGTCTTAACTTAGCATAGGATTAGACTGACGTGATGTACATTACATCTTTGTTATATTGTATAATATGCTACAGAGCACAAGCAGGTAGCGGATGATTTTAGGAGTCATTTTTCTGTGCGCTCGCCTTTGACTTCGTATTTTCGGGGAAATATACGATGCTGACACTATAGCAATTACTCGCTATAGTCTCAGCATCGGGTCACTATTCGGGTCACGATAGTATCAGTATCGAACATTTCAAGCATACGGGGGTCCATCTACCGCGACTGTTGTCACTATTTTTAACCCTGTGGCTGGGTCACTCCTATTTACCAGAACCACATAACCACAGGGGTATCGACCGAAAGTGCTCTTTGCCTTAAACATACTGTCAAGTACTATACCGCGAGGAGGACGCCAGTGTACGCGTGCTTCCTCGACCTGTCGAAGGCCTTCGACCTGGTGGCCTATGACGTATTGTGGAAAAAGATGAGGGACACGGGTATACCGGCCGAGTACATCCTCAAATACTGGTACTCGTACGTACGTACGTACTCACCAGACGAACCGAGTGAGATGGGTAGGTACACTATCGGATGAGTACGGGATGGAATGTGGTGTAGGGCAGGGGGCTTGAGCTCGCCCTTACTATTTAATTTGTATGTTAATCAGCTTATCGAGGAACTGAGCAGCACGCATGTCGGCTGCTACATTGACGGCGTGTGTGTAAACAACATAAGTTATACGGACGACATGGTTCTGCTTAGTCCATCGATAAGCGGTCTGAGCGAGCTGCTGTCCATATGCGAGAGATAAGCGGAGGCGCATGGCCTTAATTATAACTCAAATAAGAGTGAAATACTCGTGTTCAAGGCACCGAAACAACAGCCCCGGCATGTGCCTCCAGTATATCTCAATGGGGTAGCGCATAATTTAGTCGATTGCTTTAGGTATCTGGGTCATGTCGTGACCAGTGACCTGCGAGATGACTGCGACATAGAGCGCGAGCGCAGAGCGTTGGCGGTGAAGGGCAATATGCTCGCCCGCAGGTTCGTCATTCCACTGCAGACGTCAAAATTACTTTATTTAAGGCGTTCTGCCAGTCTTTTTATACGAGCGGCTTGTGGGTGTCATATACGAACCAAACTTACAACGTTCTGCGCGTTCAGTACAACAACGTTTTCAGGATGCTGTTGCGACTGCGGTGGCGCTGCAGTGCGTCGGGCATGTTTGCCGAGGCTCGAACAGATGGCTTTCACGCCATCATGTGTAAAAAAGCCACCTCTTTACTGCAGCGTCTACGCAACACTTGGAACAACATCCTGAAAATAATCGCTTGTAGACCAGACTGCCCTATACGAAGGCATTGTATAGAGCTAGCACTAGGCATAAGATGATTTGGATACATAATTTATATATTATGATGGATTATGTATCCGAATCATATTATAATCATAAAAATGTCATTACTAACAATACTAGCATAAAATAAGTTTATTTTGTTACTAACACATTTACTAATATCTTTATGGACTATTTTATGGGTCTGAAATAAAAGTATTTTATTTTTTTATTTTATTATTATTAAGCGTGTGTTTAATTATGAATTTGAATATTCTTCTACTCCTAGTATGTAGGTATTTGTAACAACATTTGTGTTTAACGGGAAATTTGGTGTCCATCGTCTTGCATAGCTATATTAATATCTAAAATATACAAAGAGTCTCAATACTCAGATGAACCAAGTACCTACCTAACAAAAGTATATTGCTATAAAAAAGTGACAGGCACTTAGCAAAATATTGTCATGAAAATGGTTTTATGATTAATTTAAGATTTTGGTAGTGAAAACATCTTTGGGTGCGTTGGGCATTTTTTGAGATGGGAAAAAACTTTGAACTTATGACGACATTGTTAAAGACACCGGTGCGGTATGAGGCAGGGGTGGGCGGTTCGTCCGCCGCATGCTTGCCTGTGCAATATTGTTTTCACTTCTGTTAGCCTGTTAGCACGTTGCTTTAATGCTCTAAGGCAGGGGTCTCCAAACTACGGCCCGAGGGCCACATCCGGCCCGCGGACATATTTTGTCCGGCCCGCGGAGAGCTAGCATACTTGAAAACTCCTTTTAAAGAACATATTTTTTATAGCAAATTAAATTTAGTTTACTGAAGTATTCTAATTTTATGTTGAATAATTATTAATATGACATCTACATTGATATGGTCATGGGATAACTTCTCATAACATTTTTGTAGGCTTATTGTTATTGTTTTTGTGATAAGTTGGATAAAGAAACACAGAATTGTAATGAGTAAAGACATGTATAATATGCAGAAAATTTAACTTCAGTATATAATAACTAACAAATTAATGAAATGAATCCAACTAACATTTTATACATTTTAAATAAAAACATAACTTATAACAAGCATAATGACATAATATGAAATACTAATGAGATTTATGTAATTGAGATTTTCCACTGACAATAGTTTGTAGTTGTGGACTAATTTTACTTGTACCAATTATTAAAAGAGATTTAAGATGCTCATCAGTTAATTTAGATCTGTGAAAATTTTTTGTGTACTTCATTTTGGAGAAGGTTTTCTCACACAAATAAGTAGTACCAAAAACAGAAAACAGCCCACGAGCAAATTTATGCAAATTATCAAATTGTGTCAGTGGAAGACCCTTATAAAATTCCAACAAAGATGAGTTTTGATATTTGTTCTTAATTATATCACTGCACTGTAGATCAATCATTTCCATTTGAAGTTCCGGGGCTAGGGTTTCAATGTCAGTATCAAAAGGATTCTGAAAAATCTTAATTTGATTCGCAATAGCATCAAAGTCCGAGAAACGACTATAAAAATTTATTTTCAAAGCACTCAAAACTTTCGATTGCAAAATCGATAGGAAACTCAGTCTCAGTGGTGTGGCTGAATATTTCACATGTTTTAAAATGTGAAAAACATTTACTTCGTAGTTGTGATTGAAACAGTATCAATTTCTTCCGGAATGATTTGATATTAGTGTATAAATCAGGAAGATGCTGGTTTTCTCCTTGCAATCTCAAATTCAGTTCGTTCACATGTTTTGTCAAATCAACATAGAATGCTAACTTCCACAGCCATGCGTTGTTTTGTAATTCAGTAAGAGAACGATGCTTTTCATTCAAAAAAAAATCGATCACTGCTCGAAGTTTAAAAAAAGCGCTGAAGGACTTTCCCACAACTAAGCCAACGTACGGCAGTATGATAAGGTAAGTCATTTTCTCCAATCTCTTCAATAAACTGTCGGAATTGTCGGTGATTCAGCCCAAAAGATCTGATAAAATGAACAGTTGATATGACTGGTTTCAGAACTTCAGACATATCCAAACATTTTCCGCACAAAGACTGTTGATGAATGATACAATGTAAGAAGAAATGTGAAGGTTTTGAACTACCGTCATTTTCTACAGCTTTTGACACAAGAGCGACCACTCCTTTATCTTTCCCACTCGTGTTTTTGCCTAGATCAGTTGTAATACATTTCAAGTTTTTCCATCGAAGGTTCTTTTGATTAATGGCCATTTCAACTCCTTTAAAAATATCTGTACCAGTAGTTGTGCCATGAATACTATACATATCAAGAAGTTCTTCATGCACTTCATAGCTTTTATCTACTCCTCGAATATAAATCAACACCTGAGCAGTATCTAACACATGCGTTGACTCATCCAAGGCCAAAGAAAACCACTCAACATGTCCATTTTTGTCGAACAGTTGAGAGGATATATTTTCAGCGATGTTTTCTACCCTTCGAGCCACAGTGTTTGCTGACATACGGACAGTTTTTAATAAATTTACCTTTTCAGGGCACATTTCTTCGGCTACTGCAATTTCTCCATCGGTGAATGGTTTTCCACGTTTTGCAATTTCAAGAGCCACACGAAAGCTGGCACGAGTTGCAGCCTCTTGTTCAGTTTTGAGTTTTGTAAATGAAGATTGCTGCGATTTCAATCCGCGCTTCATAGCTTCGAATTTTTCTGTCCGCAAACTTCCTGTATATTTTTAGTAATTTTTAAAATGTTTTGTTTCATAATGACGTTTAATGTTATATTCCTTGAGAACGGCTATGCTTTCATTGCAAATCAAACATAGCGCCTTGTTACTGGACTCAATTACGAAATACTGAATGTTCCACTGATCTTTGAATTTTCTGCATTCACTATCAATTTTTCGCTTCTTTTCCATACTACTAAATCACACACAAAAGCAACAATTCAAATCAAAATACTGTTACAAAGATGTCTTAAACTTAAACACGCACAAACACGTTTTAAGGAGGTACGCACTATTTTATTTCACAACAGTGTCATAGGAACTGACTTGTGGTTGCGCCACTATCCTTCTTATATATTCCAATTACTGCCATCTAGAAGTGAGTGGAAGACACCAGAACTTTCTCGAACCAACAAGATTATTCTGTACGTGCTATTAGCGTCATCTGTTAGCGATAGAAGGTACTACCTATTTCCGCTTGTGTCCACCAGATGTCGTGTCACGTTACTCTTCATGGCTCGTACTCTACGACTAATCTAGAAATTACAGATAATGACAGGAAAATTAATAATATGCAGTGTTGCCGTTTTGCGGACTTTAGTCCGATTTGCAGCCTTTTTTAAACGTTGCGTCCTTTTTCGGACTTTTTTTTTCATCAGTGGACTATTTCACTTTTTACCACCGGCAACAATGACAATATGCTTTTGGCCCTCGGAACTTACTGGGAGTAATCAGTATGGCCCTAAGGCTGGAAAGTTTGGAGAAAGGAATGCACTCCCTTAGTGCAATTTTTTTACTACAGCTTTAATCCAATGCCAACAGAAGACACTAGCCTTTATTAAAAAAATGATATGTCAAAATTCTGTGGCAAGAACAAGAAACGTCATTTCGTTTAACTTTTTCCGATGATTGTATGAAAATCAAACACAGTCCTTTGTTATGTATACCAAACAGAAAATATTTACAATTTGTTAAGTTTACGCAAAAATGGCCGATTTCGATGCAATATACCCTGAGGAGCCGGAGCCCGAGGAGAACACAGAGGAGACTCATGTGACGTTAGTGCCTGACCCCATCATCGTCCGCGGAGCTGGTAATATGACAGTGTAAGATTTACTTTTTATCAGCTGTTTACTCAAGTAATAAAAATGAATAGTACTACAATTAAAACAGAGGACCATTGTACTGAGTGCCTATTTGTAGAAGCTTTGCAACGTTAACTTTACCATTATCCTTAGCAAAAACATTGACAAGACTCCTTTTCAGCATTTCACAATACTCTTTGTTTTTTGTAGGTATTAATTATTAACTTATTTTCTTTTTACAACTCTTCTTTATCATTAAAACTGAATAAAACTATTGGTTCATTATGTGCTTATTCAAACTAAACCGGTTTTGGTATCACTTGGTTATATAAAATACCTCCCTTTTAAATTTTACTGCTGCTCTTAAGTGTTATTGTGTATGTATTAAGTAGTGTTTCTGTGTCACGGTCGTAGTAAGCGGGACTCATAAAAGAAAACACTCGCATGAAGGAAACTACTTATATTAAATATATGAACACAGTGAATCGAACACCAATACCAATTAACTTATATTGAAAATAAACAAAAAACATTACATAATAATTTTCATTTTGCTCTCTTTTAAATGTAAAACTCTGCGGCTAGCAAACAAAATTCTCCTTCATCTTTTAACATCCAGGAAATTTATAATGCAAAGGTTTTACAATTTAAGAAAGAAGTTGTATGAATACATAAAGAAGTTATAATAATAAATTGTAATAAAATAAATAAATATCCTGAACAGAGTTGTACTACGATAGTATGCAAAAAAAAAAGCATAACATTCATGATAACAGGTTAGTGAGCCAAATGGAAACATTATGTTTGCGTTAGATATGTAAGTATGTCTATACTATACTAATATTATAAAGAGGAATGATTTGATTGATTGTTTGCATTGAATAGGCTCCGAAATGAGTGTACCGATTTTGATTAAATTTGGCAAAGATATAGAATACATCACGTTGTAGTTGATTTTTTTTTAAATATAATATATTTATTTAGTCAAAGTATATACCATTGCTATCTATGCACACATCTCATAGGTAGTTCATTGATTCATTTACTAAAAAAACCATTCGGACAGGAATCAATAAAATTTTGAAGGCGCTTTGGACTGCCCCATCAGAGTTGAAAGAGTTGAATTTTTGCCCTTGGATATGAATAAAAATTTGGATAACTTGGTGGATGTCTTAGACATTCCAATTGAAGATCCTCTAATTTGGTAGCCATCTGTTGTGCAGTGTGTGGTCTAGCGTTGTCCTGAAGCAGCAGTGGCCTAGAGCGAATGACCAACTTCGGTTTTTTAGCAACTAGCTTTTCCATCATGATTTGCAGTTGCTGGCAATAGACATCTGCTGTGATTGTCTGGCCAGATTTAAGAAAGCTGTAGTGAACAACACCAACACTAGTCCACCAAACGCTCACAAGTAACTTTTTTTGAGTCAATTTTAGCTTGGGGCAGTCTTTGGCTGGTTCGCCAGGGCTTAGCCATTGCGATGAGCGTTTCCGATTATCGTACAGGATCCACTTTTCATCACAGGTAATGATACGATTTAAATTCCCATTATTGTGCCGGTTGAGTATTGTAACGCAGCAGTTGACGCGCGTTTGTCGGTTTGCTGCATTCATGAGGTCCACCCACATTTCAAGCTTTTTCACCCTCCCAATTTGCTTCAAGTGGATTAAAACAGTTTTATCACTAACACCGCAGCCTGCAGCTAACTCGGACGTGGTTTGCGATGGGTCCGCTTTCACAATAGCCTTCAATTCTTCATTATCAACTTTGGTCTTCGGCCGTCCACGGGGCTTGTTCTCCAGGTCGAAATTTCCAGAACGAAAACGTTGAAACCAAAAACGCACTGTGTTTTCTTTTGCCACACCGCCGCCATACACATAATTAATCCTTCCAGCCGAGTCTGCAGCACTGGTGCCACGGTGGAACTCGTAGGTACTCGAAAATAATACGATATTTCAAGTTTTCCATTTTGTAAACAGACTGACGCAAAGAAAAAACCAAAAGAGAAAAAGCAAATGAATTACGGTTTTCGAAACACAAATGCATGAGTAAATAGCGGTATAAATTTGAAATTGGAATTCCTAATCAAAGAAGATATATTTCAGATCAAAGTGGCCAGTACGACAAAACGCCAATTTCATATGTAAGGACCTAATATATTAAAAAAACTGCAGTAGTAATTTAAATTTTTATCGTGTTTGTGTGGCTTAGATTTATCTTCTGAAAATAACAAAGGCATTTCAAAAGGTCACTAATATCTGTAATAATTGTGTATCGTGAATTTTGAAATACTCAATAGTATATTATAATAATATCATTAAAAATATATTCAACACAATTTCATAATTCAGGATTTTTATTACTTAAACTTAGAATAAACCCTTATTTAATGGCGTAGTTGTTGTTCCATAAAGGTCAGTATCAGATCAGTTAGTCATTTTGTTATCATAAAATATACCCCCTTACGTTTAGTTGTTGTCTTTGTCTGATGCATTGGAAAAGTCACTTAACAGCGAAAGACAGCAACATTGTTTAAGTTATTCATTGTGTAAATCTTTTTATTAGTAAGTGGGATAGTAATTAGTAACTATGTACCTTCCCTGTTGTTATTTATACTTCTGCTCCATATTGCTAAAATATATTTTATACTGTTAGCAACTAAATAAATTGTAATGTTATCATAGATACTGCCATGTACGGGTGTGAGCTGCGTCTCTGTCACACAAATTAAAGCTGTATTATTACAAGTTCACACACACAGCGCCATGCACACAAATGAGTTAAACAATTTGTTTAGTCTATTTTAATTTCTATAGATAGCCATCAAGGACATACGAGGGCTGCACTAAAAGTATCGGGAATGGAATATTTCCACTGTTCCTGTCATATTAAAATCTTTTTAATTTAAAACTCCTTGGTTTTAAAAATCGAATACCGTTTATTTATTTAAAAAAAGATTCTCGGTCTTGTCACAAGGTCTTGTCAAACTTGTTTAGTCGTTCAGAAAATGGAATTGACTCGAGAAAATTCTAGCGATGATTTATTATGACTTTCGAAGTGGTTTAACACAAAAACAGGGTGTTGACCGGATGATTTCTGCATTTGGTGATGAAGCCCCACCCAAAACCACAATTTATCGCTGGTTTGCTGAATTTCAACGTGGACGTGTCAAGCTCAGTGATGATCCCCGTCAAGGTCGTCCAAAATCTGCAGTCACCCAAGAAAACGTTTATGCTGTGCGTAAGCTGATTGAGGAAGATCGACATGTGTCATACAGCGAAATTCAGGCAACTTTAGACATTGGCATGAGTCAAATACAAATAATCTTGCATGAACAATTAGGTGTAAAAAAGTTGTTTTCCCGATGGATACCGCATTTGCTCTGTGAAGAGCAAAAAGCGGCTCGCGTTACTTGGTGCGTCAGAACTCTCGAAAGATTCCACGCAGGATTCTCAAATGCTGTATACAACATCGTATCAGGTGACGAATCCTGGATATACGCGTACGAACCCGAAACAAAAAACCAGTCACGAGTTTGGGTGTTCGAAAATGAGTTAAAGCCAACAAAAATTGTTCGTTCACGGAGTGTTGCAAAAAAAATGGTGGCCACGTTTGTCTCCAAAACCGGCCATGTTGCGACTATTCCTCTTGAGGGACAAAGAACGATTAATGCAGAATGGTATGCTAACATTTGTTTGCCACAGGTCGTTTCTGAACTCCGTAAAGAGAACTGCAACCGCCGCATCATCCTCCATCACGACAATGCGAGTTCTCACACCGCGCACAGAACAAAAGAGTTTTTAGAGCAAGAAATCATAGAATTATTAGACCATCCGCCGTACAGCCCCGACCTAAGCCCTAATGATTTCTATACTTTCCCTAAAATAAAGAATAAATTGCGTGGTCAGAGATTTTCACCACCTGAAGAAGCTGTGGACGCCTACAAAACGGCCATTTTGTAGACCCCAACTTCCGAATGGAATGGTTGCTTCAATGATTGGTTCCATCGTATGGAAAAATGTGTCAAATTTCGCGGAGAATACTTCGAAAAGCAATAAATAGATTTTTAAATAGTAATGTTGTGTCACTTCCTTGATTCCCGAAATTTTCAGTGCCGCCCTCGTATCTTAAAGAGTAGTAATGACATCCAAAAAATCTGAATGATGTTAAAAAATATTGTTGTATGGTTTGTTAATTGCTTGTGTTTTTTTTTAAATTCAATTGAATTGAAACTAGAAATCATTCAAAAATTTGGTAAATCTTGTTCTTATACAAAATGAGTGTTAATACTAATCATAAGTGCTATAATAGCTATACGCAACAATTTCGGTGACATTGGCCGGTTTCATTGAAACCAGAGAGAGCAAGAGTTATTTTATAGTGTATAATAAATATAGTGCCCAATTGTGTACGCAATACACAAGAGCACTCTCTCCTTTGCTGTCGTAACCCAGTGGGACAGATACCTAAATGACACAACTGGCGAGAGATCAGGCACCATCCAACGCATGGATCATCTTTCTTGTCAGAAAAATAAGTGATCAGCCTGCATTGTCCTAAGTCCTAGCCAGACTTGAAAACGACATTTTTTGTTGTTCCAATGCGGGTATCGAACCCCCACGACCTCCAGAGTCTCTAAACCACTGGACCACGGAGGCGAAGTGATATATTATGGGTATGTCCTAAATGATTGTAACAATATGACGATGGTGAGATTATCATCATCACTAACTGTAATTGCCACTATAAAACTCTCACTCGTCCCCCACCCCCTCCGCGGAATATGTGGACAATTAGGAATACAAGGTTAACAAAATTTTTGTTAACAATATCAACATATCCATTCCAGTTTCGGTCTAAGTAACCGCTTTAACTACGAGTTCCCCTCGGGTCTCCAGTCTCGTGTGGCCCCGGAGGAGTATCAGGCGACGATCGCTCGCATCAACAACGTGCTGAAGAAGACGCTGCCTGTCAACGTCAAGTGGTTGTTCTGCGGCTGCGTCTGCTGTTGCTGTACCTTCGGATGCTCTCTATGGCCAGTTATATGCCTCAGTAAAAGAGTGAGTTTCAACTACTCGTGTATGTTCAAAACAAAAGGTCAGCCCCTGATCCAGGGGGATGGGGGGTGGAAAGGATTACTTGACTCTAGTATTTTGACAGTTACTTGATGTTTCAAATTATGAATATTTATGAGTTTAGTATCCAAAATACAAGACGTGCTGAGTGCGAGTTTTGTCTATTTATCACTACTCGCCGTGAAGAAGTTTACTACAATTTGTATGGAATCGAAACAACGCCCGAAAATGGTAAGTAATTCGATACCATACAAATTGTATTTAACTTCTTCACGGTGGGTAGTGACAACAACATGCATTTAGCACACTATTCAGCATGACTAGCAACGCACACCTTTTTGGCCTCCGCCCTCCACACCTAATCAGCGTGACACAACGCGAAAAACGTTATTTCACGCCGGTTTTCTGGTAAAGCATTTGTATATCAGTTTTGCCGACATATTGTGGCATGGCCTTCCTACCGTTACATCCATACTATATGGCTGAACTTAAAGCAAAGTTTAATTCAATTTTTATTTATTTCCAGACTCAACACTCTCTCAACAAGCTATTGGAATGGGAGAACAGCCGTCTATATCATAAGTTAGGGCTTCGCTGGCGGCTCACGAAGCAGCACTGTGATTCCTCATCCATGATGGAGTATGTACTTCTAATAGAATTTATACCTAAAATACCGATATACAGGCCCGACTAGAAGCCCAATTATCGTAATTGTTTTCGATATAATCTCGATTCAGTTGACACGCTGGCTCATTCGCGTACTCGTTAAGTTGTACGCGTGCAAGCGGAGACAGCATGTCAATAGAATCGATATGTTACCGAAAATAATTGCGTGAAATGCCAGCTATGTCTGCCTATAACTCTAAGGAGTAAGTGAATATCATCCAGGGGCGTTTATAGCTATGTTGCCCTCAATGCCCACTTCCTTGGCTATATCCGCGCCTGATATCAGCGTTGACAGGTTGAGTGACTGTGATCATATCGACAAAATGTACTTAGTTCTTACTAAATCACACAACGCCATTAGTAGTAAGGCCACTCTCCTATTAAGATTTCTTGCCATATTATGATTTATGAGTCTATAGAAACTTCGAATGTTGGAGAGATGACGAAGACGTGACATGTTAAGCCGCTGGCTCTTATTTCGCGGTGAGCGACGCTGCAGCGAGCTTTAGAGTCAGTTCACACTTCGACGATACGAAACGATACGCGGCGCTGCATATTTTAGATAGCTATTCAAAATTGAGCTTTATTCACTACACAAAAAGATACACGTTACATATGACATCGGTCATACACTGCACATGCGCTATGCAGCGCGGTGCAACATTACATTCGAACTCTTACAATGCAATGAATCGTCACAAACCTTCACATTTATAATAGTAGTAGGATCCAGTAGCAAAGGCTGGTTCATAGGGAAGCCCTAGCCTGTATAATAGGTAGGGATTACGATGAGGGTCTTCAAAAGGTAAGTGGTATGTGAAGCCGATAGGAATCCAGTTATAGGAACGCCACGCCACTGGTAGGATCTTTAATTTTGTGTAACATTGGCGCCATAGGCTTAGCCTATCCTGCAGGTCACCTAGATTCAGTTGTAATTTCACATACTTGAAATACAAAGTTATCAATATACCTGGATAGAAGGCCTGTTTTTTAATGTTTCACTTCTAATGCGTATAGATTGTACACATGATTTTTTCATATATATGGGTTAATTCACACCGCAAAGAAACGACACGCGACGGGGTGCTGTATTTTAAAGATGCAGCTCCGCGTCACGGCGAGTCTCGCGGCGCGTCCTCTCAGCTGTCGCCGCTCACCGCTATATTTGAGGCAGCGGCCTTACGCGTCGCCTTCTCAATGTGTAAAATAATTCCGACCTTCCACATCAACTTCACGTCCTGTAATGATTAATTTATTATTATACAGCTGTCTTATGTTTTGGCGGTAATTAATTAATTAATTAGGGTAAAAGTGGGATAGATGCCCCACTTTCTGTAAGCTGACTATAACTTTTTTTTTTAAAGCACTATTCGAGTGAGTTAACTATTTGTAACAACTATAGTCCTTATACTTACTATCTACTCATATCATTATTCAATGCATACCGTAGATTTGTAGATATTCGGCTCGAAAAAAAACTTATTGCTTGAGGATAGACGCCTACTGTATGGGGTAGTTGCCCCTGGCAAAATATCGACATGAGTATAGATGCCTCCGTAATAAATAAAAAAAAAATCTTAGAAAATTAAATAAAATGTTTATTTGCTTTCTTAGTTGCAATAATATATTATAAGGTTTTCTTATCCAAATATACCGTAAAACTGAAGTAAATGGCACTTTTATAGGAACAAATGGCTGTCTTTCAATCATTCTTTGGGTAAACTTAGCAACTTAACAACGTCTATTAAAAATTATTTAAAACTTTACAGAACTAAATTTAGGAATAATTAAACTTAAAACAAATCCGTCCCTTAAGACTTCTTTGGGAAAAAACAAAGCTTCCTTCTTAAAAAAAAATAACAGTAATCAAAATTTTCAAATAATCAACAAATATAGAGATACTGTTTACTTTGGCCAGGTTACTTATTCTTTGAATTCACTTTGGCCAGGTTAGCTTTTAGAGCTGCAAGCTTCTTCTTGTGTCCACATCTATTACAGTAATCGCCATATAGAGTGCAATCTTCGTGTAACCAGAGTTTACACATCAGGCACTGAATCCAGTCCGCCGTGGACTTGGTACTTGCATAGTCATCGAAACATTCTCTGCATTGAGTATTTTCTTTATCAGATTCAGTCTGGTCAGAATCTGATTCATCGAACTCTTGTTCACTTTCAGAGCTAAACCTCGGTCTTTTCTTTTTAGGAACTGATTTTTGGTTGTTTTTTCTAGGTTTGTCTGGTGTTTGCTTCTTAGCTTTACCTTTCAACTTAGCTTTCTTAGAGTTAATATGTTCTTCTGAATTTAAAACGGCAGCACCTTGCTTGCCTCTTTTGTATAATGGAACAGGAATTTTCGGGATAGGTGAGCATTCGTTAAGATATTTACTTGGAGTTATGACTTCTACAGTTTCAGGCTCCCTATTGATAGTTGACGACGATGGACCAGGCTGGGGCTCAACATAATATGAATTCACATCAGCATTAGCGTCGAGTTCCTTTGCCACTGGTTGGTCTTGAGCAAGGTTTCCTTCATCTAGATTTCGAATTTTTGGGACCGGTGAACATTCTTTAAGATAATATTCACCTGGAGTTATGACTTCTACAGTTTCAACATTATGATTCTGAGAAAGGATGGACGGACTGACATTTCCTTCTAAGGGAATAATAATTGCGTCCGCTGCAAGATCTTCATATAGTAAGAACCCGAAATCAGGCTCCCGCTCCCTATTGATAGTTGACGACGATGGACCAGGCTGGGGCTCAACATAATATGAATTCACATCAGCATTAGCGTCGAGTTCCCTTGCTACTGGTTGGTCTTGAGCAAGGTTTCCTTCATCTAGATTTTGAAAGCTGTTATCAGAGATAGCAAAGTAGCTGTCGGGAATAGCAGAAGGATTGTACGGGAAAATACCACATGCACGAAACCCATTCACAGCATTAGAAGAGGTAGCAGCGCGAGCCCATGCGTTACCTATTAATTTTCCAGCAATGCATCAATTTATTTTTCGATCTTTGTGACTCAACATCCAGTTTTTAGTTTCTGAAGCGAAGTAAGTTTTGAAAGGTTTAAAAAAAATCCGGTCAAGCGGTTGTAAAGCCTGTGTAGTGTGGCTTGGCAAACAGAACAATATGATGTCATTTTCTTGTGCTAATTCTAGTAAATCAATAGCAGTAGTGTGAGATGAATGCCCGTCATGTATAAGCAAAACCTTATTCTGTGGTTTTATTGGCACGAACTGTTCTTTCAGCCACTTTTGAAAGAGTTCTGAGTTGACGTAGGCCGATTTTTTGTTCATGTACACGTTGGCTCCGGGCGGAAGACCCTCTTGGAACTCTGGTCTTTTATTGACCCCCTTGATAATGACCACCGGAGGAACATAGTTGCCAACAGCGTTACAGCAAGCTATAATTGACATTGTCTCACCTTTTTCGCTAGAAGTGATGGAATTTACTACTTTGGCACCTTTAGTAGCAATAACTTTACCAGGATTATTGTTCATTTGAACTCCAGTTTCGTCAGTATTATAAATTCGATCAGGTTTATCGATCAAATCATTTTCAGTTAGTACTTTTAGCAACAATTCAAACATTTTGTTTACTTCATCTCGATTTAATCCTTGAGCCCTTGCAATAGACAAACCTTCTGCCTGGCGAATACTGAGTTCTGGGTGTCGTTCAAGAAATGATTTGAGCCAGTGCTGACAAGCCATACGTGTCTCTTTGTTAAAAGAATTTTCCAAACCCAGTTTCTCGGCAAATTCAAAAGCGAGTCTTCTTACATCCTGTCGTGTTGTGGGAAATCCTGCCTTTTCTAATTTTTGTATGTGCGCTACGAGACGTTTCTCGTTGTCAAAGTCCAGTGTGGGACGTTTTACTGAAAAAGAAGAAATTAATAGGTACAGAAAAAAAACTGAGGATTCAAAAAGGACAAGTATGAAAAAACAAACTAAGAAGACAGTGCCTAAATTGAATTTGATTAGGGCAATTAATTCCTCTATTACTTACCCAAAGTAAGTTTTTCACAGTTTTTTTAGCATATCGCCTCCTCAAAGTTCGAGATGGAATACCATAACGACGAGATATTTCATTTACACCGACTTGGCCTTTATCCATTTCCCCAAAAGCTTTGCAAAGGGCTTCTTCAGACCAAGCAGCACGAACGGGTGCCCCTATTTTCCTTTTATATTTTCGCGGCATTTTGTCTAAAATAAAAAATGAAATTAGGTGATACGCTGCATTATTTTTTACAAGTACAGTGAAGTACGACATGTAAAGGTATAAACAGCTCATAAATAAACTGGAAAGTCAATTTTCCTACTAACTTGCATATTAACTAGATAGGTACGTTATTTAAAAAAATCTTACCTATAGCCTAAGTACCTGTGAATAAGTCATAGAGGATATATGCCTCTAAGAGCGTCTATACTCAGTCAATAGTGGGGCCTCTATCCTTTTTAGTAGGGATAGACGCCCCAGCAAATAAATAAAAATACTTAAATAATTTCGTAATTTTATAAACACACCATAAATATAAATGATACATACTATTTAAATAACAATACACACTTAAAACTTACCTTCGAAAACGAAACTTCTGAACACGTCAAAATGTCACTGTCACAAGAATCATGCAAGCGCGATAAAATTTTGCAACGTTTTTTTAACTCAAGCGGCGACACGTGCAGTCCTGTCGAAGCGCGTGCGCGGACTGAGCTCAGAGCTGTGCGGGGCGAGATCTGTCCGAGGAACTTGGTACTAGAGCGTGAACTTGGTTTTAAATTCTCTTTTTTTAAGGTGCGGCGTCTATCCTCCAAGGGCGTCTATCCCACTTTTACCCTAATATATTTGTGCATTTCATTGAACTGCATAAATCAAAATAAATAATACAAATTACTATATACATTTTTATATCATACAGTGACTCTTAGGGTATACACCATAGTGCCTATCGTCCAATCCTCATGACGCTCGCGCTGCCGATTGGATCAGTTAGAACTGTCCGTGTCTGCGCGTGCAATAGCATGACAGTTTATACTATTTATGTCAATACTAGCATATGCCCGCGGCTCTGCCCGCGAAAATACAGTATCCCACGGGAACATTGTACTTTTCGGGATAATAGTAGTTTATGTATTCATCTAAAGCCTTAAACTACTATCATAGCAAATTTTACAAAAATCCGTTGAGTAGTTCTTGCGTGAAAGAGCCACAAACGTCCATCCATCCTCACAAACTTTCACAATTAATAATAATTGTAGTAAGATGGACGAACTGCAGGTTGGATCAAGCCTGCAGCATCATGCCGATCGGACGATAGGCAGTGTGGTGTATAGCTGTCTTTACTTTTGCCTTACGCGTTATATTTTAAACAATCCACAAATAAAGTATTGAGGACAAGAAGTGAAGTGCATTATTGTTAACCTTAATTGATTATGCACTTATATTCATCAATTCACCTTCCACTAAACCTTTAGTAAGGTCGTATCACTGTATGTGTGCTGTATTAAATATTACCGTGTTCGTCTTATATACTTCAATTACTCGATTTTATATTATAACAGTTATTTAAGTACTTAACCTGTCTGCGCTGAAAATTATGCTTTATGGGCAAACGTAAGATGTTTATCTTACGTTGCGACATGTAAATAATAACAACAATAAAATATGAAATTGTTACTGTTATGCTTTTTGTGTATAGATGTCACTATATTACATTTTCAGGCTTTTATTGTTTTTAAAAGCTATGTTAAACTAATGAGTAAAGGTAGTTGTAAGATGTTGAGGTTATACGGTTGTTTAAGCAGTGGCGTAGCTACATTGTGCGTGGGCCCCACCCTTATATATAATGTGCCCTAAATGTTGAGTATTTGTAGACAGGCGGATGAAATTCCAAATTATTTGTAGCTATTGCCACTGTGAATTGGACGAAGAGGCTAGAAAATTATATTTTAGTACATCAATTTTGTAAACTTTTCGCACAACATTACTTCAGATTTCGATCTATCTGGACGTTTATGTTATGAAAATCTTTTCGAAAGTATTTTATTTTATTATTGTAATGGAAGCTTTTAAACAAAATTTTATGAATGTGGGAATAATTTTTCATCTTTTAAATATTTTTGTACCTAACATTTTATCTTTTACAAAAAGCATATATTTTTATTTGATGTACCTGATTGCCTTGCTCTTTTTTTTGCACGTTTTTAATTTGAAAACGATCATATTTTGAATTTAATAAAATGCTCGCCATTCAAAATTATTTTAGTAAATATTTCAGGACTGTGTTATTAGACAAGTAATTGTTCATAGTAGGGATTTATTCGCTAAGTACCGCCGTACCCAATTTTACCCACCATTTCTATCTTTGTCCATAAGGTAGGTTAGACATTTTTTTACTTTTAGAATAAAAGTTTACTTTGGAAAGTATATGCTTGTTGATTTGTCTCAGTTTTGAATACGATCACAAAGATTTTTAAGGTGGGCAAAATTGATTGGACAAAAAATTAACCCTCTTTTGCCTTTTCAACAAGTTGGCGATTTTTTTTTTATGATACAACGTCATCAAACGTCTTTTATCAAAATATTAGTATTAGCAGCACATTCTCATATGCGTGCAACGGTTGAAAAGCAAACAGGGTATGTTGACATTAAGTTGTATTTTAAGCAAATGTAAATATTTTAAGTACCTACCTTTAACATAGAATTATTTTTGTTCAAATAATAAATCTCACTATGTGAAGATATGCTCGTTTTGTTTCCCCTAGAAGAAGAAAGAAGAAGAAGAAGAAAAAAATACCTAGACCTTTTTTTTGTCCATTAACATTTTGGGCTCGAAGTTCTGTCTTCGTACTTCGTAATTCTCTATCCATAATTTTAAATCCTACTAATATTTGATGTGAAAGTTTGTGAGGATGGATGGATGGATGGATGTTACTCTTTCACGCAAAAACTACTGAACGGATTTGGATGAAATTTCGTATGGTAGTGGTTTAGGCTCTGGATTAAAACATAGGCTACTGTATTTACGCGGGCGGAGCCGCGGGCAACAGCTAGTACAACAATAAAAATAAAGTTATCATTTAATAATTATATTATCTTACTAATATGCACATGTAGACGACAAACCTAAGGCACTGGAGACTGGCCCCAACTCCCAAACACAATTTCACACCAACCAATAAATAAGACCATTATTATTGCTTTAGTAACAGTTTATTATGATTGAATTATTATTTCCAAACAAGAAAAATGGAATTGCTAAAATCTCAAATCGTTATTTGCTATGGAGTTGCATAAAATGTGCAATAGCACAATACCTGGACTTGGAAAACCTCGTAAAGTAGAAAAATATTAATTATTATCAATTATCAATATATACATCAACTTATTTACTTACACCATTCGTTATTTGATTCCTAACCTCATTTTTATATACATAATATTAAGATCATAAGCGCCAAGTCCACATAAACTGATCTTTGGGACCTTTTTTTTATATTTTATACAATTTTTAACAATAGAAAATACATCTGAGTATATTATACTACGTAAAACCTTTTAATAAGAATTGCTGATGATGGTATGTTTATTTTGCACACACACACCTACCTACGCTAATTATTATTATTATTGCAATAGAATACCTCGTTTGAAGTGTTTGCTTTTAAAACTGCTACAAGTGTTCCCATTCAATTATATTATTACATTTAATAACTTATGAATTTTACACAGTTTAAAATACTACAGGTCTGTTTCACAAACTTCTAATAAGTGTCGGATAGCTTGTTACGAAGTTTTGTCGCTACTTACTTTATATCGAGCGACAGAGACAAAACATGCAAGTAAGCTATCTGATACTTATTAGAATATTGTGAAACAGGCCCTCAGAATTGTATAATATTACAGTTACCCTTCCATCAGACCCAACCTTACCTACAAGATTGTATACTGAGAGACTGTCGCACAAATAGTTTTTTTTTGTTCAGTTTTAGATGTTAATTTTATTAAATTACTAGTCACTATAAAAAAAAAATCCACTGCACACCCCTTAAGCTGTAGTGTACCATGTACAGCTTGGCAAAAAAGAGTATGACGCGGTGACAGCAGGAATGACATATTTAATTATTAAATATAACAATGAAATAAATATCATAAATTTCATTCCAATCTATTAAGGATAAAAGATGATATAGTCGACAATGTTTATAGTTCCTGCTCTCACCGCGTCATACTCTTTTTTGCCAAGCTGTATGTGTATTGTGTACACACTACATAGACACGACCGCTTCCATAGACATTCGCTCTTCCATAGAGATGTACCCGACACATTGCACAGCGCGCAAACAACTAAAAGTCAATGTGGTTTACATTTTGTTGATAATTTCGAGATAGATTTTCGTATCTATGGTGAATCTCGTGACTATGGTTTCTCCGTTTACAATCACAACCGTATACAATAATAAGGCATTTTACATTATCTACATTCAGTCAATCATTTTATTGACGTTATTATTATTATTAATAATTGGTACAAATATCAAACACAATTCTAAATATAAAGCCTTATGGCCCGCGCCCGCTCGGACTTGTGACGTCACCAGTTTGTTTTGCTATTTTTAGTTATTCATTTAAGGCGGCGCCGACGTCCGTTTATTATGAACATGGACATAATTTTTTCAACGCCTGCTTAATATGGCAACAAATACAATAAGAAAATATTGTATATTTCAATGGCTCATTATATTCTTGTATAATACTTTAATGACTCGATTGTTGCACGATATATCACTATGTGCTCATAAAAATACAAAAATAATTATTAAGAATAAATCAAAAATATACACAAGATACAACTAACACATAAAATTTAGCCAAAAAAAAATCTCAATTTAAATAAATAATACAATATACATCAATAATCATAATAAAATAAATTATTTTGATTGAAATGTGAATGTATTCAACAAATAATTACAATATTTTTATAAATACTGTCAAGTCAAGCCCAAAAGTTTTGAGTGCTTTGAATTATTTTCAAAATTAAACTTGAATATCCTTTATCGTTAACTAGCACAAACTGAAAGAGATTATCCCCCCCGCCTACATATCTCCAAAATTATATAATATTTTTTCTAGCAACTTACCTATAAAACTAAGTCTCAAAACAGTACAACAAAAAATACTGAAAACTTACGACTTGATTAACAATAAATGATCGTGATTAGATCTTTTTGAACATATTTTTGTATGGAACATTATTTAATTACAAACATAAAAGATTTCTAAACTAAACTAGTGACTTGTTGGAAAATAATTGAACAACAGGCATTCAGCACTAGCGTTATAAAGCTTCCTTTTTATTTGAAACAGAAAATGCACCACTGAACATATTTGATTAAACGTTTTTCATTGCATTAATCTGCATCTATTATGTTAATCTCTACCCGAGTGTCTTATTATCAGCCTGACAAAATTCATTCACAAAAATATAGCTTAAACAAATTGCTACTTGCATCAAAACTTTGCCCATCAAATTCTTAAAATTTTCCCCGGGGCTCGGACGAAATGATTGCTTTTTCGTCACAATTTAAGTGTTTAATTCATATAAACTTTATTCAAAACTATACAAACGCTTACATAATATCTGCACCATCAATGCAAGCAATATTCGACTTTGAACAGAACTTACATTCGTTATACTGAACCCCAATTCTCGTATTTAGATTTACTTGCAATGTATTATAAACGAATATTCTTGATATTAAAAACAGATTTTGGAGCTTGGACCAATCAAAACGCGTTCGACGTTGGTTTGACGTTGATGAGAATACCATTTTGCTATTTTGACATATCGAGACTGCATCTAAACTGTATTAAAGTAAGATTTATTTAGCAGAATCGATCTACCGTATAAGTGTACACACTAGCACTAGGTCATCTGCACATAGGTGACTGGGAACTGTCCTTTATGACTATTGCACTCACCGAAGTACCATTCCTCGTTTATTTTCGACAGCACATTGATTTTATCGCCGACTTTGAAGGCCAAGTCGCCTGGCTGGACCGGCTCAAAGTCGTATAGAGCGGTTGCGGCGCCCAAGTTGGCAGTGTCGTTGGGCAAAGGCACTTTGACCTGGACGTAGTTGGAGGGGAAGAGACCTTCGGCGCCGGAATCCAACTTGCCGTACAGCCACTCGTTGTCCACTCGCCTGAGCAACGTGATTCGACAGTTGGCCTGCAAATGAAAACGAGAATAGTGAGTTAATACTATGTAAAAACAACTATGTTCGACAAATTGAAATATAATTTAATTCATATTATATCTCGCAATATCCCGCGAAAAAATAATACCCACAACCTGCAAGCAAAGTCAAAACCTAAATTTTATCTCACATTACCTAGGTACTTAATATTTACTTAGTTTGGTTTACACTTGGCTTACATTAATAACTGCCTCCTTTTTTTGGAAGTCGGTTAAAAAAACGTGCTCTATCTGCACTAATGCACTGAGCAACAAATTTATCAGCAACGTGTGTTAGACATATCACATAGGCCTCAATTTCAAAAAATATTTAACAAATACCTACAAATTGTACCAGATAAAACAATATATAATCTTCGAGACAGAGATAGTTATTATAATTTAAATAAAAACTCAAGTTATAAAATCTAAAACAAAATTAGTTGTTTATGTTACGTTTGAAAAACAACATAAAACTTCAACATAAATAAATCTGATCAAACGAAACCTAAATACACCTAAAATAAATCCATTAATAACAATGACAATTGCGTAGGATTTAGATATGCGCTCCAGGTTAATGGGTTTTTGTCAACGTAATAATATGATAACTTGATAAAATATAAACACCGATAACTAATTACGTTTTTAGACAATAAACAGATCGTTTACTAGGTGTCAGTTAATTGTAAAAACCAACTTTCAGCGTAACGGGAATTGACGTAAGAGGGGCGGAGAGCAAGCCATGTGCAAAATTCGCCCCCTTATGGCGTTAATCCTACTGCTATTATTAATGAGAAATTTTGTATGGATGGATGGGATGTTTGTTACTCCAAGAGTAACAAACATCGAAGCGAAAAAACTACTGAATAATTTTGATAAAATTATTATAATATGTTCAATCCATCATACACTAAAGTATGGAGAAATAGTTTTGAGTAACGACAATTATGACATATTATGACAAATCTAGTATCCATTTTAACGCTAAAAAGAAAGCTAATTTTGGGCGTTCACCGTAAAAATTGCACCGCCGCGCCCACACGACTGATTTCAAGTGTGTCGGTTCTATATCGTTATTATAAGGTATTCGGGAAATGTATTTATATTTGCGCGATGGAATAGCGACCGCGTTAAAGAGGTCGAGGGTAATGGAAAAGTTTACCAACTGCGTGGGCGCAAACGGACTAATTGACAAACGTGAGGAAATATGATGGATTAGGCTGTAAAAAAAACGGCTTTTGACTCTACCATATAGCACGTCGGCAAATACTGTATGGGCTGGCTCAGACCCACCTCGACATGAATGTGCGAGAGTGATACTAAGGGCCAACTAAAAGCCGTCGTAACTCGTAATATAGCGCTTGCGTTGTTGCTGTTGTCTAAGAAAGCGAAGACGCCCCGGAGGCCCAGCGCTCTCCACAGTGACTCCTCTCATATTGCGGATGTACAACAATCTATTCCTTTATCCCCTGTGCCGTATGCGACGTTTCATGTTGTTGTTGGACAAAACTGCGAGTACAGTGAATTGTGTGGAGTAACCGGAAACATGTTATCAAATTTCCCGAGGGCGGATCACGAGCGCTGATAGTGTTATTGATTTTATCGCATTGTATAAAAACGAATTCAAAACCCATCAGCATTACCACCGTCTGACGGATCAAAAGGTTAATCACTTATCGAGATTTGGGGAAATTATTTTTTAACATAGAAAGAAATTGTTCGAAGAATTCAAAGCGATTCGATCCATAAATCAAGAAGAGAAGAGAGAAGTCAAGGGTACTATAACTATAACGCCCCACACCGATTTCGGTGACGGTGACCGGTATCATTGAAACCAGCCCAGCTACGCAAGAATTACTTTATAGTGGCTGAGTGTGTGCGCAATACACAAGGGCACTTTCTCTTCCTCATGTAACCTATTACCATGTGGGACGGATGACCGACACGACTGGCGCGAGATCAGACGCAGAACCGATTTTTACATGCCCATCCGACGCATAGATCATCTTTCTTATCAGACAATCAGGTGATGTCCCGCATTGTCCTAACCAAACTTGAAAACAACATTTTTGTTGTTGCAACGCGGGGATCGAACCCACCAATTCCGGAGTCGAGAGTCAAGCTTTAAAACACTGGACCACGAAGGCGTCTACATGGGTAGCACTTACTGTTTACATAAGATCAAAATGATCGATAAGTATGCCATTCATGCCTAAGGTGCATGAATCATGATGCATCCATGCACGAGAGAGACCTGCCTTAGAATTATTCATTTTAAACCATCACGCTAATACAATTTATGACTTATCAAAGACAACAATTCTTCTACCTAAACTTATTAATACACATGGGCAAATCTTGAACGTATCTTTATATTATTTATCGCTAAACATTATGCAAATAAATAATTAATTACCAGACAGATATGAAAAAATCAGTGCGTCATCACTTATAGAAAACATAAACATGTCGCCATATAAACACAAAACAGTCTACACGTAACCAAGTTAAGCGTCAGAATTACGGAACAATTATTATCTTATACTTTAAACGAGACAATCTTGTATATATATATAGTCATAATCTCGAAAACGGCTGCAAGTATTACCATGAAATTTAGTATGCAGGGACTTTTGGGGGAGAAAAATCAATATAGCTAGGTCTTATCCCTGGAAACTGTGCATTTTTAAGCTATGAATGTATTTTCTTTTACTTGTTTTTTTTTCTTCTTTTAATATATCAATAATTTCGACTCTATTATGTCAGTCTGATTGGCAGTTTGGTATGCGTATATATAATTTTTGCTTTGTTCGAAAATTCGGAATGTTGGTGTGTTTGAATCCCGGTAAGATAAATATTTTTGTGATTCCTTTTTTTTTATTTAAATTTATCAGAACTCTGAGCAAAACTCGGTTACCCTAGTACTATAATATAAACAGACGTATTAAAACTTACCATTGACATTATTATATAAACGTAATCGATGCTAAAAATGGTAGCGCAACTGCAGCGTGGCAGAGTCCTTAAAATAAAGGTAAATCGTGGGAAAAAAAAACTAATCTAAATAAAAAAAAACTACGTTTTCTTTTTAATAAAAAAAAAAAAACTACTAATTTAGGCAGTTCGAACAGTTACTATGGGGAAAAATTTACTCTCGCTTTTGGTATTTTCCTTGCATGTTTTCTAATATTTCTCGTCGAACTTCCACAATTATTTTCCTTCCCTACTTTCCTGAACCTCCACAATCGTTAAAAGATCCAAATTACCCAAATAGGTACAGAGTCCAGACGTTCTCGAGTTTTAGCGAGACAAAGGAACTAACTATATGGTTTAAATGTTAATTATAATTTATATTAGAATCACTAAAACCTATTTTATAATGTGTATTATTATATTATAGGGTTTCTTGATTACTTATGCCAAATGCTGCTGCTGCATAGTTCGGATGCATAACAAACAAAACCTTCAGGGATCATAATCGGCTTACTGGAGCAGATGACGTTATCAAATCATTGCATCACATTCACAAATCCCATACTAAATATAACTTGTGCAAGCGAGGAAATTGAATGTTTAGCAGTTGAAAATGCCTCTGAAATCAGGCATGTTATGATTTTCCTTTCGTTAAGCGACTCAAGACTGAACTCTACGTCATTAGGACCATTTTCCTATAATGCTGATTGCCAAACGCGTGCGGATCTCGTCGGCATAATAGCGTGTTCACACGAGCGACACAGCGCGCGCGTCACTTCAGAATCACCCCTCCTTTAGAAACATTGAAATTTAATACTTTTCTTTTTTTGTAATATAAAGTTTAAAACCTCCATATAACATATACGCGCTCGCTCAGCACTCGAGTAGCAACAGCGTCGCGCACGAGTCGTGAATGCGCTGCTATACGCCCAAGCATGGCTCGCGTCGTCGCCTCCACAGACCACACCTGATTTTTGAGCCACAAAGACTTAACCGTATTTAATTATACACAATGGTCATAATTGGGATGTCAGTTCTCACCTTTTTAACTGTTACTGACTCGGCGTGTTATCGATGCGATTTCGGCTCTACCCGATCAGCGCTCATGAGAGCATGTCATCTTAACGCGCCCTAAGGGCTGTCAATCCGCGTGCTGACCGGAACCGCACCGCGTGACGGGAAAAATGTCCTTATCGTGCGAACAAATTGCTAAACATTAATTTTCCCAGTCTGTACATTGTACACGTCCAGCTGTTCACGGACGAACTCGTTAACGTTTATTAAAATTTAATTGTACTTATTTCCTTATGATATTCTCGACGTTTCGACGTTCATATAAAAAAATCGGAACATATTTCGATAGGAAGAATCATTAAAACGAAAAGATAATATCTACTTATTTAAATACCCGGTTACTTTTCATTATACACAAGCGATACAGAAACCCTTGTGAGCCAGCATTTGGCCAGGATCAACAACGGCACCCACCACCTTCCAACAGGCAACAGACCTTAGCACTCAAGATATTATCTACTGGATGTTCTCCGCGTCTTCGTATGCGCAAAAGTACATGCTCCAACGGGGACCGTCCATTTTCCCCGCGATAAATGTAGCACAATATGTGTAGGTAACCTTCCCTGTGGTCTACTATAAAAATCCCAAAATTTAATCAAAATGGGCCTAGTAGTTTCCTCTTTATAATATTAGTGTAGATATCAGAGGTAACAGAGTGACAAATTAAAGTGTTATATTGTTATTTTTTTATTTGTAAAGCAGGAGGTGCACCATTGGTTTTATTTTACATTTTAATTCGAAGACTAGAAATGCTAAAAGGCAGGTATTGTTGCTGCTAATGTTGACAAATAGACTATTCTCGTGGTCTGTATTGTTTTAAAGAATTCATAACATAACATTTTGCTCATCGCAACAATGCCACAGTAAATGCATTGTTTATTTCCGAAAACATATTAAAGTTTTATTAGCAAACAACCTTGAACTAAGCTAACGTTTCGCAAAGTGCTGTTCACAAGTTTGGATCGTCTTGGCTCCATGCCATTAGCGCAAAAACTGTTCTAGAACAAGACAATAAACGCGGCGAGTAAACACAAAGCGTTCTTATTTTGAAATGTTGTTTTTTTAGGCATACAAAGCACTAGCATTCTAGAAATGTTGAATTTAATGACTGTCAGTTTGAAAAACCTACTTTTAGTTTTCATTGTGTGCAAGTGCACAATTAAATAACAATCTTACGACGGGAAAATCGTAAAGACCAGTGTCCAGTCCCGAAAAAAAAAAAAAATTTAAGTAACCCCCGAATTATCAAGCAATGAGCGAGCTATCATCAGCTGATGATGATGATGAATTACAGCTAAGAACACTCTCGATACTGATCAAAATCGGTTCATACGTTTTGGAGCTACGATACCACGGACAGATACACAGCCATGTCAAACATAACTCTGTTTTCGTTAAATTTGAGAAGTTAGTAATATTATGGAATAAAGAAAGAAACCTACCCAGCGAAATTGACTCTACTTAATATTGTATGATCGCTATCATTTGCACTCCCACATGGCACTACAGTCTGTTCATAGTTGTTTTACCTCTGACAGGACCCGTATGCCAGAGGGCATAAGGATCACTCGCATAAAAACCTCGAAGTAAAATAAGTTTGAACGGACTGTACAGACCTTGTAAGAAGAATATACATGGAAGGAGCACTAAAATCAAAGCTATATATAACAGCTATCTGTCGCACAAAATGTCAATAACAAAAACGCATAAAAGTGAAAGAGACCGCAAATCCATGTCTTTTCGCTTTTTTCGAAGATTGTCCCAACCTGGTGGACGTTGGAATTACTGCTTTATGGCACTCATAATAAGTGGGACAAGGAACGATATATGTATCTTCTCTCACTAATAGCCGAGTATCTATGCTACAGTTATAATTAATCAGAGGTACAAACTAACATTTATATTTTTTTTATTGAAGGCTTTATTACAATAAGCGGAATTGCGAACCGGCTAATTTGCCAGTGCAAATTTTCCAAGAACATCGCATATATGACGCATTGGACGAGTGACGACCTCTAGGTCAAATACCTCACAGATTGAGGAGACACGATAGGCCCTGGGGTCATTCGATGAGACAATCGCTCATCTCGCTCATAGTCAGTGCGGAAGAGGAGGACAGAAGCATAAATTGCTCGTTCTACTTTGGTTATTAGGATACTAGCTTTTACCCGCCGCTTCGCCCGCGTAAATATGCCTATGTTTTAATCCAGAGCCTAAACTATGCTACCATACCAAATTTCATCGAAATCCAAAAAGTAGTTTCTGCGTGAAAGAGTAACATCAACATCCATCCATCCACACAAACTTTCACATTTATAATAAACACACCGGCATATTTAGCGGAACACAAAAAAAATGTCCATAATTAAAAAAATATGGTTTTATTTTAAAATCTACTTACTACACTTCTTTTGTTATTTAAAGTTTCATTTGTTTTACTTAAAATGAGATCACATTAAGAACAGATTTTGCGAGTAAAGGCTATTTGTGAAAAATTGTACATTTTTAACTTTTCATGTAACCGGGAAAAGTGAAAATTAATATTAAAATAACAATTAATTAAATTAGAAAAATGGTGATTAATATCGCGTATTTCCTCCACGTGCTCTTATTAAAGTTTCTACCCGTCTAGGCATACTGAGAATGATGTTATCGATGGTCTCCTGGGATAGTCTTCGCCATTCCTCAACTACGGCGATTCGCAGTTCACCCACGTTGGCAGGAGCTGGAATTCTGGACTTAACTTTTCTTTTCAGCAAGTCCCAAACGTGCTCTATTGGGTTCATATCCGGTGATCTCGCCGGCCACTCCATAACAGTGATATTCATATCATTAAGATTGATTTACCCGAGCGGTATGCGGCCGAGCATTATCCTGCATAAAAACAAAATCGTCACCGATATATGGGGCAAACGGTACATTTTCTTCTAAAACTTCTCTGATATAGCGGTCTGCAGTCAGACTCCCTCTGACTGCAGACCTCTGTAAGTCTGTGCGAGCTCCCAAACAAATGCCCGCCCAAATCATTATTGATCCACCACCGTATGCAACTGTAGTTTCAAAATTTGTCTAAATGTATCGTTCTCCTTTGCGTCTGTATATTCTTTGCCTGCCGTCAATTTGATTTAAGAGAATTCTGCACTCATCACTAAACAATACCTTACTCCATTGGTCCGCGTTCCAAAGTCGATGTTCCAGAGCAGAGCAAACCTGTTTCTACGATGATTTACCTCGAGCCTTGGAGGCTTGGCGGGCACAAATGAACCCAAACCAGCTTCTTCGAACCTTCTTCGTACCGTACGCTCACTTACGGTTACACCCCGCACTGCTTCTAACTCATGTCGGGCTTGGACGGCCGTCAAACGGGGGTTCCTACGTACACGAAGCCGAATGAAACGATCATCCCTACTCGAGTGCGTCTTTTTCTGCCTTGTCCTGCTCTTCTCACATAAGTACCGGTCTCCCTGAACCGTTGGATACTGCGATGGATCGTTGAAACTGGTCGACGAAGATCTCTAGATATCACTCTGTAGGTTTGACCATTTCTTCGCATTTCGAGTGCCCTGGCAATCTCCGTTGGGGCTAAGTCAGGCACAATTCAGTCCTCAACTCCAAAAAGATACGCGATAAAAAAAACTAACAAAAAACAGTATTTCAATGAAAAAATCAAACTCAGAAGGAAGAAATACTCGAAGTTCGATCCAGATAAGGTGTATTTGAATAAAATTAAAACAATTGCATAAAGTGTGATGTTCAGTTGTTTCCTTATTTTGAAAATATTTCTTTTTAAATTAAATGACGTATAAACCAGCCAGCAACCTTATAATATGATACTGATATCAAACCTTTATTTTATGTTGCGCTAAATATGCCGGTGTGTGTAGTAGTAGGATACTTAGTCGATTGATACTTCATATGCGGGAAAAATACTGTCCTTTGTGTGTAATGAAACAGTAAAACACGTTTAGGAATAAGCTAAATACATTCAAGGAATAACTCAAGCGGGCTTAGCATGGCGATCCGAAGAAATAAATATAAAGAAGAAATATTCTATCCAAATAGTTCGTTCCAAAATATTTCTTAATCCATGGTAACAAGGTCGTCAATGGAAGTCAACATTTGTAAACGACCATATTTTTAAAATGGCTGCCGGGAAACCTGTCAAAAATGAACAGTTAATCAAGTATATGACTGAACGTAAGGAAACTATTTGTCTAGGAGCGCCATGATGTGGAGAAGTTGTCATTATTGTAAGACTATTTGACATTGAATTCAAAAAACGTTTCTACTTTAGCTGTCAAAAGAGGCCATTTTGTGAGCTCATGCTCGGGAAGAAATGAAATGTTGTTTCTCATAACGACGATGCATCGCCCTTGCTGCCTTACAATAAGACCTATTTTTCTCCGAATGGTATTAATGTTTCTTCTATCTCTCATTTTGACGATTCTTCGGTGTTCCTAGGGTGCACATGCTAAGCCCGCCGGCTCCAGGAGTCCAGATACATTTCTTTTATTTTCATTGGATAATATAGTACGGGATCCGGCTGCTAAATTTAATTTTTAAGTATTATTACACCTAGGGGAAGTCGCTTTTCATCAGGTGCCAATTAAAAATTACCCGCCAGTATTATTAATTAAAATATTATTAATTTACTTTTAGAGAAACATTTCGTTTACATCTTAAGGAAATAAAACCTACACCACTTCACAACAGTGTATTTAAAAGATCTGAAAAGTCGTAGTTGCTGCTGATTGCTTAGCCGCAACCTCTACGCACCCAGGTGTAAACAGGTATAATTTTGTTTAAACCTTTCGTTCATATACACGTATACTCATTTCATTTGTACCACATTAAAGCTAACTATTTTTCTGTATTTAATGATATAAAGCTGCCTATATAAAAAAAACCCGCAAATCAAAGTTCCCTGCCCTAAAAGATAGGCCTAGGGTAAGCGATTCGTTGCGGCACCCATTTTGGAAAACTTTTCGCCATGGCTGGGATCAAATTTTCTATGACACGACTGGCGTGTCAAGCGCCATAGCCATGTGTATAAAACTATATGCTTTTTTTGCTTTTTTACTGGTTTAGACTTGATTCAAGTTTAGTTGGAATCAAACTAAAGGAGTGTACGGCACGATACGTTAATTACATTGGTTTTGAAGAGGTAAACTACGTGTTTTCCCTGAAATGGAAGGTAAGTGACTTTACTTTTTCAGATGTTTCAAACCTTTTTTGACATTGTTTATTATTTTTCGGTGTACTCACGTAATTGGTCAAGGAAACTAGCGTCTAATGTGTGTAATATATACTATATTTGTATAAGGTAATAAATAGGTACATATAACATTTAAAAGCTAGGGTTAGCTAGGGTTCTGAGGTATTATTTTATTTGTAAAAGCATTGAATTACAATTTATTTATAAACGAACAACAGCAGGTCACATAAAACACATTGGACTTTGTAACGCGTTAATATTGAACTACAAGTATTTACCGCGACGCAGGAAAATTTTTAAAATTTAAATTAAATCATCGTATGTACTGCAAAAAGTCATTACTGCCAAAAGTAAGATTCGAGATAATTACGATTTAAGGTTTCTGTGTTTTTATAATACACGTAACTCGTCAATCCTTACGAATTCAAAAATTATTTCTTTGAATAAAATATTAATATATTTATCCTGCATAATAATGATTTTCATTGTTTTTTTATTATTTTACCGTTATAGAGTAACGCATAAAAAGTAAGTTACTTATTTCTAACAGTTTTTTTTGTTCAGTTAATTACTTTTTTTGTCACTTAAGTAATTTTTAAACGAATTTAATGACGAAAAATAAAAAAAATAAAAATATGGAAAGATTAATTTCATTTTAATTAAATTAGTGTTAGTTAATTTTCGTACCTATATTTATTTAGATATATATGTATATAAATATATGTATTCAGACAGGTATTTTTGGATTTCTTGTATTATAATACTACAAATATTAACTCTGTCATATTTTCATAAGGTAGACCGACTTTATAAACACTTTGACATCACTAACTAGTTTTTTACTAAAAATGTCACTTACTGACTTTTCGCAGTACAACGACGAAATATTCAGATTATTTTATTAAATTGACCCACTTTTTCTAGATTTAAATTGAAAAAACAAATACATTTCTGAAACAGAAAACTATGATAATGATGAAACTCAATGTGAAAATGAAGAAGAAACTTTGAATTATATTTTTGAACAACATTCACAGCCATACTCAGATGTTGGAACTTACAAGCCTCAAAAGAAATTTAACATTTATTTAAGAACAGTGGTACATGCACAGAAATTGACGATAAAAATAATAATTCAGTACCCTCCGTAACAGATTTGCATGGATGCAAAAGATTCGGCGAGTTTATATCAAATGAACTGTTAAGATTTGATGCTGACCAAAAATATATAGTAATGCAAAGGAATGTTGAGACGCTCCAGAATGTTGCTTACAAGATAACAGAATACCTATGCATTTTTTGATAAAACTAAAATGTTACTTGCATTTCAAAATCATTAATGAAAAAAAACACGTTGTATTTGTTATAAAAAATGAATAAAAAAATCACGATGATTTTGTTCTAAGTATATCCTTTATATCGACCTATTTTAGGGTCCCTTTCTTACAATCAATTCAAATAGACACGCCTTTCGTGTACCTTGTACAAATGTAAATTCAATGCAATTTATAAAGGTTGTCAATCCCTGGAACTGTTGCATTCACGCAATATCGAGAGGCTAAGACAACAGGCTTAATCTACGTGGAAAATCTTGATAGTTTTGTTCTGGACAGACCCTTCTAAAACTTAATCTGAGGTTGTTACAATCGATGAAAAAATGACACGCCTATCGTGTCACAAGCCACTAGTTAAAACCATTGATGACACGCCTGTCGTGCCATCAGCAACGAATCGGGTAATAATACTTAAAAATTAAATCTTGATAATCTACATTATTAATGTACTAATTTAGCAGCCGGATCTTAAGACTAATAGAAATTACTGTGTTTAATCTGCTTCTGCACACAATACGCAACACTACCCTGATACGATTATAGATCCTATTCGAGATGTAGCCAGTTTTTCAGTCAACATACAAAGTAAACAATATGATAATTATGATGATGATGTCTCAATATCACACAGGAAACACTCGAGTTAAACGCAGTTTAATAAACCTATTTCGATAACACATTGTAGGTCGCTGAACATCTTATCGGTCTGCGGATTAATAATAAAAACGCGAAATAAAAATTATGCTAATATACGACGTAATATCAAATTGTTTATATTATAATTGTTGAAATCCTAGACTTTGTATAGGTACAAAAAGTCACGTTATGCTGTGTCGTTGCCTTTGATCTAGATATCGTTGCAAAAATTATCTTGATATTTGGGGATTTGATGCTACTGTCTAGAGATGACTAATATGATTACGATAATTAAGTTACTTTAATTGTATTAAATTAAAAAAATATCCCCCAGGCTATCAGGCTATAGCAAATTACAAAGAAATCATGACAAGCAATCAGTGGCCAAGTCTGGTTCTCCTTCATAGGGAAGCCCTAGCCTGTATAATATGTACTAGCCACTAGGTGGGGATTTGAAATAGGGTCTCCAAAAGGCAAGTGGGACGTGAAGCCGATAGGAATTGAGTTATAGGAACCCCACGCCACTGCATGCAATAGTTTTCGATTACTTTAAGGTCCTAGTTTTAGCCAAATCGTAAATAGACATCAAATTCTACATAAGTATTTAGTATTTGATTAAATAGAAAGATGAATTAGAAAGATAGACGAAATACGCAATAGCATATTAAGTAGCGACATATCAACGAGATGAACTATATACTACTTAAGTAACATATTTAATAATTAGTATGTCAAGGACGGTGCCATATTTTTCTTATGATTTATAAATTATAATACTTTCGAGCAATATATTTTAATGTTATTTGTGCTCTTCTGTAACTTAATATACACCTATCTACTTCTTTATAGAAATAAATATCTGTTTATACATGACTAGATGTTGCCCGCGACTTGCGCGCAAAAGGAAATCACGCAGGAACCGTCCATTTTACCGCGATAAAAAATAGCCTATGTCCTTCCCCGTGGTCTCTATGTGTCAAATTTCATCAAACTCGGTCCAGTAGTTTCCGAGCCTATTCAATGAAAACAAACAAACATACAAACAAACCTTTACTCTTTATAATATTATATAGTATAGAAAAGGAGACCACAATATATTGTTAAATAGTCAGTAGTATTCAGTCCTAGATCCAATAAAAATCGCACCCTATAATCACAGTTATCAGATCATAGAAAGACGGTGAGATAAACAGCTACATAGTTAGCTTTCGATTTGATTGCACTACTACAAGCATGGCGTGCCCACGATTGTGTGGAAAAATTGTGGGCCGTTGTAGGGGACGTCAAAATTTTCAAATTTGGATCGTTCTATCAAACGCTTAATAAAGTGTATGAAGTATACGGCCGCAGGAACATATATGTAAATATATGTATATTTGTGCGTTTAAGTTCATACTTAACCATAATGAATGTTTTTGTATATGATGTGAAATGTAAACTAATTATGTTTTTTGTACTTTTCAGATGTCTCTAATTACTAAACTACACATAAAACATTATATATTTTTACATTTACCAAGTAGTAATGCCTCAATATTTCTGAGTATATTAATGAAACGAAATATTTAAGTTATAGTCATCATCCTATTGGTCATGGCTATACAGGTGTTTTTTTAGTCAGTGGCTAAACTTTCAAGAGTGAATATACTCTTGAATATAAGCGACTTTAACTATGGAATCAACTTTCCTACTTGAAAAAGAAAATCAGCTGTTTCCTACAAAAGTGCTATTTATGCCATGGCACTTATGATTAGGAAACAGCAGATTTTTTTCAAGTAGGAAAGTTGATTGCATAGTAAATGTTGCTTATATTCAAGAATATTAGTGAATATTTAACTTTAAAGTTTGGCCACTGAATGAAAAAAACAGCCTGTATAAAACTCGGCGGATATAAAACAAGTTTCGGTACTGAGTTACTGCCTACTGGCGGTTGCCTTCGTAGAATAGTTCCTTTGAAAAAACCGCTTCCCATGGTATTGACAGAGCTATGTAGCCATTGAATGATCGGTTAGTTCTTAGGACATGGGCAATGCATGAACAATCAAATGTAATGGCATGGCATGGCAGTGTTGCAAAAGTGAATATTTAAAAGTCGGGAAATTTACCAGCTCAAATCGAGAGATTTTCTATCAACATAACACATAAACATTTTACTTTTAAAAAATATCCTGTTTATATACTATATTTCAAGTGGGCACAAGTGGGTAGTGGGTGGGCGAAATCCGAAAGGAGTATCGAAAAGTGCTAAAAAGAGTTGTGAGCCCTTAGTAAACTTTTCGCTATTCCTTTTAGTTTAACTTTCACTAATTGCGGGACAGCCACGATTCGGCATGAATGGGCCGGCTCGACCGGGTAAATACCACGGCCTCACAGAAAACCGGTGTGAAATAACGATTGCGTTGTGTTTCGCCGAGTGAGGTTAACGGAGGCCCAGGGGGGTTGGGGATTTTAAATACTGGGAACGCAAGTGGCAACACCAGAGGAGTTACAAGTGTATTTCCTCTGGTGTTGCGAGTGTCCACGGGCGGCGGGAATCGCTTACCATCAGGCGATCCGTCTGCTCGTTTCCTCGGTCCATTTCATAAAAATAAAAAAGTTTCGGCTATCGCCTTTCAAAATATTGAAAACAACTATTCAACAATATCAAGTCAATGTAGAAATTCGGGAGAAACGGTCGCTTAATCGGGATACAAATGTCAAACCTTAACTGCCGCAAAAAAAACCTAAAAGTAGTAAAGCAGTTCAAGTGTGGACACGTTTTGCCTCGACATGCCTCGTCTATAATATAATATAATAAGGTTTGGTAAAAACAATAACAGATATTATGGACATATGATATGCTTATGTCAAGACGTTTAGGCAGAAAAATTAATTAAAAAATTCGAATAAAAAATATCGAATAGAAAAAATATAATAAACTAAATACAATTACATTGCGCTCTCTAAGGCTGTAGTTACACTGCAACTGCGAAATTACAAGAAACTGAACGCAACGATTTATTTAAATAGCGAAGCATCGTTGCATACAGTAGCTTGTAGTTTCGCGGTGTAGCGGCCAAACCGCTCGGTCGCGCGGACGCATATAACTACAGCTCTAGGCGTTGAGGTCATTAACCTCACAGAAACAGCTGACTTTAAAGCGAAAGCAAGGTCTTTACCTAAATAATATTAATTCAATCAGCTGTGTGAATTGAATGACCTCCGTAGCACTGTAAAGAGCATAATGTAATTTTACTAATATTTTTTTTTTCGAATCTTTTAAATTATTCTTCTGCCTAAACGTCTTTACATAAGCAGTAGATCATTTGCCCAAAATATCCATAGTTGATTTTACCAAACTTTATATAAGTCTATGCAATAGACAAGAAGGTTGTCCCAACTTGGTGATCTTTTGATCTTCTTTTTTACGAAACTCTGAGAGGTAAAAGATATCTGGCGGTGAAAGATGCTTTACGCAAGCGTGCATATGTGTGCGCTCACACATTTGCTTGCAGGTTGTGGGTATTTTTTCGCGGGATATTGCTAGATAAAATATTAATGCCCGCCCAGTATTTATAGACAACCAGCGGAGTAAGATGCAAGAAAGTTATATTATAACTTACTCGTAAGTTCCATTTCGCTACAGAAATAAAAAAAAAACACTCACCGAGAAGCACAGATCATCCTGGTGTCGTGTGAAGTAGTCGAACAGCGCCACCGCGTATGGCTCATCCTCACCATCATCATCATCAGCAAACTCGTCAACATCCTCCGGCCAGACGGGAGGCAGGTCATCGATGATGACCGGTGGCGGCGGAGGCGGTATGGTCGGCATTGGAGGTGTGGACTCGCGTTCTGACGACGAGTCCCGCTCCCAGAGAGATTTTGAGTCCTAGAAAGATGTTTACATAAATAATTACCAATGGTCTATTAGTACAACTACTTTCTTAATATCCCTCGTTTTCTAGTGCAGGGACAGACGATGAATTCTGCACTCTCCTACAAACAATAATCTTCCAAGTGTTAACAGTTTGTTACATAATCTTACCATTTATCAAAGACCATGATCGGATTAAACTAATTGCAAAATCATAGTAACACTGAATATTCATGACCACGAAAACTGAAGTGGGCCACTCGCGATAGAAGCGCTTGCCAAGGCTGCAGTGATGGATGGTCTCATGCTTGACTCTAAACCTTTTGCCAGTGAGCTTCGTCCTCAAATTAAGAAAATGTCGTTAGAGAAATGGGAATACCAGTATAGCGGAGAACTTAAGAGGTGTAGGAGGTTGGTACGGAACCATCCAAAATAAACCTGTATGGGCCTTGGTTTATTTCATGTAACTTGCCTAGAAAGTTGTTGATGTCAGCCTCTAGGTTGTGCTCTGGGCACAGGGCACATTCCAGCAAACAAGTTTTATCATTTGGTTGAGATTAAGCCTTCACCTAATTGTCATGAGTGGCAGAAGCCAGAGGACCTATTGCATGTATTGCTGGAGTGTGATCGAACAATAGATTTTAATCTAGGATTTTAAGAGACTTGTGTTGCCTGCACAATGGACATATCAATTGTATCCTTTCTGAGCTGTTGTCCCCAGAGGCAATCAAAATATACAACTTTATGGATCTGTCCCTTGTGTAGGGAACACTGACTGAACCTGAACAATGAGGCTGGCATCAACACTTAAGTGTTAAAGCCTCTGTAAAGAACTAGATACAAAAAAAAAATAATATCATTGTTTATTTAATATTGTAGCTTAGACACGTTTCTAAAGGGAATGTCACAAGACAAAAATCTTATACTTAAAACGAGTGATCTTGTATATACATATATTATAATCGGTATATCGAAAATGGCTGCAAGTATTACCATGAAATTTAGTATGCAGGGAGTTCTGGGGGAGAACAATCGATCTTATCCCTGGGAAACTGCACATTTTTAAGTTGTATATGTTTTTTCTTTCGTCGTGCAACAATATATCAATAATTTCGATACTATTATGTCAGTCTGATTGGCAGTTTGGTTTGCATCTTTTGATTTGTTCGGAAATTCGGAATTGGTGGGTTCAAATCACGGTCAGATGAATATTTTTGTGATTTTTTAAAATTTATCAGAACAGAGCAAAGCTCGGTTACCCCAGTACTAAAAATTGGTAAAGGTTTTCTCAACTTCTATAAGTTTAATAAGTAGCAAAACGTAATTCAAATTATAATTGTTATTGTTTTTTTAATAAATTCTTTGAGCTAGGTAGATAGGAGCTAGGACCAAATGGTCTGATTTTCCTCCTTACTAATGAAAGTATTTACACAATGGATAACTTATATGACATTGCTTTTTTTTGGTCTGGTACATTGGAAAAGCCACTTGACAGATAAAGACAGCAACATTGTATAAGTTGTCCATTAATTTGTTTTATATATTTTTATATTTTGTGTATATATTTTTATATTCAATGTTTGCATCAACGCATGTAAAAAAATGTAATAATATTTCTTAGAAACAGATGATCTCTATGAAATTATTAAAATTTAAATTAATAGAATGATAGAAGATAAGATATGAGTCACCTGTACCTATGTCAATCTATATGTCTACATATTAGCATCTTTTGATGCTTTCTTGAAAACATTCTACGTAAAATAAAATACAAATATTTTTGGCGCTTACCACATTATCATTGAATCCACTGCTTATTTGATGTATTGGTGTTGTTGTGTTCACACTCATTGCTGTGGTAGGAAAACTGTTTCCAAATGTAGACTTCAATAATGCCGAATTATCTGGTGGCTTGGGTCTTGCTGGCTTAGCACGAATTATTGTTGGTCCCTTCAAGGGCTGAAAAGCGTAATGGCTAGAACTATTATCAAAGAGATCTTTAGACACTGTTGGTTTTTTAGGCACGAATGGTTTACTCAATATGGAGGGTGGTGAAAAAGGATCAATTCCGCCAAAATCGTCTAGCGTATCTTCTTTACTGAGCGGCTTTCTTGATCCTAGGAACATCTCAAAATCATCCTCAAATCCACTTTCAGCCTGAGAAGTATTTCCACCACTTAGAGCATTATGGTGGTTTGTGGAGGTTGTAGCATCCGAACCAAAGCTATCAACACTAACGCCATCACTACTGGATCTAGTCGTAAAAGTCGGAGAACTTGGCGGTGATGAGAAGTCTATTAGTGTTCCAACATTAGTACGATCACATTTTGTAAACATTTTATTTGTGTCCAATTCACTATTTGAGTCACTAACAAAAGTCGGTTGGGTATTTACACTATCTACTTTTTGATTCACTGTTAGTTTACTTTTATGGGATAAAAGAGCTGACAGAACTGTTGGTCTACGTATAAAATGGGTAGGTTTAGCAGGCACATCTGGTTGCTTGTTCACTTTTGGGGGTGGTGGTCTCGGTGGTGGTTTTTTCTTCTGTGCATAATTCGGTGTTGGTTCAAAGACATCTCCAAAAGGGTCATCATTCCAATTTGTGACTGGGGAATATCTGTTAACTTGCATTCCTGGCACAGCAGGAGCTGGCCTCGCTGGACCCTTCATTCCTGCAACAGAAACCCGAGTTTAGAACACAGAATACTGCAGGATTTTTTTTTACATAACAAACCATTGCCTACTACAATAGATATTGTTAGCAAATCACTGGTTACACACAAGAACACACATAATGTATGCACTGTACTATAAAAAAATTGTGTATATAAATAGTTATATACACAATTTTTTATAGTACAGTTAACCAATTTATATATTATATGCCCCCATTGCCACTGCTTACCATACCTGCCAATTGACTGAATAAGTTACAAGACTGCAACAATTATGCTAATATAAGTTCGCAACACCCTAAATACGGGCGCCAATGACGAATGTTACCTCACGACTGACGATTGAGGACAATACAATGATATTGATAACACAGCTAAATTGAATCGGACTGTTATCATGAATCCCGCCCAGATATGCCATGTATTACGTTGATGCTAGTAGTGTATCGTACGGTTCGTACCAGGCACCAACGTACACGGCCTTGATTATTCATCACAATAACAAATCGTGGCTATTCGAATTCGTACATTGGAAATGTGAGGTAGGTAACAAATAAGATATCAATAAATGGGTACAACACAAACCTTGTTTAAATAAATCCATTACGAATGCAGATATGACAGAAACCACTATAAAAACTGCAACGCAAAACGGTTACGAATACATACAATGAAAACAAAAGTCTAACGTCAATTTTAATACGCTCATAATAATACAATGCGAGGACTTATCATATGTAACAAAATCTTAAACAATATACTCTAAAGACAACGGTCAAACAGAATACAACTCTACAAAAAATATGAAATTTATAAATTAAAATTACATTGGTAGGTAGATACGTTTCATTGTCTTTTGCAAGACTTCTTTTTTTTACCGTTCTCATTTCTTCTGTTTCTGACAGATGGCACAAGACGTCAGTCTATCGAGTACTTCTTCTTCTTTTTTCTACAATTCTTAGGTCACTGATTAAAAAAAATGTATTTATAAAGCATTTTTGGCGTCTAAAACTGCCCTGGGCAGCCGAATACAAGCCCCCTTACTAATAAAAATATTTACACAACGGATAACTTAAACAACGTTGCTATCTTTCTCTATCATGATACATTTCCAACGTATCAGACAAAGACAGCAACGTTGTTTATGGTAAATAGTTTTAATAGTAAGCTGGTATGTGTATACTAGACTATGGCCGAATAGCTACGAAAATGGTAATATGAAGTCGAAAGAGATTCAGGCAACAAGCTGCATTATTTCTTGGAGTATGTAGGTACCCGATATATGTAGTATATAGTATGCTGACTTTCTTTCACACCTTTCTGAAGGTTGTGGGCATGGTTCAGAGAAATAATAATAAAAAATATTGACGTTTTGATACAATACAAAATTGATACAATGCAGCTTTTTGCCGGGGAGTTCAATGGGTGACGTTGTGGAATTTGTATTTTTTCATAAATTTGTGTTATCTGGGTTCTTAATGTGTAATATTGGTAGAATATTAACCTATTTTGTGTTCTCGCCAAAATTCCTTAGGAACTTTCAGTAAAGCTTCTACCACTTTACTGAATCAACTGACATGACTCACTCATAGACTGTACTGACTATATATTTGGACTTTGACTAGACTTTAGACTTGACGATATAGGAATACGGTATTGAAAATTGAAACGAAAATTCTATTTCCCGCCTTTTTAACTTGACACTGGCAAATGGTTATGAGCCGATGCCATATATAAATTAAAAAAAAATTGCAGGTTTGAATTTAGGAAAAATGAATATTATTTTATTTATTACTTTATGTCTGTCTTAAAACAGATAATGCAAACTATCTTAATTGCAGAAATGACTTTTAAGGTGAAATATTTTAACAAAAGAACCCATTCTCACGTAATCATAGACCAATATGACGAATCATAATCTGGTGTTACTTCCATTGGACGTTTTGGCAACAATATTCACATATTTGGAAATATCTGATCTTCGTAATGTTATGTTAACATGTAAGAATTTAAGAGACATTATTGTAAACGAAAGTCGGGTGTGGCGTCCTAGAATTCAAAATAAATTGTTACTACAATTTCATAGGTAGATACATTTCCAACTAGTATGTGAATCTAATATCCATTATGAGCAGTGTAATTCTGTTTTTTTTTCTAAACATTATATAAATTACAGTGAATACAACACATTCAACTTATACAACAGATGCAGGATATCACATAACTGGCGAAGAGGAATTTTTAAGAATAAGGTAATAAAAAGAAATAATATGTGACATTTTATAGTCTAGATTTTTTTATTATTCATCAAGATTCCTGATAAGAGTTTTATGATATAATAAGGTGAGGCAAAATAACGCTGACAAATCTGGTGTGCCACTTTTCATCCTTATTACATTAACTATAAGGTTCAAAAGTGGTACACAAGATCTGTCTTCGACTGTACCTATTATTGCTTAGACAATATTTATGCTCTAAGATCTAAGATTTATTAGTAGTTTTTGTTAACGGCTATTTATTAATCCCAATGTGTAAATGCATATAAATTTGTGTCAATATAAAATCTTGTTAATCAAATTTCAGGTTATTATACAACACACTACAAATTACATGCCATGGCTGAAATTTCATGATTCGAAAGTTCTATTTCTATCACTTGGTGCCAACTTACAATGCTATTCAATTGATAGAAAAGGTATACATAAGAACAATCATTTATGGACACTTACAGTGCCCACTGTGAAAAGAGGTGATATACGCACAAATGATATATCAAGATTTATTTATAAAGATCACATACTTGCTTGTGGAAATAGGTATGACTTGCTCATGTTAAGATAATATGAACTCGACAATTTTTTTTTTTTAATTTCCATATTGGTTATTATACAGGTGTTTTTCCAGTCAGTGTCCAAACTTTCAGGAGTGAATATACTCTTGAATATAGTAAAATAATAAAAGTTGCTTATATTCAAGAGTATATTCACTCCTGAAAGTTTGGATACTGACTGGAAAAACGTCCGGTATAACACATCTTATAGAATAGGGATGATGACTACATCTAAACTATTTAGTTTCATTAATATGCTTAGATATATTGAGGCATTACTACTAAGTAAATGTAAAAAAATATATTATTTTATGTCTAGTTTCGTAATTAGAGACATTTAAGAAGTACAAAAGAGATTTTTTTTTTTGCTAAATTAGTAAACAAAACCTACATCATTAGTTTACAATATACATCATATACAAAAATATTCATTATAGTAAGTATGAACTTAAACGCACAAATATTGGAGATATTTACAAATATGTTCCTGCGGCCGTATACTTCATACACTTTAACCTGGGTGTGACGTCACAGCTAGGTACGACGGTAGTATGGAGCTTATTCACAATACTTGCAAAATTTTGTAAACAAATCGCTGTATCTTTGAAAATGCTGACTTTTGATATACTGTTTCTTTTGAGAAGTTACTCATATTTAAGAGTACTATTCAGTTATAAATAATTTTTGTCATCTAGCCTACATGATGCCTATCACCAGGAAAAATTGTTATTTTAAAAAAAAAATATTTTTACAATGTAGTAACTTAATATGTAAGACGAAAGTCATGATACATAAGAACATAGAAGCAGCCTTGCAGGAAGCCATCATATTCCCAAGGTGTGCAATCGTTAAAGAAATCATTGACCTCGTAGTAAGCCATAGCACAGAAACATTCTTTAACAACTTTTTAAAATTTATTAATAGAGATATTTTGAATGTTTTTTGAGATTTTTATCTTTATTGTATTCTTGTTATAAGTTTTACTTGTAATAAATATAAAAAACGACACATTTTAAACATTACTTTATTCCAGGGACGGATCGGCCGCAGTTTTTTACATGAAAGATTATACCAAGAAGCCAACCCTTTTGCATCACATAGAAAATTGTCATGAAAATGGTCTAGTCGAAGTGTCTGATGTGGATACAATTAACAGTAGCATAGTGACTGTATCAGATAACTCACCTAGGATATCGTTTTGGCAAGGCCAAACAGAAAACACGGGTAATGCATATTGTAAGTGCAGTACTTTAATTAAAACTATTCTCTGATTTTTTTATTTCAATCACAAAAAACGTGAAGTTAATAGAAATGTTACGACTGAGATTTTGAATCGGTGTAATAATTATAAGTAATTGACATTGGCTGAATGATGCAAAGCCTTTGCAACCATTACTTGCCAAAAAACATGATGTGTACAGAGTACATACTGTGACAGAAGTAAACCTTCATTAATCGTTTCAAATCCAAAAAATACTCTCATTGTGCCTTAAGAACATCACAATCCAAGAATAGAAAAATTGAAGTTGCTATGTAAGAGTATAAGTAGCTTCCGATAGATCGCGTTATATCATAAATCGTGTCGTAACGCGCCATAAGTACCTTGACGCTGCTAAAAAATTATAATTTAAAAGAAAAGGAGAAGATTCAATGTTCTAACCCATAATTCACGTTTTATATTAACATTATATTTTTAATATAATGTTCTCTTGTAGTTCTCTCATATTCTTTTCTTGTCAATAGTGGTAATTTACAATTATTGTAGGGTGTCGCTTTGTTCTTCTTTTTCTTTGGCCAATACTCCTCTAATAGGATTTGCCAGCATCAAAATTCAGTCGCAAATATTCCATAAACATAATTTGAATTTTTTAAATGGCTTATCTCACATTGTTTTTTCAGGTAAAACGAGTCTATTCCTGTCAGGTATCACTGGCTGCAGAAGCCTGGCTGCAAGTAAATGTGAAACCCAGTTGGCTATAGGGCTTAACGGAAACAGTAAGCCTCTTTTACTAGACGTCACTACGTAGGTTCACTACAGTTTGATGACTTAATTAGAAAAATATTATAAAGTTTTAAATAAAAATACAAACAGTGCCTTTTAGTACTGCACATAAATTAATAGAAAGGGTCTTTACTATAATTGCTGCTTACTGCATATCTAAAATGGTGACATTATGTGAATCGTACTTTAAAACATCAACTATCGAAATTCAGTAGTTGGTGTTTCAAAGTACGATTCACTCAATGTGGTCATTTTAGACCTGAAGAACTACCTTTTTAAATACCTAGTGGTTGCAAGAATCATCTGCCTATATTGTAGTAAAATAATGTTCTATATTATCTGTTTTCTATCAATATCCGGAATCCATCTTGAGTCAAGCACCTGTCTTTTCGTCCACAAGCCCGCGCTTTTGGTTGCCTCCCCGCCAAAGCCCCCTCTACTCACTACTTTCCACTACCACCTATGATCGCACGTTGGAGGGGACTGAGTGTTGGTTCATCATTATAGCGTCGTTTGTCACGCCGTTCACAAGTTCACACTTACTTGTTTTTATATTAAAATCGTTTAGTTATTAATAATTAAACTTAAATTGTTATACGTATTTTAAAAATTTAATTAAATAAATTTAAATTAACGTATTTTAAAATGGAAGATCAAGAATTGCGTAATAATAATTGTCAAATGGCGGGCGGTGCAATTGAAGTTGATAATTCTCGAAAGCGCGTTCACGGTATGTTTGTGATCAAAGTGAATCGTCTAATAGTGAAAGTGATTCTTCAAGCCCTAGCTCAGCTAAAAGAGCAAGAAAACAACCAGATACTGTGAGTACTGCACATTTCGCAACGTTTTTATCGCAACAAGTTGCATATCTAACGGATCTTATTGCAAAAAAATAGCGAAGTTACTAATAATTCGAACGCTATTAATGCATGCATCGAAAAATCCACTACTTCAAATGATTTATTGTTGCGACGCCCGGAAGGCATTAAAAATAACCAGCTTAGTATACTTTCTGAAATAAGTACAACTGTTATTTCATAAGTACAATGTTAATAAATACAACTGACATTTCGAGGCGGCTGTCTGAGCATTTTCAAAGTACTTGGAGCAATTTGGGTGCACCAGAGAAAATATGTCAACTTCTGAACGGTGTCCGAATTTCATTTATTATAAAGCCGCCTCTAATTTTCCTGAGTAAATTGGTAATGCAGTGGTTCGGTTCGGTAAACCAAAATATCAATAAATATGACAGCGCAAATACAAGATATGCCAGAGTCAGGCGTCCTGGCACAAGCTGAGCAAACCCCCAGCTACCTTTCGAAGTTCTTTTTGATACCGAAGCCGGATGGAACTTCCCGTCCAATCTTCAACCTAAAATGACTGAACCAATTCATAGAAATAAGACCATTCCAACTCTTCAACCACTTCTGGATCCCAACATTTTTACAGCATTTAGATTGGATGGTAAAATTAGACCTGAGCCAGGCTTATTTTCACGTTCCTATATTGAAAACACACCGCCGCTTTTTACGGATAAACTACCATCCAGATTCTCATCAGCATCAGCTGTTGCAAATGACCTTTCGGCCTTTCCTCCGCGCCCAGAACGTTCGCTTCGATTACCAATTGGGTAGCCAAATTTTTAAGGACCCACGGTATACGTTGTGTAGTGTATCTCGACGACTTCCTTTTCGCTCACCAATCGAAAGCCCAACTCCAAGAGGACATGGCATTCGCAAAAAAGATAATGCAAGTTTTGGGCTGGAAAATTAATTTCAAAAAGTCCGTTCTAGCTCCGACACAATGCTTGGAGTTTCTCGGCATAACATGGGACACAAAACGCAACGCAAAGTCCTTGTCCGAGATGAAGTGCCTATCGCTACGCAGGGTACTTCAAAGACAGCTTGGAACAGGCAAATGGTCCCTCAAACAGTATCAATCGCTAATGGGGAGACTGAATTTTGCAACTTTCGTAACCCGAAGGGGTTGGCTTCACTGTCGAACGCTACAATATTTCAGTCGGCAATTATCCAAGCATCACCCTTATCGCCTTATATAAGTATTCCACAGCCCGTTAGAAATGCTTTGGTAGACAAAAGCAGTGGGAGGATCCATGCCAATATATTATATGATGTATTTCGTAAACAACGACACACCTACTGACCACAGACGCATCCGACTTCGGTTGGGGAGCGCAGATAGACGACACGGTAATAACAGGCTCATGGACGAAACAACAACAATCGTGGCATGTAAACCAAAAAGAAATGTTTGCGGTTTACGGAACAATCGTACACGAACAGCTTCGCCTACAACATGCCTAGATACTTCTTCAAACAGACAATCGGATAGTGGTGTCTTACATAAACGAAGAGGGAGGAACGAAATCCAAGAGGCTCCTGAAACAGACCCAACAACTTCCTATGACTCCTAGACGAATTGAATGTGCATTTAATAGCGCAATATTTTCCCGGCAAATTCAATTGCGAAGTGGACGCTCTATCTCGTCAGAAGGTTTGTCCCGAATGGCATCTGACATCTACAGCAACCACAGCGATATTTCAAATGTGGGGCACCCCGGAGATAGATCTTTTTACGTCCAAAACAGCACATGTCGTACAGAGATATGTATCAATAGACATTTTAGACGAGAAAGCATTTTGTCACCAGTAGCAGTACAAATTAGCATGGCTCTTCCCTCCGCCGAGCCTAATCCCCAGGGTACTACAACACTTGAGCCAGGCGCAGGGACGTTACATTTCGATAGCCCCCAGGTGGAACAAAGTGTTTTGGCAGGCCGATGTTCGCCACCGTGCGGCTTCGGCTGCGGCCTCCATACACGATTCCAGACTTGCCACGTGTTCTCCTGGATACGAGAACAGGAATTCACCCTCCACAAGTTCAAGATCTACAGCTGGAGGCTTGGCTAATTTTGGGTGGCAAAAAGTGTTGACAGATTGGACAGAAGATGAACAAATGTTGCTAATGTCAAGTTGGAGATCATCAACAATAAAAACATATAGACCTGCGTGGGACAGATGGAAGAAATGGTGTGAGTCTCATTCTATAAATTTTAAATTTCCTAATGCTGGTCAAGTTCCACGGTATCTTGCTTATCTACATTGTAACATAAGTCTCTCATATAAAACTATTTTAGTTCATAAATCGGTAATATCTACTTTTACGCATTTAACATCTAACATTCATTTATCTTCAAATTTCTTTATTTAGCACGTTCTAAAAGATATATCAGTTCAGTATCAATTATAGGCAGTCGGGATGGAGACTGAAAGAACATCCTATTAAGAGGTTAAATATAATTTTCTGGATAAGGCATTTGATAGAGTTAGGTGCTGTTCGTAGGAAAAATATAAATCACTTATTTATTACCGCTAGATGTGATGTTAAACCTGCTTCTAGGACTGTTATATGGAATTGGGTTAAATCTCTTTTAAGTGAAGCTGGAATTGAGGCTACTCCTGGTTCAGTATGGTCAGCAGTAGCTTCCTTTAATTTTGTTGAAAATTTCTCTATAGATCAAATTCGTAAAACTGGTAATTGGAGATCTGTTCACACTTTTAAAAACTATTACCAAAAAGAATTAGTTGATTGTAATAATGCAAATCAGTCATTGTCATTATCTAATTATTTTGATCCTGTACATCTACCTGGTGCATCATGAGTTCTATAATGATGAACCAACACTCAGTCCCCTCCAACGTGAGATCATAGGTGGTAGTGGAAAGTAGTGAGTAGAGGGGGCTCTGGCGGGGAGGCAACCAAAAGCGCGGGCTTGTGGACGAAAAGACAGGTGCTTGACTCAAGATGGATTCCGGATATTGATGAAAGGATAATAGGTAAGTTTTATTTTTAGGTAAAACTCTCTATTTTATTTTAGTTTTATTTTAAAATACGTGGAAAACTTACGGCTTGATACAATATAATTAGAAACAGAATACACATTTACTAAGGCAATTAAAAGCTTTTGATAGTAGTGTATGAATATTTTAAATGCCATTATTGTCAATCAGCAAGTGTAATTAATATAGCATCAAAATTTTTATTTCTTTCAGAAATAAGTTATTAATATCACCCAGTGACAGTATGAACGGCAAGCAAGTGGTCCGAGACGTGCAGTGGCGGGACGACAGAACGTTTGTCTACGTCACACATTCATCAACACTGGGAATGATTGACACGAGAGTGGGACACACGGTGAGTCTTAGCCGATTTGATTTTTATTAAATGCGCTGATGTTGAATGTAGAGTATTTTAATTGTTCAAGGATATTATTTACATAACACCTTGAAAGGACAGATAAATTATTACGGACGTATTATCTGACAGTCGTTAAAATCCATATTGATACGCTTATATTGTACCGTGATGGAACTTAAAATGTCGTAGTAATACCCGGTTCGTCGTTATAAATGATGTCGCCAATAAAGGTTTTTACTGTGTCTATAACGTTTTGCAAAATCAATTACAAAAATACTGGGGTAATGATTTACTGCCTACCGTAAAATGGGTGAATCGGAACACTTTCGAAGTTTGACATAAATTTTTATTGCTGCTTTATATCTAATAAAAATCTTATTTAATTGCTTCTAGGTCTAATAGGTAGTCTCTATTTTAGCACAACGCATTATAATGTAAGTTTTAAACAGGAAATCTACAAAAAGATTTAAAAAAAACTACCTTGAACCGATTCACCTTCGCTCTCTGGGGTTAAATGGGTCGTGTATGGGGATAATCGAGTTTTTTTGACATGCTGGCACTTAAAAAATCCTCATAATATAAACTTTATGAAAACGTTTACGCGAATACTACATTTATGTTACGTGGCGTACCTAACATAATATTTTCTATAATTTACCTACTTACTTAATATTGTTCAAAATATACAATTTCTAAATATAATAAACAAAATATATAATTACAGCAAAACAATTCTGCTAATAGCGCATGGCAATCTTCGTTTTTCTATGGAAATGACAGTTGACGATGTATGAAAAATGACGATTGCCGAGGACTATTAACAACATGGTCGCATATAATAAATTACCTTAACAATTTATGAGTCGCGACAACCCTATCTATAAAAACACAATTTACCCACAGTTGTCCCGATTTATCCAAGTTTGGTCCCAGTTGTCCCAGTCCCAGTCCCAGTTGGGACCAACAATTCCACACAATTATTGAAAAAAGAATCCATTAAATCAATTAACTGATATCTTAATCGAAACCGAAAAACTGATACTAAAAATACATACTTCGCTTTGACATAAATATTATAAATGCAAAAGAAAATTCAAATGTTTTACAAATCAAAAAACGCACGTTATTGACCACTTTAGATCCGTTTTTTTATTTTTTTGAAATGAGAGGACCACTCAATATTACCAGAATATATTAGGTCTTTACCTATGAAATTGCCGTTTTGTATGAAAAAATTTAAACGAATTTTTTTCATGTATTTTTATTTGTATTAATCGAAGTAATCACCCATGCAATCAATGCATCTTTGCTAACGCAGTGGCAGTTTATTGATGCCCTTCTTAAAGAAATCAGCTGGACGGGAGGCAACAAATTCTTCAAAGGCATTTTGTACTGCCTCTCGGGTATTGAATTTTTTTCCCGCCAAGAAGTTATCCAAATTCTGGAAAAACTAGTAGTCTGTAGGCGCAAGATCTGTTGGGTAGGGTGGATGACGGAGAGCTTCCAACCACAGTTCTTGCAACTTGAAGACCGTCTGCTGTGCAGTATGAGGTCGCGCGTTGTCGTGCAGGAGCAGCGGAGACGAGCGATTGCTGGTTGGAGATGTGCTAGCTTCTCCATCATTGTGTTCAGTTCTTCACAGTACACATCTGCAGTAATGCTCACTCCGCTTGGTAAGAAGCTGTGATTAATCACACCGGCGCTAGACCACCAAACAGTGACCATCACTTTTCTAAGGGAAATTTTTCGTTTAGGGTATTGTTTAGGCGCTGAACCAGGATTCAACAAACTTGCTGAGCGCTTGTGGTTATCAAACAGAATCCATTTTTCATCGCAGGTAACAATGAAGGTCAAAATTCCTTAATTTATGTGTCTGTTGAGCAGTGCAAGGCACGTCTCGACGCGTACTTCTCGCTGGCGATCATTGAGTTCGTGGGGCACCCATTTGTCAAGCTTTTTACCTTGCCAATTTGACGCAAATGGACCAATATTGTTTTGACGCTAACGTCGAAGCTGCTGCTAATTCAGCCGTAGATTGTGTATCATCAGCTTCCACAATCGCCTTTAATTCGTCATTGTTGACCAAAGTCTTCGGACGACCGCGAGGTTCATTTTTCAGGTCGAAATTTCCAGAACGGAAGCGAGCAAACCAATAACAGGTGGAGCGTTGGTTTGTAGTGTTAGCTCCGTAAACGTCGTTGATGTTGCGTGCCGCTTGTGCCGCGTTGCTGCCACGACGGTACTCATATTCCATAATTACTCGAATTTTTAACGTATCCATGATGACGAAAAAGATTGAAATGCGATGAAAATATAACACTAATCAATAAACAAATGACTACTTTTGGAAAAAGAATTCCATGTTTTTAAAATAAAATTCATTTGAAATTATAATTCTTAGCCAAACAAAAATTATTTTGATTTGAAATGGCCAGTACTGCAGAACGGCAATTTCATAGGTCGTATTTCAAAGACCTATTAAAAGGAAATCTGATATCTTAATCGAATCCTGAAAAACTGATAATAAAAATACATACTTCGCTTAGACATAAATATTATAAATGCAAAAGAAAATTCAAATGTTTTACAAATCAAAAAACGCACGTTATTGACCGCTGTAGAATCCGTTTTTTATTTTTTTGAAATGAGAGGACCACTCAATATTACCAGAATATATAAGGAAATGTTACAAAGTTTAAATTTAATACCTATCATTTATTAAAATATGAAATAATGATAAAGAATAAGGTCGCAAAAACTTTCCCGGATTTGTCCCAATCCACCCCCTAGACTCTATTCCCCATATTTTACGGTATGTAAGTTCATGCTTAGGCAGAAAAATAAATCTTATTAAAATCAATTTTGATATCAGCTGTGAGGTCAAAAACCTTACACCTGTCAGTGTTGTAAAGAATGCATTGTAATTTTATTTGTATAAATATATTTTTTTCTTATTTTTTTATTATTTTTCTGTCTAAACGTCTTCACGTGAGCAGTAAATCATGATACCAAAGTTTGTAATTTTGTTAAAATTTTATATAATAATTATTATAGGTTTTCGAGGCAATGGATCCGTTTCAATCGTCACTGTACTGTGTGAGGACAGACTCTGACAATGCAGTTGTAGTTGGTTGCGCGGAGTATTCCCGCTGTGTGCTGTTTGACTTACGACACACATATAATCATGTGCAGGTATTTTATAAAATTATATCTATAATGTTTAATCCTACACATTGCAAAATTATGAATATAAAAACAGATTGGAGGTGATCGAGATGGCTCTTAGATAAATAGGTTTTTAACGCATTATCTTCTTACTTATCTTAAATAATGTCTTTTATTCATTGATCATTTTTAATATCAAAAGAGATTCGGGTCTTCCGGTGTAACCTAAAATGTTTTATTTAGATGCATTTGTTTACTATTCTGTTCTAGATGTATTTCACACAGAAAAAGATGTCGCCTATATATAGTTTGGATTTCGACACGAGCAAGCTGATCGCAGCCGCGGACCGCGGGGTGGCGGTTCTCAACTTCAACGTTAGCGCCGCTACTACTTCACCGAGAGACTATTCACACGCGTTTCAATGTATTCGATAATATAAAAGTAATAATGTTATAAGTGGTATTTATTTATTTAAAAAAAAAGTCCGATGCGGTAAACATAATAAGCAGTTTTTATAAATATATGAAGACAACGAAGAACTGTCATGTAACTTTTGAGTTGAGTTTTGGAGTTCAATGGGTGACGATGTGGAATTAGTATTTCTTCATAAATTTGTGTTATTTCGGTTCTTAATGTGTAATATTGGTAGAATATTAACTATTAAATATTCATTAACGTGCACAAGTGTGGGCAAGTGGTACAAATTCTAAAAACGTGCTATTTTGTGTTTCCCGCCTAAACTCCCTAGGAACTTTCAGTAAAGCTTCTATCACTTTACTGAATCGACTGACATGACTCATTGACTGTACTGACTATATATTTGGACTTTGACTAGACTTTAGACTTGACGATATAGGAATACTGTGTTGAAAATTGAAACGAAAGTTCTATTTCCCGCCTTTTTAACTTGACACTGGCAAATGGTTATAAGCCGATGCCATATATAAATAAAATAAAAAAAAACTGAGTTTTGACACATTTCAAATTCGTTTTCAAAGCACAATTCAAAATTCCACCGATATGAAAACTTTAATATTAAAATGAAAATATTGCGGTAAAATTAGTGTAAAGAACAAAAAAATTACAATGTTTCGAAGCAGATTATTTAATGTACTAAAATTCGTACGTGTTAATCATAGAAAGATAAACTTTAAAGTGCGAAACATAACCCCTATGCCAGTAACTATTGGATTAATTGCATCTGCAAAATGTGAGGAGGATATTGATATCAAGCTGCCTTGGGAGGCGGATACATTAGAACATGAGTTCCTAATTCGCCAAGCGACTACCGTGAACGTTAACGCAGCTACGCAACTATTAACTGTTACCATAGTTGCTATTCAAGATACTAGTGAACGGTGAGATAAATACCTATTTATTTATCCTTCTACTTTTGACTCATCATACCTTTTAACTATAAAATGTCCTAGCAAAAAAAACTTTGAAAAACTAGCTCTAATACCTAGCAAAAATCTAGCCTGTCTGTTACAAATTTATTATCACTGATTCTTTTAGATTGCGAGAAGCATTATCCAAAGAGATATGTTTGGTGCAACAAGCAATGGAATGGGGCGAGGAGGGCACCCCGCCACAGCACTGGGACCAGCTAGTTGCCATCCGAGGGTCCCTGGCAGATCTCAAACACAATCTACGAATGTTAATGAGTAATTACAAAACCAACAAATAGCAGCAGCATCTTCTTTAAACTAGATCTTACTATATTAAACACGAGAGGCTAAAAATGGTGGTGAAAAATAAACTTCACTGTATTTTGTTGTATGCATGCATCTTTATATTGTTAAATTTCAGCCTACATGGAATATGCTGAGAAACTGGCCACTGTTGCTGCAGAAATATCATACCTATCAGGAAACACTACGGCCTCTGATGCCATATGTGAACGCATAGACCATGCCACCAGGTAAAAAATACAAATCTGTTATATAAAAAGTTTATTAAATTGGGATAGACATTTTAAAATTCATAATCAGTTTTTTTTGCTTATTTTTTATAACCAAACAATAAAATATACAAAATTAACTTAAATGTAACTGTTAAAACTAGGATCAAAGCAATAATAATAATTATACAGTATAAATAATGATGTGTAAATAGTTAAAATTATGATAAATTTTGTCAGCACGAAAGTACAATATGTTTAATACTTTTTTTGGGTAATAATTGTATAATTGTATTCAAATTATAACATGTAACAAAAACAACTGCAAATTCGTCTTTTGTGCTGACATTTTTATATAATTCTTAATCTAATAATATTTAGAGACTTTGAGTTTTTCGCATCCATCAAAGATTACGCTAGGTTTACAACACTAAAATAATTCCCATGTCTGTTTATGTGTCAGCTTAGATATATGGACATTTTTCCCACAAGCAAATATTTTGTTCAAAAATATAATAGCAATTTATAAGATTTGTGGGTCAAATAAATAAGGTAAACCAAAACTATAATTGCCCCCTTACTAATAAAAATATTTTAAATATATACACAATAGATAAAGCTCTTCAATGTTGCTGTCTTTTTCTGATATGTTGAAAAAATCACTTGACACAAAGACTGCATCATTGAATAGCCCGTTTTGTATATTATACTTTTATTAGTAAATGGTAATTGGGTTAGTGTTTAAAAATTATCGGATCCCTGAAATCTATGCTGACACAAATATATTATATTCGTCACAATTCCATTTCTACATAGTCAAATAAAAATCCTATCACATATATTACGTATTATTTACAATGTCCATTATGTAGGACATGCAACAACCAGAAATTTTTAACACACAAACTACAGCAAGAGAGCTTGGAGATACAACAGAGGGCCATCATCGGAGCACCAAACCTTGAGGACAAACTGAAAAACGGAGAAAAGAGGATAATTTAAATAAAAAGATATAGTCATTAAAAATCAAAGTAACTAATAATAGTAAGCAGGACAGAAACTTTTAGGTTTACTTTATAACAATTTATATATATTATTTATTTTATAATATGAAACATGTTGATTTTAAAATATGTAGTTTACAAAAAACGTACAAGGAAATAATCAACGGATGATACCATTCCTTTAATGCAACAATAGTATTGTACACTATATTAAAATTGGGTATTTGCCAATGTATGTAGGTTTTTTTAACATTGTGAAATAATTGGGTTGGTTACCTGATACAAGTAAAAGAAAGTTTTGTAATTTCAGTTACAAAAAAGTTGATATTTTTTTACATTAGTGTAAAATTTGGAAACCTTCTTAATAGTGTATTTATCAAATGCAAAAAGATGACTATGGTGAGTGTGAATTCAGTTTTTTTTTAGAAAACATTGTTTTTTAAGTATAGTATTCCTTTTGTAAACAATTTTCAGAGCACTATTCATTTATGTAATAAAAAAAATACAGGAAAGTACACTATTATTGTTGGTGCAGTCAAGTGTGTTGTCGGCTTTCACAAAACTAAAATATCTTTTAATCTTTTGTTTCTTATATTGTTGAATTTATTTTTAACAGAGGCAAAATAATAAAGTGATACTAGTTTGTAAGTAACCATTGTGTTTTATTCACAGTTGCGACTACATATTGTTCCAGACTTTTTATATTAAAAAACATAGTAGTACCTGTGGTCTCCACGTAATGCGACTACATAGTGAAACTATTTTTTTTATTATTTTATGAAATGAACCAGGAAACGAGCAGGCGTATCACCTGATGGTAAGAGATTACCGCCGCCCATGGACACTCGCAACACCACTGTTGCGACCTGCATTCCCAGTCCTTAAAATCCCCAACCCCCTTGGACCTCCGGTAACCTCACTCACTCGGCGAAACACATCGCAAGCATTATTTTACGCCGGTTTTTTTGTGAGGCCATGGTATTTACCCGGTCGAGCCGGCCCATTCATGCCGAAGCGTGGCACGTTTAATCTTTCCCACGGGAATGACGTATTTTCCCATATACCACAAACTAAGTTAGCCAACAAGTTAATTTAAATTGCTGCTTACTGCTCAGGCATGTATATGAGAGCGGCGTAAACGTAGCGTTATGATCGTCAAATATTCCTGTTAGGCCTCCAGTATACATTACACTGACATACCGTTTAGAAGGTGGCATCCTTGTTGAGATGTGTTTCTATGTCCACCCGACAGATGGGACAATGCTTGTTGGTGCTCAACCACTGGTCCACGCACTCCATGTGGAATAGATGCATACACGGCAGACGCCTGGAGACAACGATATTTTATATTAAATCAAGCCGAATCAAGAACTATGCAAAAAGAAATTCATACATTTATATTTACGGCTACTAAAACTTGTGTGTAAATGAAACTGTGCGAGTGGTACAGCATTATTAAATTAAATTAATTTCCGTTTATTTCGGGCTGCATAGGCCCATATTATAAACGCCTTATAGACTAACATACATATTACTATATTTAATAAACTAACACTAAAGACGTATTGTCTGCGACGTGGGGCGCGAAGTGTTCGGGAGTCGTCCTCTAAATCTTCTGTAGACGACTGCAATCGGCCAGAAATCCTCCTTCTCGAAGGTCGGTAAATGATGGGTTTGAACTCTTACCACAAAGGCAGCAGCGACGATGCTCGTTGATCCGTCCGATAATGCTGACGGACTAAACGTGACCGCCTGCGCGCCTCGACGACGAGTGACGTTTGCTACATCAAGTGACTTACATATTGAATTAACACTTTTTAACTGTGATAATTCACTACGTAAATCATTTATGGTCGACTCTGATGCCTGTAATCTACCTCGAACTTCGGCCAGTTCTTCCTTCAGAACCTTGATGTCCTTCAGTAGGCTGACGACGTCGACGTGATCCAGTGTCACTGGCGGCAGCTTATGCAGTTTATTCGCTACAAAAGCTGGCATTTCATCCGGATCCGTCTGCTTCAGCAGGAAGATGATGTCCTGCACGCTTCTTTCCGTTCCATCTCTTCGTCGCGATGGCATGTTCGCGCTCTGGCCAAGCGTCTCGTACAGCAAATGCTTGCCTTTGCTAATCTCTAATCTCCTCGCTGGTGAAGGAAGACTTGCAGATCTGCATTATGCTGACCTCGTCCATGGTGTCGATAGCATGCTGGATAAACGCCAGCAACTCATTGGCCACGAGCGCCATGGTCACGTGCAGCGGCAATCAGCCGCGCGATTCACAAAAATATTAATTAACTAATTATGAATATATTTTTCTGCATGTGTATAACGCGGAGCGCGACCGTTCGCTAGCTCGACACATTACACACTGATTATATATGTGACTATTCAACTACTGATATGACTTATGGCATACTGGCATATGACCGCCACGGCTGGCTCGGACGTAGTCTAATCTGGTGGTCCAATTTTCGATGAATTTTTCCAACATTCGTGGCCGTATATCGGCAGTAACGCAGAGAATGTTGTCCTCCAAGTGGTCAATCGTTTCGGGCTTATCGGCGTGACTAGCGACTTCACATATCCCCACAGAAAATAGTAGGCGGCGTTAAATCGAACTATCTTGGAGGCCAATTTACGGGTCCAAAACGTGAAACTATGCGGCTAACAAACGTTTCCTTCAATAAATTATCTCTGTGGATGCGTATTATCATTTATAGTAAACGTGGTGCGAAAACGTTCCATAGTTTCAAAGTCAAAGTATTTTTTTTTTATTCAGTTGGTATTATTTAACACTTTCTGAACATCGGTATACATGATGCCTACCACCGGTTCGGGAACTAGCCCGGCCAGAAGAACCGGCGTAAGTTGATCGAATTATTGCTCTGATGGACGATTATGTTGACCGCAAAATGGACGTAGTGCGCGATACGTATTTCGAACAGAACCATGAATTTCAAAATAAATTTGCACAATTTGGAAGCGTTGTTCAGGCGTCAGTCTATTCATGTTGAAATGACAAACCAAACTAAACATAAACCACTTGACAGCTGACAAAATGGCCGCCATTTAAAAAAGTGTTGCCAGCTTAAAGTTTTATACCTCTAAAAAAACAGCCTCTATAAGGCTTTTGTTGCATTAGCGCAATAAATTCATATAAATTGTTTTAGCATTGTAAGATCGATCCTCACGTCAATGTAATAGGCTATTCTACATATTTTTTTTCAAATATATTTTACAATGTTCGTATCGATTCGATAGTCAACTAGTATTTTTATTTCCTGGACATAATATCTCTTTATGCAAAGAAAAAATGATTTAAATTTAAACGATAAATGTTTGCGCCAAAACGACAGCCACCATTATCGTGACGACATAAGAACAGAAACAAATAAATGTCATAATATGTGCGTGCATCAACTTTAGATTTAACTTTCGCTGTTGTTTATTCGATTTGATTATGTCCTTATGACGTCACTTACAAGAAAAATATGGCGGCTGGCGTTTTAGGTCACGTGACATACATATAGTAAAACTACAGCCTAGCGAAACGACTAGCGAAAACATTTAATTGGCTTAGTAATTGTGTATTCTGCTCCTAAATCTATTGTATAGCTGTAAGCTTTCCATGTATTTTAAAATTAAATAAAACACGCAAAACTCCACGAGGCACCCCAGGGCTTAGACATACATATACAATATAGAAACGGTTACGAAATTATTAATCCCCGACGCAAACACACCCCTCTGTTATTAGTTTGACATGTATGTGTGTATATGTATTTCGATCTAGTTTTTCTTTTGTTTCAATGGTGACTAAATCGAGAGTGTGAGCTATAATTTATCATCATCAGCTTACCGCTTGATAATGTCGGTGGTAACTTGAATTTGTAATTTTATTTATGTATCGTTCAATATAGACATCTACACACCTGCAGTCGGCGTGCAGCTCGAACAGGGACAGACATATGGTGCACTTGTCGTCGCGGTGGTTGGCGGGCGGCGCGTACGCGTGCCTGTACGTGTTACGCTCTATGACGGCTGACGATGCGCCGCGCCCGTTGCGTCGCGCCTCCGCTGCCTCCGCCGCGCGCATCAGCGCCGCGACGCCGCTGCCGCCCTGCGAATATTAAATAATGGATGTTGCCCGCAACTTCGTAGGCGCAAAAGGAAATCCCGCGGGAACCATACATTTTGCCGCGATGAAAAGTAGCATACGTCCTTCCCCGTAGTCTACTCTATATATGTGCCAAATTTTATCAAAATCGGTCCAGTAGTTTCGAAGTCTATTCCATACAAACAAACAAATCTTTCCTCTTTATAATATTAGTATAGGTGCATAGTGAAAGGTTCTATATAGTACAAAACAGATAAGGTTCTCGACTATTATGTACAGTGCTATAAAGAAATACTCACTTTGTATGGTAAATTATCATTTTATGGCTCTGTCAAACATGACCAATGTGACATTTGTAAGAGTAAACGCTCTACAATGCCGACACTAGCTGAGTGTCACTTTTCAAACGTCGATGTGCATTATTTATCGTCGGCAACACTTAAAAGTGATTTGAGATGAACATCTTTACAAATTTCAATTTCCTTCATTTGTCAGTTTACGTTTTGCCTGTCTTTCACCCTATTATAGAAAAAAAAAACGATTAAAGGAAAAAAGCAAAGTTAATCTAAAGAACGTATAGCTTGTTCGAATTGTCATAAATAGACACAAGTTGTGTAGGAGCTGAGGATGAAGGCAGACCCTGTTGGTAAGGGAGTTACGAAATTTCATGGTACCCGCCAAGGGTACTTCCGTCTCACCCCACGATTTTCCACGATCTTGTGATTTCCCTTTTCTTTTGCATTTCGCAATATTACTACTTATTCATTATAAGTCACATATGACATAACTAAGGATCGTTTTAATACTAAAATGTTTATGAAACTATAAAAATATTTGAGATATTATGCTCCGAAACTTGGGTACCCCACCCCATCTTGCCCCACCGTCCCATACTAGAGAAACACTCTGTGTTTGGATACTCACCAAGCCCGAGGGCTGTATCGAGATGTGTAGATGCGGCGGATGCATCTGCAGGTAGTGGTGCATGTGGTGCTGCACGACCGGCGGTTCACTGGAATACAACACTATATTAGTGATGGTCGATTCGAGTTAACTCGAGTTGAATTCTCTCCGACTAGAGTTCGAAAACCGAATGAAACCGACATAGAGCGAAGTTTGCCGATCATTTGAGACTATATTCATTCATATTTCATAGCAAACAAATTTAGTGTCACATAATATGACACTTGTTTGTTATGAATAATTCACTGGCCGGCATCAAAATTGGAGCAACAATGTAGATAATAGGTATATGTGGAATTGTTTAATATTGACAAGCTAAATCCAAATATGCAAACAGAATTCATTTAGCACGTCTAGTTTTGCTCTTACAAGCAACATTTGACGAATTTTAGAACATTTCTTGCATTAGCATTTAGATTTTTCCCAGTAAACGTTAGTACGATGTATGCTGAGCATGCTGATAGGTTTCACCTAGGCAAACATGGTTAAAAGATATAACACCTAGTGAAAGTAAAAAAATGTTTGCCAACCAGTGTAATTATATACTTGAGTCACATTTACGTAGATTTAAGGTTAACTTTAAAGTGGCGGTTGTTGTAAATTTAGGTGTTTTAATTTCTGTTTTTGAAAAATGCCGGCTTCTAAAAGGAAATCTTTGGGATGTATTTGAATCGCCAGTGACTGTTACGTGTAAACAATGTTCAGATTCATTCAAATATAATGGAAATACGACCTCATTATTAAACCACATAAAAAATACTAACTTGAGTTACGTAACTCGAGTTTAACCATAGTTACGTGAATTTTAACTCGGTTACCCTAATCGCGTTTTGTTTTTTCCGAGTTGGCGTCGTCACTACACAATATTATAATGTAACTAGCTTTGGCCCGCGGCTCTGCTCGCGTAAACACAGTATCCCATGGGAACAATGTACTTTTTCGGGATAAAATGTAGCCTTCTTTTTAACCCAGAGCCAAAACTACAACCATATAAAATTACATAAATATCCGTTTAGTAGTTTTTGCGTGAAAGAGTAACAAACATCCATCCATCCTCACAAACTTTCACATTTATATTGGTAGCAGTCAGCAGAAAATAGTAGGACGTTATCACGAGATAGAAGTGAAACCTTCAAGATATGCTTTCTATCTCATTCTCTCGCACCTTAAATCCTATAGACACTCATTATCTTAAGACAAGTCTTTAACTGTCGCTTTGCGGTTTAATCGAGTTTAATATCACCTCAGGACCAAATAAAAAAGTGAAGACAGAGTTCTGTGAACCACACAGTGGGGCCCGGCTGGTCTAAACTACGCCTGTAAATAACAGTCTCAAACACACACATGTAACGAAACTACGCCTTCGGCCTTACCTTTAAAGGCGAGCTGTCGCTGTTCTGTCTGTAAGTTCTGTCTTCACACGATCAATTACAATGTAAAAAAATCAATTTAAATAAAAATAACTCCCCCACACCGATTTCGGTGACGGTGGCCGGTTTAATTGAAACCAGGCCATTTACGCAGGAGTAATTTTATAGTGCCCAAGTGTATGCGCAGTACACAAGACCACTCTCTCTTCCTTTACTCTCATAGCCCAGTGGGACGGATAACCGACACGACTGGCGAGAGATCAGGCGCAGATCCGAATTTGACATGGATCATCTTTCTTGTCAGACAATCATGTGATAGGCCTGCATTGTCCTAACCAAACTTGGAAACAACATCTTTTGTTGTTCCAATGCGGGGAATCGAACCCACGTCCTCCGAGTCGAGAGCCAAGCTCTAACCACTAGAAACAGAGGCTGTTAAACCTAACTTTTAACTACTACCTTTACATGTTTAAAAAAAAATTTTGTATTCGAGTATTTTGCATACAACTTAAAAGTAAATGGAGTATGGAGTAATGCACAAATGAAACTTACACAATCATGTGTGCCGGCGGAATGTCGCGCATCTCGAAATCATCCGAAAACTGTAAATACAATACACAATATTACGTAAAATACTGTTATTAATCTTACATATTGGGTTTCACAATCTTCTAGTAATCAAAAGTTAAAAACTGTAACCCGACTACGCAAATTATTATAGCCCATGTTACCCGGGCCATTATTACGAGCCTATTGACACCTCACTCGTGAAAATCGAATCAGTAGTTTAGGCGCTACGATGGAACGAACATACATACACGCATAGACTTCCAAAATCATTACCCTTAATTTTGGCTTCGCCGTAGTCGGGTGAAAATGACGCATAGCTTATTCGCAAGTTTTGTCGCTGCTTACTTTATATAGAGCGATAGAGGCAAAACTTTCAAATAAGCTATCTGGCTAGTAACAGGCCCTTAATGTATAAAAAGCTTAGCACGCAGATCTGTTGAGTTTTATAACGCAGCCACAAAGAAAAATATGTATTTCCAAAATATAGGTAGGTACAAAGTTTGTCAGAAAAACATAATTTGACACGGACGATGTTGCGTATAATTCATTTTAAAGAGAGAGACGGACTGAGACTTACTTCAAACTGTCTCATATTCTGTATACTCTGCTTTTAAATGTCAGTCAATAACATGACATGTCTATGCATAACACACTTCGTCTCTTTCCTTCTTTGTTGGTAAGTAGAGACAACGATTCTTGGCTGTGATTTTACTGTCTGAGATTGAAAATCGGGGTATAGTCTCGAATCGATCATAATAATGAGATCTTCATTTGTCTCAGTCCCTCTTGTTATTCAATTCAAAAATCCGAAATCCGGCGGGCCCGGGGAGAATTTAGAGTACTGAAAATAGAACTCTGCGCTAATACGATAGAGTTGAAAATCGAAGTGTCGAGCTGTCATATATGACATTGACATTTGACTGGACGCTCGATTTTCAACTCTATCTCTAATATATTGTATTGGCGCCGAGTTCTATTTTCAAAGCTCTGATTTTTCTCCGGTGTTCCGGATTCCGGATCCGTATACTAACGGAGAGTAATGCTGTGGAGCGCGGCGACGCGTCGCGCAGGCGTCTGGCGTACGCGCCGGCGTAATGTACGCCGTTGTACATGTCGTACAGCGACGGCCGCATCATGATGCGACGCTGCACCTCCTGCGAAATAGATACACTATTATTCATGGGCTATAAGGTTGTTTCATCAGTTACTGATATTTTGGGCATATGATTACTCAGTAAAATTAATGTACCCACTAGGTTGTATCGCACTTTTGTTCCATTTTATATCCCACCCTGTCATACTAATAATTATCGTCGCAATTCCTTGATCTGTAGGACTACTGGACAATTTAATTATCTCCTACGCGATCACACTAACGCAGATGCTTTCTTAATTAAATCTTCTTCTATTGAACGGCTTGTAACTCATTCAGTTATAATGTACTACGTACTAGAGAAGCTATCTCAAACAAAAGATAGGGCGCGCACTTGATGACGGCGGGGTATGCGCGGGACAAGCGGGGGGTGTTATGTTCTCACGTAAACATGGCCGCCGCCGCGGTGACGCGTTGCAATTGAAAAATTATAATTAAATTAAGCGTGTTTTAAAGATAATAAATGAACTTACTGGTGAAAAGTCACTCCTTGACTTTTACTTATGTTTCTGGAGTTGTTTGAACAGTATCTCAATGCACACGAAGGCATAATTTAAAAAACAAAACTTCACTCAAACGTGTCACGTTGCAGCAAGCGCTCGGCACAGACTAAGTGAGTTGGAGTGCGCGACAATCGAGTTGAGGCGTCTTCTCTAGTACGAAGTACATTATAACTCAATGTTGTAACTATAGAATATTTCTGTGTCGATCGTCGATTAGGTATGTGTGACCAGTTCAGTGATCCAAAGGTTTTGGCATTATAAAATAATTATTTTATATTTTAGGGGTGGCTCTCCATACATGTAAAGTGGGGATAAGAAATATTTTTTCATTCTACCCCATCGTGTGGGGTATCGTAGAATGGGTCTTTAAAAATAAAGGCAAGGTCTCATACATAACTTTTTTACAAAGTCGATCATTTTCGAGTAATCGGCTTCCAAAGTGGTTTAAAAGTTGGACGTCCCCACCCCGTGGCATTTCTAAACTATGAGACTTAGATACTGGTGTTTCCATACGAAAAATCATGCTAAAAACTATTTAGGGAAATTATTTTGAGCAAAATCGGATAATAACTTTTAAAGTAATTCAAAGAAAACCTATTTGATAGTTGCTACATGCTCTTGGTTAGGTTATTTAATTTAACAGCGCGGCAACGGCTCAGAAATTACTGAGCGGAATAATTAATGCTCTACAGAGCCGACACTAGCCGAAAGGCCAGGTTTTGGTGTTACGCAATTACTCCACGGCAGTTTTCTGTGAGGCCGTGGTTATCTCTGAGCCGGCCCATTCGTTCAGAAGCTTACTCACGGTACAATCCTGTTACTATTATAAATGTAAAAGTTTGTGCGGATGATGGATGGTTGTTTGTTACTGTTTCACGCAAAAACTACTAAACGGATTTCGATGAAATACGGTATGGTAGTAGTTTAAGCTTTGGATTAACACATGGCCTACTTTTTATCCCGAAAAAGTACAGTTTTCCGTGAGATCTCTCCGTATATACAAGGGCGGAGCCGCGGGTAAAAGCTAGTGGATAATAATGTACGGACCGCGGCATGCTGTTGTCTCTGCCAGAGGCGCTCATGGACCACGTACGGCGGCGGCAACTCCCGTCTCCGTTCACCTGCAATCATAAAAAATGTGAAATAATGAGGGCAAGCAATGGTGCAAACGTGTGCATTCAACTATACATAATAAGAAGTACCCGGGTAACCGAGTTTTGCTCGGAGTTTTGATAAATTAAAAAAAAAGAATCGTTAATAGAATCAGGCGTTACTTTGCGGAAATCCGTAGCATGCAATTTAATTAATATAATAAATAATATTTTTCGCGGGATATTGCTAGATATAATATTAGGTCATACACAGGCTTTGGCTGGTCTGGCAGGGTTCAGCTATTGCGATGAGCGTTTCCGATTATCGTATAGGATCCACTTTTCATCACAGGTAATGATTTGATTTAATATCCCTTCATTATTGTGCCGGTTGAGTAATGTAACGCAGCAGTCGACGCGAGTTTGTCGGTTTGCTGCACTCAATTCATGAGGTACCCAGCTTTCAAGCTTTTTCACCTTCCCAATTTGCTTCAAGTGGATTAAAACAGTTTTATCACTAACACCGGAGCCTGCAGCTAAATCGGACGTCGTTTGCGATGGATCCGCTTCTAACCTACCACATTACGAATTTTCAATCAAGGTGCTTATTCAACTTTATGGGTCAGATCCTTTTGTAGGGAACAATTACTGAACCTATGAGGTTAACTTTAAGTGTTGATGCCAACCCCATATGTTAAAAGCCTCTTTAAAAAAAACGCACAGTTTCCAGGGATCGATTTTTCTCCCTTGGGAGGACTAAATTAAACGTCTTTTTTCATCAATTTTGCGAAAGATTATATTATGTATTAAATACCCATGAGATGATGGTGCGCGTGGTGCGGCAGGTGCGGCGCGAGAGGGCGCGGCGCGCAGCAGCAGCCCCGACATGACATCATGCAGCGCGCCCTGAAACATCATCGTTACAGCCCTAAGTTAAAGACAACAGTAAATAAATTTATATAACAGTACCCCATCAAAAAGAATCCACATAAAAAAATACTAAATATAAATATAATATCTCTTTATATTATAAATAAATAATCAAATATCTCTTTTCATACCTCTGAAAAGAGATATTTGGCCAGTGGCTTTGTAGAGCCTTTTCTCTTACGAACAAAGCAGTAATCGTCGCCTTATGCATGCGCCAGCCACAAAACTTTGGCATTATTTGACAAGAATATATATTTCCTATTTGGTCAGATACATAATATAATAATAATAAAACAATAGTATCTATGGACGCTTCCACACCACGACAATCTGGTCCTGTACTAAGTATCCAAAGAACTTGCACCAGACAACGGGAATATATTTAATACTGTTATACTATACATATATTTAAGATTTTTATTATACTATACATATTATATTTAATACACATCCAAGACCCAGGAGCATAGAATTATTTTTGTCCTTCGACAGATTCGAACCCGCGACATGCGGCTTAAGCGCCGATGCGCTGACCACTGAGCCACATGAGGTCGTCACTGTGATATCTCATATCAACTTCATACTGTAAATATAGCTGACTTTCTACAGCAAGTGCCAACAACTGGCTGTAGTATATTGTGTTAACACTAATAAATCACAAATAAGTTTGAAGAAAAGTCTACCTCGTCCTCAACAGGTGTGGATGCGAGGGTACGGAGGGGTGAGGATACACATACTCCCCCGGCAACGGAATAGTCTCGATCAACGGCTGGGGTGATGGAGCCGTGCCGTCCTGAACATCAGCCGGCTGCTCTGTTGGCTCAGTCCGACTTGGAGAATTTGTCAAGTCGATAACACGCTGAAATATAAAACGTGACTTTGAGTACACGTTTTTTATTAATCGAAAATCATTGCAAATTTGTAGGTTTTGTCTTATTAACAATATCAATATGTGATGTAACAAGATCTTGATCTTCAGCAATGATAAAGAATTTTAGACAAAAAAACTTTTATCAGCAAATACTGTCCGCGCGTATGTTGAATGCAGTCGGGACTGCATTCAACATACGCGAGAGGTCCTTCCGCTCCCAGCGCACCATGCCTATAACATTCCTTAGCTCTGCATGCAACTGGCACTCGGACTATAATCTGATGTTTTCAACACTATGAAACATTAAAAATTAACAATTTTCACCACATTATTAAATATTTAAAAATCTTACGAAGTTTTGGTTATCCCCAAGCATTAAAACCTCTTCATCTGTACTGGAGTCCGAAACCCAGTCTAACTGCAAATCAGGCGCTGAGAGTACTGCATTTGGATTTCCTGAGCTGGAGCCTGAAGTTTGTGCATCCTGAAATCACAAATACATTATGAATAATTCATATTACATTATAATACATAATTTATCTTTTGTTGTTATGTAACTGATATCATTTATATAACAACAAAAGATAAATGATGAATTTTTGGTTGTATATTAAGGTAAATTATTATTAGCTATTTTTAACCAACTTTTTATTTATAGTTTTGTTAAATCAAGAACAGAAAATTTGGGCACATGATTTACTGGTTATTGAAAAGCCAAAAGTTTAGGCATAAAAAAATTTGAAAGCCGGAAAAAAAAATCTAAGCAAAAGATGTGAAACTTTCTGTTACTTTACTTTGCCTTCAATGTTCTTGTGTACACATATTCAGGATAATTGAGCTGAAACCCCAATTCTTGTATAATTGGTCATTTTTCCGCGAGATTCGGTCCGCGCTGTGACACTCGGTCACGCGCGATACACGCGTGTGTGAATGCGACACCGCACGAACCGAAACAGGATTATAATCACAAATAGTTACGAGAAAAGGCTTCTGGTAAAATCACACCAACTTTAAATATAGATACGATAAGATACGATTTAGATACGACCCCTGTGGCTCAGTGGTTCCGCGCGTTGGTGCTCAAGCCGGGAGTCGCGGGTTCGAATCCCGCCGAAGGAATAAAAGTTTTTCTGTGTTCCTGGGTCATGGATGTGTATTAAATATGTGTATAATATAATAAAAATCTTAAATATATGTATAGTATAAAAGTATTAAATATACTTCCCGTTTTCTGGTACCTGTAACACAAGTTCTTCAGATACTTAGCACGGGGCCAGATTGACGTGGCGTGAATCGTCCATAGATATTTATATTTTTTTATTTTATTTATAGAAGGAAATATATGTGAAAGCACTTACTTGATGTTGCTCATTGGTTTGGCTTTCAGCTTGCGTATTCCCACCAGAACTAGTACCTGGTTGAGGAGACGTTTCTTTTATGATTCTATCGGCAGTCCCCTTACAACACCTCCTTTCTGGCGGTTCTGTTTTAACCACACTCCTTGCAGGCAAGGCAGCATCACTTCTACTGGAACTACCTTCACTTCTATTGGAGCTACCTGGCTCTGTTTTTACCAAAACATGCCTAGGCTCAATTTTTATAGGAACATTAGGCGAATCTGTATTTCTAAATTGCTAGAAGGCTCGGTTTTGATATTCACAGGTGGAACACCAGGTTCCTCTTTGATATGAGCTGTTGAGGGTTTTTGAGACCCACTTGGTACATTGTGATGGAAATGTCTGTGGTGATGATGCCGGTGTTGGTGATGGGCTCCGTTTTGATAATTGTGATAGTTAGGAACTGGTCCGTGATTATGATCAAAGTGAGAGTAATTCTGGTGTACATGATTAATCCGACATGAGCAATTGGTTTGAGGGTTTTGGAGGGGTTCCTGCTTTATTGGAGGATGGTTATGAGTATGAGCAATGTGTTGCTGCTCTCTTGATGTATTTGCTTGGCTCGTCCCAGGACATGTATTTGAAACCCTCGACGTCTCTGGCTCTCGACTACTTGTATCTTGTGATTGATTTTCTCTTTTCACCAATGGTATTACTGAAGGGCCACCATCACTACCCTTATTTGAACATGAGGCTGAGCCCAGTACCCTATCACATGGTTTCTTCCTCGGATTACTTGTTTCATCCTCATCAGAGCTCACTTCAATATAATGGGGCCTATCAGATTCCTTTGACTGTCTTCTCCGAGGAGAGATATTTAATTTTCGGCTTGGCCTCTCCATATCCCTTTCAAGATTACGTAATGGAATAGCATTGCATGCCGTTCGAAATTCATCATATGTTATATTCATGTCTGGTGGTGTTGGTAGCTCTGGGGAGGCTGTATAATTTAAAGGTTGAGCTACATGTAGTATATTTCTGTCATCTTGAAGAAGATTATTGTTAATATATGGTGCTGCTATATACTCTCTGCTTCTCGTGTCTTCGTACTGCATTCCATATAAACCGTGATAATAGTATGGGCTATGATGTGGTATTAGTTTTGGTTGATACCTTATATTAACATTTCTAAGTAGTTGCTCATTACTATTTGTGCAGTTACCACTATGTCTAGTATAATCTAATGAGCTTGAACTGTCAGGAAGAGGCTGATATTCTTCTGGTATGGGGGTACGGGCTGAAATTGGTTCGGATAAATGAGAAAGATTAACTTCATACTGTTGCCCTGGGGAAGTCGAGTTTATCTGGTTTGATGATATTTCTCCTTTTGTTTCATTGACATTCGAAGGTTCTGTGGACATGATCACTTGCACTTCATCGTCACTTTCAGCAAACAAAGTCTCACAATCCATATCCTCTGGAACAGAAAAATTGTCATGATAAGGATAACTTCGGAATGATAACAAAATTGCAAAGGTTCCTTCAGAGAGATTACATTACAAAACTTTAATCCATTATCTTTTTACTGACCATTTATTGACATTGGTCTTTGTGTTGGTCTTAATTTAATGATTTAAAAACGTCATGCTCAAATTACCGTGCCTTTGATGATTGTCAGACGTTGATGTATTTACGTTATCCAAAATTGCAGCAAGCGATGACGGCCCCGGTATATCCCATGTAGATGAACGATCTTCGAAGTTCTTCTCACTCATTTTTTTAATCATAAAATCATATTTATTTACACAATATGCTATTAATGACAGTTGCGTATTGTGTTTATTTGTGCGAAATATAAACCGCATATATTACAATAAACTTGTTTAAATTACTCCTATCTTATAAAACTATTCATCCTCACTAAATAAACAAATTAGAAATTAATTTTTAATCAAAATCTAAAAAAACAATTTTTATCTATTTAGTTGTTTTGTTGTCTATGACATTTTTTTTTTAATTAGGGCTGCCAATAAAATTTATCTTTTGAGAAAATAAAAATTATACCTATGAAAATAGTAAAAAACTTAAGCACCTTAAGCGCCATACTCACGGCCCATCCAGCAAAGCTAGCATCGGTACTAATAGCCGTCATTAATGTCAATAGTGTCAATAATTTATAATATTTGCCTACAAGTCCGCGGCCTTGGCCGCGCAGGCTGGGTGATCAGTATGGCACTTTACTCATAGTCCAGCCTGCAAATCCAACACCAGTATTAATGGCCATCATTAGCCCTTGTTCCCACGAACGCCTTTTAGTGGTTGCGATAGAAAAAACCGCACTAAAAATATAATTATGCGCTAATACAACATTGAAAATCGAAGTGGCAAGTGTCAAATGTCATATTTGACAACTCTACACGATTAACGCTTACTCACGCTATAAAAAACGGTCGTGGGAGAGAGGTCTAAGTGTCAATAGTGTCTATCATTTTTTATTTTTGCCTACAAATCCGCTTCAATGCCGCAGTATTGAATTTGTAGGCTGGCCTACAAATTCAGCACCGGTACGGCCGTAATTAGTGTCAATAATGTCAAACATTTAATTTTTTGCCTACAAGTACTCTCCAAGGCGATATTGGATTTGCAGGCAGGATGGTGAGTAAAGCGCCTTAGAGTAAAGGAAAATAATACACAAAAGAAAAGATTGCATTGTAAAATCAAAAGTTACACTTATTAAATTAATATTTTATATGAGTGTATAATATCATTTGATCACGGTGAACTCGGGTACCTACTATCGAATGAACAATGCATGAAGTCATATTATTTTACTGTTTCTCCTCAGAATATTTGTTTTTTGTTGGTTTTTTTTCGTTCATTTAACAAGTTCTATGTTACTTGCTGCGAATAAGGTTACGTTACTTCGTGTTCTGTCGTGTGCGGGGACAGAAGATGGACGTAAACTAAAGTTAAGTCGTATCGAATTTGAATGAATGAATAAGCGACATGACGCAAGTGAACTAGTCTGATTGAACAACTCATTCCCGATCTGTACACGTCTACTCGTGGAATTATTATACAAAATTGGTCTGTGAATGGCATAATATAAATCATCTGAAAGTATTCATTTACATACAATAAAGCGCCTTTCTCACGGTCCAGCCTTGAAATCTATGGCCGCGGACAAAAATTATAAATGATTTACACTTTTGACTGAACTGCGAGTATGGCACAATATATAGTTCACCATGCTAACGATGTTGCTGAAAGTTTTATGGAATATACTCCAACTTCGTAGTTTTGGCGGAAATGTGGAATAGTGGCGTTGGTGTTTTTGTCTTATATTAAAAAAGCTTGCTATTTTGTGAACCCTTCAAAACTCCCTAGGACCTTTCAGTAAAGCTTCTACCACTTTACTGAATCGACTGACTTGACTCATTGACTGCACTGACTATTTATTTGGACTTTAACAAGACTTTGGACTTGACGATTTAGAAATACGGTGTTGAAAATTTAAACGAAAATTCTATTTCCCGCCTTTTTAACTTGACACTGGCAAACGGTTATAAGCCGACGCCATTTATCACAAAAAAAAAAATCTGTCATCTGTGAATTATCTGTCATTGAATGACATTGAAGTTTTGTAGTTTGAAGTCTTGTCTTGCTCTCAGCCATACTACTTAGTTTTTAGATTTCAATGCGAACAAAATTGTTGTAAATGTTATGAAAAGAAATATGTAAATGAAGATTATAAACACAAACGTTGCCCGTGCACTATCGTCGTTTGTTTATGAATAGGCTTCAAGAACATCCTTGTTTGCAAGGTAGGGAAGTCAGCTGTTTATGCCATTAAGCGAATTTTATAAGATATTATTCATCACTGGGACTGTTGTTGTAGCATTGCAATTTGCAGCCTTCAACCAATCAGACGTACAAGGCGATTATAAGTAATTCGGGCGTTCAGAGTTCGTTCGTTTGTTCAGAGTTTAAATTATTAGTATTTAATCATACTGATTATGAAAATGGCACAATTACCACTATTTCTCAAAGGAAAAGTTGTCAAAGGATTTGGAAGAGGCTCAAAAGACCTTGGATGTCCTACAGGTACCTATTTCTTGATTTTAATGACAAAAAATAAACTTGAGTTATCATTTTGTGATACTACATTTTAGATTATTTCGTTTTCTTTCTCTAGTAATTTGGATGAAATGGTTTCTAAGAAAAGTCCAACATCTTCAAAATAAACTCATCAACTGTTTGCATTTGAAGATAGTTACCTGTATGTGGTGAAGCCAATAAATAAAATATAATGAACTATTACAATCAATCAAATTTGTACAGTGCTAACTACTTATCAAATACACATTATGTACAATATTATCTTGACATAGTTTTGAGTTGCAGTTGTGTATATTCCTTTATTACTTGAAGTAATGCTGTACTTTTAAACTAAGGTAAACTGACTTATCTATTAAGCTATATTGATGCATTTTCAACATCTTATATAAAACCTCTTTTGTTACCAGTTATGGAACCTTTGATTTTCATCTCAAGGCAGATCATTGGGGTTTAGTTTTTACTAAACTTGACTTTTAATTAATAAAAATATATACTTAGCAACTTTTAACTAAATTAATTTTATTAGAGTATAATTCAACTGGTGATGTCATGTTAAAATTCATATTATAAGTTATTTGTCAGAAGTGAGTAATATTTGCCACATACAACTCATTTAATTTTATTATACTGATCAAGGCACACATAAAATACATGAATATAAAATACTATAATGAAGTGTAATGTTGATAATATTATGTTGATATCATGAGCAAGATATTTAAAATATATTTATTTTTAAATATTATATTTTAAATATCTTGCTCATGATATCAACATAATATTATCAACATTACACTTCATTATAGTATTTTATATTCATGTATTTTATGTGTATATATATATAATAGCAATATAATTCAAGGGGGAGGGATGGCGGCGACTTCAGCTGTATGTTACTTTTTTGTTACAATGCTGTCAATTTAAAATCAAAAGATGAAACAGACTGCATATTGTACGTAGGGGGCATAGTATTTTTCAAATGGGTGGGCCGCATAGGGTAAGGGCCAATTCACATAAAAATGGCAGCAGCATAAATGGCATATAATTTTAAACTTTATCTTCATTACAATAATACATATTATCCCTTTAGAAAATGGGAATGTCCTGCTAGCGACCGTCAGCGGCCGTGAGCAGCGGTTGTCTCAAGCAAAACTGTGTTTTATAGTAATGAAGTTAAAGTTTAAAATTATATGCCAGTTCTGCTGCTGGCCATTCCACTGCCATTTCGGTGGGAATTGGCCCTGAAAGGTTGGCATCCCCTGGAACAAAATACTATACATCATAATATTTTGTTCCAGGGGTTTATAGGCAAACTATAAATTTATGTTTTTCCTTTTAAAAACCATTTTAACTGCCTTTGATTAGTATTAAGTACTTGTAATAACAAAATAAAAAGAAGCAAAGTGCTACAGTATTTTAGTAGTTTAGGCTCTGGATTAACACATAGGCTACTTTTTATCGCAGCAAAATGTACGGTTCCCACGGTATATCTCATTGTCGCGGGCAACTTTTTTTCTCCTGTCTCCTGCTGATGTGATGATGATTTTTCGAAACATTACACAGAAAACATGAAACAAAAACATTTGTTTTCATACACAAGCTGTCTCCAGCTATAGAAAATGTTTTTGATTGAAACAAAACATTTTGTGTAATGAATTCCGATGAGGAAGACGTAAGCACTCGCAGTTTTAGCGATTGCAGATGCAGAATCTAGGTAATGTTTCATATATTTTTTTCTACTTGTATTATATGTGCCATTTCACGCATTTCTATTGAAAACTGTCAAAATAAATGTTTTCCAATATGATGAAATCAGATTAATCATGTAGCCATTTTAACATTTCATGATTTTTGTATGGAAAAAAATATATGAAATTAGATGTTTCATAAAAGCCACTAGGCCTTTTTAGACCCCAGATTTCGAGTTAGGCCATATTTACCGACCACTAATTTTAGTATTTATCAGGAGTTACGAATAGAAGACCGATTTGGGATTGATAAATAATTTCTTCCGTATTTCCGTTTAATTGTCATGTGAGTGGTGTAACAGTTCATAAGAAATGAAACATTCCTTTCCCTCTCTACCCGCGTGGGGTATGTTTTCCGTCCGTCTCGGAAGACAAAAACATTGTGTATTCCTACGCAAATGTATATAGCCACGCCCAAATGTTTGGAAAAAAAAACACTCGCAGGAGACGCGCCTTAAGGTACACGTTTGGTTGCAAGAGGCGCAGCGTTATAAAGGTAGACGCCGCGACATGACAGTGCGCTGTCGCATTGGAGCATATCTGGACATGGTATCATGTAATCTTTCTTGTTTGTTTTCAGCGAATTACCCTCGAGAGGTAGCCCAATCTCTTCCAAAAGATTTCAAAGCTGGAGTCTACTATGGCTGGGCGCAGGTTGACAATGATGAAGTATGCAAAATGGTAGTCAACATTGGATGGTGTCCTTTCTATCAGAACAAAGAAATGAGTGTTGTAAGTATTTATTTTTGTAAAGAAAACATTGTTTATTCATTAAAAGTACCTGGGATGCGTCATTTCGATATTATTACAATAAGGTCCAAAAATTGTACACCGGGTTTGTCGCATTTGACGGCGAATATACTGATCACTTATTTTATAAGCTTATCAGTAAATGCAGATCAAATATCTCCTTTATGTAAATATTTTTATTAGTAAGGAGACTTGTATTTGTGTAATTTTAAACAGTCGCCATAGTCCCCCATACATATCCTTTAATATCCAAGAACTTAGTGTACCCACTATTGTAATAAGTTTATAATTTTCAGGAAACTCATGTTATGCACAAATTCGACAGTGACTTCTACGATTCTATACTAAAGATTTGCATAGTTGGATATTTGAGGCCTGAGAAGAATTTTTCATCTCTAGATGAACTAATAGAAGCTATAAAGCAAGATATTGAGAATGCTAGTAATAATTTAGAAGGAGAATCGACGAAGCTAAAGCAAAATAGTTTTTTCACCAAATGATTTTTATGAATTTTTTAGTTCCAATTTATACAATAATTTTATTAATGTTACGTTTTAATATTTTATGTTACCAATGACTGGCCTGATATTAGATTTGAATAGGAATTTGTTTTCTTGTACTAAATTTACTGCTTTATCTATTTCAAATGTGAGAATTGGCCTTGAAGGAATTTTTATGTAATAAAATGTATGAAATTTTAATTAGATTGTCAATGATTCCACATTGTGATACTTTTATACACCATTTTTACCATGTTAATAAATTAAGATATTTAATTTATTTTTTCTTTTCCACACTTTGTTTAGCTTGTAAAAGTTTACACATCTGTTTAGGTACAAGAAATAGGTATTCTGTTTAGGTACCTACATGGATCTATATTTTATAGTTTCTAGTACCTAAATCGAAGAATAAATACAACGAGAAATTATTATTTCAAACAATTTAATATTTAATTTTGATAATCCAGTAGATAAAAAGATAGTGATACAAAATTTTTACTGTTCAAAAATGTTTTATTATCTTTAAAAAACGGTAAAATAGAAAAAGGATAACCATTTGAAAAAGCCTTTTATTTTTATAGTGCCTTAACAAATCCAATGAACAAGAAAAGGAAATCATCACTCGTTCATTTTTAAAATCTTGGAAATTAAAATGCAATCTTAAAATTAGGGCTCTCTCTATGGTAGATTTAGTGTTGTTTCCTCCTAAAAGAACATCCTGAAAAAAAAAAAAACATTTTTCAGTAAATGAGTTTTTAGAATTAATAAATGCATAATGTAAGAGATCACAGTAAACAAATTTGATCAAACAAAAATTATTTCCCTTCATGGTAATGTAGAGAAAATAAATATTTTTATTAATGTAATAAAACGAAAGTTTGTGTGCGGATGATTTGATACTCTTTCATGAATAACTAGAGTACTTGTCAATTGATCATGCTAGCCCCACTGAACAGATTTTGATGAAATTTGGTATGGTAGTTGCTTAGGCTCACAAATACAAAAGCTACTTTTTATCACAAAAAATGAACCTTTCGGGGGGGTTTCTTTGTATGCATAAAAAGTTGCAACAACAAGCAACAGCTAGTAATATATGAAAATTCCAAGCTGTTATAACATTAATTGTACCAAAGAGTAATTTTAATACCTATTTAAAAGGTAACTTCTAAACTGTTTCATAATATTCGTGAAACAAAAACAGATACAGTGAAAACCCATTACTGATTAATTATGGTAGTAATAGCCTATCATATATACCAATATATATATATATATATATATATATATATATATAATATATATATATATATATATATATATATATATATATATATAAAAGAATCATATATACCAATCTACTATCGGTAGTAGAATGTTAATTTTGTGACATGACAGTCCTCAACAATTTATCATAATACCAGGTTCGTCGTTGTACTTAATTTACAAGTAATAAATTTTTTAATTAAATTTTAAAGCAATAATTGTATTGTATTGTATTATTTCAATTGTATTCTAGATTATTGTAATATTCTTATTGGATTATATGGTTAAGTAAATAACATAACCAAAGCCATACATAATCATAAAAATGGCTAATAAGATGACCACTTAATCAAAAACGGTCATGTAATATTCATAGTTTTTTACGATCTTTAGTAAAATCTTTATAACAGTTAAAAAAAAAATATTTGCTTGCATATTATTTCACAATATTTCTCCGTAGGGGAGAACAAAGTTGTTATTTACAAAACATTGTGCAAGGTTATGATGCACTTTGTGCAATTGCAAAATTTGATATTCCATTACCAAAAGAACATAAGTGTAATTATGAATATTGAAAAAATGTGGATATTTAAATTCATCATCATCACTCTAAGCACTTACAAACTGTGCAATGTATTGATTGTTAGTTTGTAAGATATGTCTCGAAATTATTGTTATGAAAACTCAATTCACTTGAAGTGAGTAAATGATGATCGTGATGATGAATTAAAAGAAACAAGTTACTTTCCAATGCTATGAACTTACCTATTTCTCGGTCTGTCATGATTAATACCTTGGTCATAAAATTGTGGTGTTTTTGGGTACTGTGAAGATCCAGTAAAGTATGCTCACCTTCAGTTAATCTAGCACGGCCACCAGTGGGCTGGCAGAGGATTGTGGAGCAGCCTGCACATACAACAACCCTTTGCGCGTGACTGAATACGGTTGTGATTTTGTAACATCCTGGGCACTTCACATCCATGAAATACGAGTTGGGATGTGGCACTAATCTCTTTAGCTTGTGCTTCCTCCTCTCCGACACGGGGGAAGGGTGCAATAAGTCAATTGCGAGCTGAAAGATAAAAGGTTATATCAATATTAATACATACATCCGAAATGAAACTTCACTTATCACTATCCAGCATCCACTACAAGTGTTTTTGACTTGTGCATTTTAGATCGACACATATATTTTCGAGCACTAAAAACGATAAGAGCTTTGGTCGACGTCAAAAAGTGCGTGCCACTGCCATGTGTATAACTTGTTTTGCGCGTAATCACACATTCGGTCGAAACATGATAATATTAATTATATGATAACAGAACACATCGTCAGTTAGATTTGCACAATAGTAAACCGTAAATTTAATAACTATGCCATTCATTTAATAAAAATACACACCGGCATGGTTTCAGCTTCGATGCAGAACCGGAAAAGGAAAGAAGATCTCTGTAACAAAGACAATATTACTGGTCCATAAATAAAAGATTAAAGAGTACATACGCGTTCATTTTCATTTATATATTTCCATTTTGCAGCAACTGCGTTCATTATAAATAGAAGCAACAAAATTATTGCAAAATAGGTACCTACCATCTTTCTGGATATTTTTAAAATAAAAATTAATGATTATTAGTGTTATACAATTTAAAATTCAAGCATGCAACATGATTCATAAATATCATGATTGATGCTTTTGAATGTAGGTATTTGTACGGTATCCACTATCCCGTAGGTTAAGTGTAGAATGCAGTTACCGCGCAGTTTTTTAATAAAAGTTTAATTTTGATTCCCAAAAAATCAAGAACATTATGTGCCATACTCACAGTCCAGCCTGTAACACCAATATCGCGGCCATGAAGCGGACTAGTGGGCAAAAAATACATTCAAATGATAGACAAATTTGACACTAATGACGACCATTAGTACTGGTGCTGGATTTGCAGGCTAGATGGCGAGTGAATGGCTAGAGGCGCTTTAAAGTCATTAATGACTGAGGTTGAATCTATTAATGGTTTAACTTCCACCACACTATTCCATCAAAAAATAATGTCGCACCGTTCGTAATCACCATAATGAAAAAATCATTACCTGTCTGTATTTTGTACAGACTGTGTCTGTTTTTTGAGTATTGCGGTTTACGATTACTTTCGTGTAATCTAACCTATGAAAAAATAAATGAAGTAGTAAGTAATAATTAGGAGTACTAAAATGAAAGCCGTAAGCAGCTATTTGTCTCACAAAACATCACTGGAAAATCCATGGCTTTTCCGTTTTTCTAAGATTGTCTCGGCGTTGGCGTCCTTTGGAGTCCATTTTTACGACGTTACTTAGAATTAAGACTTTATGGCACTCATAATAAGTGTTAGCATGTGGGATACGGGACCGACATAATATTATCTTTTTTCTCTTATTACTAGCCTAATAAGCTCTGAGAATCTAGCAATAAAGTATGTACAAGTAAAATATATTTGTTTTCACTACAATTCCGCTCTGGCAAAAAAAAAAAACGTTTTGACAGATATTATTTCTACATGAGAGTTCTTTTTTAATATATGGCTTCGGCTTATAACATTTGCCAGTGTCGAAGTTATAAAGGTGCGGAACTAGAATTTGTTGTGCTTAAGTATTGTTCGAATCACCGTGTATTTCTAAATCGTCAAGTCCAAAGTCTAGGTCAGATGTCCAAAATAAATAGTCAAGTGCAGGCAAGTGAGTCAAGTCAGATCGATTCAACAAAGTTGTAGAAGCTTTACTGGCGATTTTTCCAAAACTCCCTGGAATATTCAGTAAAGCTTCTACAACTTTGTTGAATCGACTGACTTGACTCATTGGCTGCACTGACTATTTATTTGGACTCTGACTAGACTTTGGACTTGACGATTTAGAAATACGGTGTTGAAAATTTAAGCAAAAATTCTGTTCCGCCTTTTTAACTTGACACTGGCAAATGATTATAAGCTGACGCTAAATAATAAAAAAAAGACTTTTAGATGTCAAAAAAATACTCTTTGAATTCGTGCACGGTGCATGTGTTCCTTCATTTTATTCTTTATTTCCTTTCTAAATAACAATAAATTACAATTATATCAATTTCCTCAAATATATCACATAAATAACACAATGGCCGACGAAGAGTATGACGGAGACGATGCGGGAGCAGATTACGACGATATCGTTGAAGAGGACAATAATATCGAAGAGGAGGCAGATCAAGATGATGATGGATATAATAACGTGCAGTGCATACCCCCGGGTCAAGCTGGCGGCGGGGTGGAGAAGTCTAAGAGAATTACGACACGATACATGACGAAATATGAGAGAGCCAGAGTGTTAGGTAAACATTAAGCTTTTACTAAAACAAACTTTCCTGGTGTAAACCTTTACATATTTTTAAGTCGACAGATACTAAGGGTATAAAATATGTTTCACAATATTCTAATGTGTGTCAGATAGCTTATTTGCATTTGTCACTCCATACAAAGTTAGCAGATATTACAAACTTCCGAATAAGCTATATTATGATACATTTGAGGATTTTGAAACTTTGACGGTATGATATGATGCTACAACATTATTTCTAAGTTTAGTACGAGACTCTATAAGTAGTTCCTGCAGCATAAACTGGGTAATTTGTTTACTAAAAGTGTATTATGTTTGTACATATTTAGTTTACATTAATGCAATACAATTCTTCAATCTGAGTGAAATGAGATGGTATGATTTAAACATTCACATTCTATGAGATGGTAGATGTTCTAAAATATATGCAAAATTCTAATTATTGAGCCTGTATTTAATATACTAATGGTTATTTCAAGGGACCCGGGCGCTACAAATTGCAATGTGTGCTCCAGTTATGGTAGAATTAGAAGGTGAGACTGATCCATTGCAAATAGCCATGAAAGAGCTGAAACAGAGAAAAATTCCAATTATCATCCGCAGGTACCTTCCAGATCATTCCTACGAGGACTGGAGTATAGATGAATTAATTATAATAGACCACTAGATTAAGTTTTGTGATAATATATTATGTAATTTTTATGTGGATTAGTTTTATTTATACTCTGATTCAATTTCTTAATTAGATCCCAATTCCTAGGTAATATGGCCCTTGCTTATTTCACTATGTTCCGTAATCTGTATAATAATACAGATTACGAATCTGTGTAATAAAAAATTAAATTATTTAAATTCTATTTGGATTTTCAGGCTGTCCCGCTTGTGAGCACTCATCTTGATGTATACTGGAATAAGTCAGCGCATAGACCAAAACAATATTATATTGAAAATAGTTAAGAGAATTGGGCTTCAGATATTGTAGTTTCCTGATATTTGGTTAGTTGGTTTGTCGTATTATAGTGAAGTGAATCTATAATGTTAATATTTACTTCATGTAATAAGTGCAAAAGACCTTTTCTCCTTTCTTGCGCTTTTAATTGTAATTTAATTAAAGTGCAAGAGAGTCTCTTGCACTTATTGCTATGAACTTTCCTGGACAGGCAGTAAATAAAGTGTAGGAACCACATTAAATATGAAATTGTAAAAACAACTTCATAATTATTGAATGTGCTTTTGCATCATAAAAACTTCATATTATTTTGCAAAAGCATCATATTGTTTATACTAAAGTATTATGGAGTGCAAAAATCCAAATCAAAAGTGCAAAGCTCAAAAGAAGTGGAAAAAAAAAACAAATTTTACCACGTTCCAAAAAAGTTTCAAAGTTACAGACCAAATGATTATTTTATCAACGCTAAGGCTATTGTGTGGTTCTTGTACCCTTTAGCCTACTTTCTACCAGGCTACGACAGTCTTGGATTGAGCTTTTCAGTTTCCCGTAAATGTGTATTGCTATTCGTTTTATTCAGGCATTATTAAATTATGTTAACCTACTGTCTGCACTTTTCAGTTTCTGGGACGAAGCGTTAAGGGATTATTAATATGAAAAAAATAAACTTCAATTGTAAGAAAAACATGATAAGTAAAGAATACAATATATAGGTAATATATAGGTACACAATAATATGCCAATAGTACATAGGTACACAATAGTATGTGCAATGCCGCAATCGCAGTATGTCAGGTTAATATATTGAAGCCAGTGGTGTGCAGTGGTTGCCAACTGATATAATACACAGATTGCAATATAAATACATTTAACAACAACACCTTAATCTTAATTAATTAATGACTAACACCACTGAGACTGCGTTCTGTGGATAACAACCAAACAGACTTTGATTTTTCAGGGTTGTCACAAATGTGTAAAAACGGGACGCTATTACTAAGACTTCCTATGTCTGTTTGTCACAGGCTGTATCTCGAGAACCGTGATAGCTAGACAGTTGAAATTTTCACAGATGATGTATCAATAAATACTAAAACAGAATAAATTTAATATTTAAGAGGGGCTCGTATTCAACAAACGTATTTTTTGCCGGTTCGTTCTCGAGTCCGGCTCGCCCTTGTGCGGTTTTTAAGTATCTTTCGAAGGTAAGGGCTCATGAGGCTTGCCGTTACTTTAAGCGCAAAATATCTATTATAGGGCCTTAAAGTCGGATTAAATAAGGGTCAAATTACACCCTGACGAGACGCGTATGCAAGAGTTCGTATACCAAGTCAATCAATGTTGAAGGCGCCGCAATAAAACCCGTATATTTTTGTTAAATGTAAAGTTAAACGTTGAATAGCTATCTTAAAAATACAGCGCCGCGTCGAGTCGCGTATCGTTACGGCGTGAAGTGACCCTTACAAGTATCTAATAAAAATGTAATAAATCCCTTAAAATAACAACCAGGTATGGTACTTATTCTTACTTTTACTTACTTATTTACTTTCATTACACGCGAACGCTCCCGGTAATAAGATAGCTTTTACTTGAGGAAAGCAAGACGAAATCCGCTAGTAATTTGTACAGCAATAGTGACGACCATCTGCATCGGTTAACCAGCACTTCTACCAAAGGTTGTAGCCACCTGCAGCTACCGAATTGCCAATCCTTTCAATGAAGATTTTCGTCACATGCTAATTGCTTTGCATTTTTGTATTGTAACTTGCCTTGGGACTTAGCTACTTCAGCATGAAAAGGCAATACCTAGATTACCTACCTAACTATATTTTTTTTATAAAAACTACTAAGTAAATTATATACTTAGCCTATGTTACCCGGGCTATTATAAGGAATCTTTTGACTAGGTGTCATTTTATTAAAATATTTATTAAAATCGGACCAGTAGTTTAGGCGCGTAGCGTGGAACAAACACACATACATAGACTGCCAACATACTCTTCCTTTTGGCTGCGCTATAGTCGGGTAAAAACTTTTCTATGATTAGGCAATTCCGATGGTACCTTGACAATGAAATGCCACAGGACCACATTGACGTAGTGGAAAATGTATGTTAGAATCTCGTGAAGCGTTTTGCAAATTCGTGTAGGACCTTAGACGCAGGCGGCAGCTCGTGTCTCCGCGATGACACGAATGGCGAGTGACGCGCCGCCCCCCTCCGCGGCCAGTTGGACCCGGCTCAAGACCGCGAGCGCCAGTACTCCTCCGACCAGCGATGCTGGCCTGTCTCCGGAAATAGTGCGTTTCCCCGAATTCCGAGGATACCGACCCGCCGTCCGACCCGTGATCGGAATACGCGTATTCCGACCACGGCTCGGACGGCGCACGCGAGGTGCATTCCCCGGAATGCGTCTCGCGTACCCGGAATAGACCTGTGAACGTCCTTAGATCGATCGATCGTGCGCGAGTGTTGTGCAAATGACTGGCTGCCCCGCTTGAGGGCATCTCAAAATGTGGACCAAACGATTAAAATTATGGAGGTTTACCCTGTGCGTGTTGTTTGCCGTGTCTGCGCTTGCGCATGTTGCGAGAGGTAAGCGCTCGCCGTGTGGGCACGACTGCGTCACTGTTTCTATTTTCGTTGTAACTTGCGCTGAAATTATGTAAAAAGCGCTTTTGGGCGCTATTTTTGGTGTACGATAACCTAGAAAGGTTTATCGCATACGATACGTTAAAACGTTAACGACTTCCGAATGGATTTATGTTTGATCAAAACGAACATAATAATTGATTACAATAGTAGAGCTACGCAAATAGAAATTCAGGGGTTAGTCGCTAGACGACGCCATCTTGTGAAAAACGATAGGATCGTAGCACGATTATAAAAATGAGAAAATAGGTCAATATCATAAGTTTTATGTAACTGCTAACTGCACTGGGAACACTTATTAGTGGATTGATATAAGTTGTATTAAGCTGTTAAAACGTAATTATGTATCTACCCACTAATTATATTTCTACTAATTTATTTCACTATAAAATCTTGACCAATACATTAGTAAATTCTTCATCTTTCGTCGTACTAAAATTCTGTCCGTGGTAAAATTCGCATTTTGTAGAGTTTGAAAATAGGAAAACTGTTACAATTTTGATTGCACCAATGAATGTCAGATGTGTATAATAAAACTTTTATCGATTTATTTTGGCCAGTATTTCTGTTTTCAAGATATTTGTTTTAAAGTCCCATTCATAAACAGATTATTTATGTAGACGCGTTACCCTGTTTACGGATTTAGACGCATAAATTTAGTTCACTAAGTCAATGACAATACATCAAGATGCTCAAAATTCCAAACGTAAAATGTATGGAGAGCAGCATTTTTTCACTTTTACATTCACATTTTATGTTAAACCAATCCTAAACAATAAACTATTGTCCTCAAGGTTAGCTTACGTATGATTTGTTTTAAAATCAATAGATGGCGCGACTTGTCTAACTGTCAAAATTGTTCTATATTTTTTTTTTTAAATGGAACAATTTCTAATCTATGCAATGCAACTGTAGGAGAGTAATCTCTTCACGGTCACTTTTCACGTCACGCTAACGTCGTCTATAATAACGATGACGACCAAAAGAATAGGTGAAGGTTGGCTCAGTGACAGCGTGTTTTGACTAAGAGTGAAACTTACTCTGGTTCGATTCCCTACATTCCATATTTAAAGCTTGTTTCAAGGTTACACAAGTAATTTATAAATATAGCATACTAGCTGTTGCTCGCGGCTCCGCCCGCGTAAGTATAGTATCCCTCGGGAACACTACTTTTTCGGGATAAAAAGTAGCCTATGTTTTAATCCAGAGTCTAAACTACTACCATACCGAATTTCATCGAAATCCGTTCAGTAGTTTTTGCGTGAAAGCGTAACAAACATCCACGCTTTCACATTTATAATACTAGTAAGGATATAGAGGATACTTACCATGTGTAATGTAGGTAAGAAACAACGAACCTAAACAGACATCGTTCGTTTTTCGTCTCGTTCGTTTCAGCCTGGTGACGTCCACTGCAAGACATAGGATATCACCTACATTTTATGCTGTCCTGGCAAATATTTACAAGTTCTTTTGTATCATTCAAATTCATAACCTGGATGCTTACTTTGTACCATTTAATTGGTCCTTAAAAACTCTACTGTTGACCTTTATTCATATATTAGATAATAATTATTTCTGAACTTAAATTTTCTTTTATTCGTAATTACTAGGTGATACACTCGATGTTAAAGAATAGTATGTTCTCTCCTTTTGTATTTCTGAGGTCCTTTTAACATAAAATCCAAGAAACTCCACTGGAAAAATCTTAAAAGTAATTCAAAGTATCCTTATCTAAAAAAACTTTTGCCCGACAAAACAAATGAAGTTTGTTATTCGTATAAAGCGCATATTTGGAAAATTTACTATTGAACAATTACCCACGGAGACCAAAGATTTAACAAATTAGATTAGATGTAAGCGTAATGCATCTGGAATAGATTATAAAGGTCTCATATCTGCAGTAGGTGGGGCAAATACTAGGGTATTTTCACTAATTTCAACGAATCATGGGATGGAATGAAATGATGGTATCAAAATATGATTAACAATTTATTGATTATCTCTACTTCACCATTGGATCTGAATTAAAATGCAAAGTTCAGTGGTGTTTGCGCTAAAGAATAACAAACGTTCATACCTACATCCTAATTCATGTCATGTACATTTTCCTCATTGTAGATAAAACTATTTATAATAAATAACCTAAGACAATTTCAGGGTATGTCTAAGAAGGGAGTTCCGTAACTATCAACGCGCAATAAGTTTTCTTTCAATTACTTCAAAATTTATTGTAGACGGTACGGTTTCGCGCAAATGAAAATAATTTTCCTAAAGAGTTTTAGCATGATCTATCAGCATGGAAACTTACAAGTTTCTATCTCTTATAGTTTAGAAGGAGGGGAGACCAACTTATAAACCACTTTGGATATTAGGTACTCAAAAATGGTTGACTTTGTAAAAAAGTCATGTATCCTTGTTATTATTCCAATATGAATCCTTGCCATTATATAGAAAAGACCTATTCTTGGATACCCCACACGATGCGATATTATGAAAAATGAAAAATTTCATCCGCTCTTCACATGTATGGAAAGCCATCAGCTACCCCTAAAATATAAATAAATAAATAATAAATAAATATCTATGGACGCTTCACACCACGTCAATCTGGCCCCGTGTTAAGTATCCGAAGAACTTGTGTTACAGGTACCAGAAAACGGGAAGTATATTTAATACTTTTATACTATGCATATATTTAAGATTTTTATTATATTGTACACATATTTAATACACATCCATGACCCAGGAACACAGAAAAACTTTTTGTTCCTTCGGCGGGATTCGAACCCGCGACCCCCGGCTTGAGCACCAACGCGCTGTACCACTGAGCCACAGAGGTCGTCATATAAAATGAGCTTTTTTTGAGAATTGCTATCTATGCACTTTTACCATCTCATAGGTAGTTCATTGATTCCTTTACTAAAAAAACCATTCGGACAGGAATCAATAAAATCTTTGAAGGCGCTTTGGACTGCCCCATCGGAGTTGAATTTTTTCCCTTGCAAGAAGTTATCCAAATTTCCAAAAAAATGGTAATCTGGCGGAGCAAGGCCCGGGGAGTACGGTGGATGTCTTAGACATTCCAATTGAAGCTCCTTTAATTTGGTAGCCGTCTGTTGTGCAGTGTGTGGTCTAGCGTTGTCCTGAAGCAGCAGTGGCCTAAAGCGAATGACCAACCTCGGGTTGTTTAGCAGCTAGCTTTTCCATCATGATTTGCAGTTGCTGGCAATAGATATCTGCCGCAATCGTCTGGCCAGATTTAAGAAAGCTGTAGTGAACGACACCGGCACTAGTCCACCAAACAAATAACTTCTTTTGACTCAATTTTCGCTTGGGGCAGGCTTTGGCTCGTCCGCCAGGGTTCAGCCATTGCAATGAGTTTTTCCGATTATCGTACAGGATCCACTTTTCATCACAGGTAATGATTCTATTTAAATTACATCAAATCAAATCATCAAATTACAACATTGCCGGTTGAGAAATGTAACGCAGCAGTCGACGCGCGTTTGTCGGTTTGCTGTACTTAATTCATGAGGTACCCAACCTTTCAAGCTTTTTCACCTTCCCAATTTGATTCAAGTGGATTAAAACAGTTTTATCACTAACACCGCAGCCTGCAGCTAACTCGGACGTGGTTTGTGATGGATCCGCTTCCACAATAGCCTTCTATTCTTCATTATCAACTTTGGTCTCCGGCCGTCCACGGGGTTTGTTCTGCAGGTCGAAATTTCCAGAACGAAAACGTTGGAACTAAAAACGCACTGTGTTTTCTTTTGCGACACCACCGCCATAAACATCATTAATCCTTCGAGCCGTTTCTGCAGCACTAGTGCCACGGTGGAACTCGTACTCGAAAATAATACGATATTTCAAGTTTTCCATTTTGTAATCAGAGTGACGCAAAGAAAAAACCAAAAGAGGAAAAAACAAATGAATTACGGTTTTAGAAACACAAATGCATGAGTAAATAGCGGTATAAATTTGAAATTGGAATTCCTAACCAAAGAAGATAATATATTTGAGATCAAAGTGGCCAGTACGACAAAACGCCAATTTCATATGTAAGGACCTAATATTATATACACCAGGGATCCCCAAACTATTTTGGACAAGTGACCCCTTTTCCAAAATGAACTGTTATCTCAGACCCCCATGGCCAAATTACATACTTTTATCATCAACCCAAGGCCGCTAACACCTAACTTAAAATAGCTGCTACAGAGTGTTATTTTTCATTCTGACTTAGGTCAATAGAAGAAGACAGAGTAATTAGCAATGCTTTAAGTTAGCAGACTATTATGAATAAGGGGGCCTATCTTTAGTTTTTTCCTATTGATACAAAATACCTAGGTACTAAGGTACCAACTGGAAAACTTTGCACTTGGTTAAGTGAGTAAAGTTGACATCATTTTCTCATCATAATTTTACAAAATAAAAAGACATACAATTCAGTAAATATCAAGTTTAATTTATAATGATTATTACAAATTAAGTACTTAAAGAATCTTAAGTAGGTAGGAAATTATGTTTAAAAAAGTATTAATTCGCAAAGAGAAATAAAACATTCAGTGTGATGGATGAACCTGGTGACTATCTACCAATCTAGCTACATCCGGTTCAATATGGGTGAGTTGGAGCCTTAAATCTCCACTTTCGTTGATTTTCAAACGGTTTCTTTGTTTCGTCAAAATGTTTGTTACCACACTGAAGCTTTTTTCAGCTAGGTATGATGATGGAAAAGCGATAAGGTATTTTTCAGCAATGTTCTACAATGTAGGATACTGTCTTTCAATGTTGCGTTGCAACCAGAGCTTCTGATAGCCTTGGTTGAACTTCTGCTTAAGCTCTTCGTCTATGCTGATAGTAATCAACTCTTCCTTGCATTATCACATTGGCTTCTTCTATGGCTGTGGTATTGTTCGGATTTATTATCAATTGAGGAATTTGTAAATTTAAAAGATCCTCAAACCTCTCCTTAAAATCCTTGTGTAATGCGTCCAAGTGAGTGACATAATATAACATAATGTCATCATCTTGAAGCATTACTGGTAATAATTTTGACAAATGCGGAAACTGTGAATATTCTTTTCTGCCTAAATTTTGTTTATAAAGGATTAGTTTACCCACGAAGGCCGATATTATTGATTTTGTTTTAATAAAGTTAAGATCGTCACCCTGCAGCTGCAAATTAACTTTGTTGAACATTCCAAAGATATCAGTCAAGTAATAAATATCTGTTTTACAATTCTTCAGATTTTCTTTCAAATTGAAGAAGAACTTGCACAAAATGTTTTCCACATCGCGTCCCATCTCATCTATGTGTCTCTGAACGGTGTTATTGCTCAAAGGTATTCTCTTTAAAATATCATGTGCGGGCTTGTGCAACACATTGTTAAGGACCTCCGCAATGGCTGGTAAGATAAGCTGCTCTCCAATTGTGTGGGGTTTCCCCGACTTCGCTATTGGTAAAGATATATTATAGGACGCTCGTAAACCATCATCGTCTTTAATAGATGATGACGCAAACATCGATCTTATGGATTGTTTTTTGTCTAGTTTTTCTTCAAGTGCTTGAAAACATGACAAGGGTTTACTTTTTGTCAGCATGTACTCTTGATAACTGGTCATCCATTTTTGACGGCTTCATGGCATTGTTACTGAATACTTTTTCACATATGAGACACATCGGCAAGTGTTGATTTGATGGAGATGCAATAAATCCGAACTTCAAGTAGTCCAAACTGTATTGTCTGCATTTTTTTTCGTGTCCGCCATCATAGAACTCTCAGTAATCCTGCAAATAAAAAAAAATAAGAAACTACCTAAATAAAAAACAATAATAAACTGTTAAATTTGCACACTATCTTATTTTTATCACACCCAGGTAATGGATGTTTTTTAGGGATTACTGACTTACTCATTGATAAACTTGGATACCTATATTAGGTAAGTAACTATAGTAGGTAATTAGGTATAGAAAATTTGTATTAGGTAAGTAGGTACCTATCAGCATAAGAACGAAAACCAAAGCAAACTGAACACTTCAAAGTTTAGGTACCTACCTACTTAACAACTTAAGTATAAGTAGTTTTTACAAATACTTTTATACCTACCTATTTAAAATATGTTGTGTTTACCATAGGGCAAATATCAAATACTAAAACAAATTAAACTAGTAAATTTTTACAATTGAAACAACTGAGGCAACTGCAAAATGCTGCAAACAATCTACAGATAGCTCAACTGATCACTATCACACAGTGGGGCAATGCTGATGCGCTGTGCCGGATAAAAACTGTTTGGTACTTACACTGTAAATTTTTCATAAACTGCAGATATTGTATGGTTGCGCTATTAACTCGCGTAGGGAGCTCAGCATTTTGTAAATTCTTTTTCAGTCACTTTACTTCACTTAATTTAGCTATGTAATAACTTTGTAATCTCTTGAAATAAATGAGTACTTATATGAGTTATTATCGTTCAAGCTTCAACGAATTTCAAAACGCAAATGAACTTTCAACCTAAGTGCAAGCTCATTAAATAGTAAAATATCAGGAACACGTTTGGACTTGTTGATCGTTCGTGTTAAATTGCGTAAGCGTCAAATAGAGAGTAAGTCAAAACGCGCCTGAAAGACGTACGCTCGAACTCATTATCTTGCACAAACTTGTCCACACTGACTTGCCGAGTTTTTCATCTTGTACGAACTTGAGACTTTACATTACTGCAACAATGCTATTTCCTACAAAAATATTAATTATTCTTAGTACACGTAACACAACATAAACAATACAGTACCTACCTATCTTGAAAGTTTTAAATAAGAACTTGTGTTAATTTAATAGGGGTCAATTTTTAGACCTCGTCGACCCCCAAAATCAGCTTATGTCGACCCCTAGTAAACCGATATCGACCACTTTGGGAATCCCTGATATACACAATCAATAACTTTACCAAATTTCATCGATTTATATTATAATTACAGATCAATTTATTACAGAAGATCTGGACGGACAGACGGATGCACAGAGTAAAACTATTAGGGTTCCTTGTAGTACTACAGAACCCTAATAAAACTATTAATAACTAGCTTTTGCCCGCGGCTTCGCTATAATACGCTATATTCGCGTAAATAAAGTATCCCACGGGATGTGTGCGTATGTACTTTTTCGGGATTATAAGTAGCCTATGTTTTAATCCAGACCTTAAACTACCACACCAAATTTCATCAAAATATGTTCAGTAGTTTTTGCGTGATACATCCATCCATCCTCACGAAATTTCACATTTATAGTAGTAGTAACATAAGATTTCTGTGTGATTTATTCTAGTTGCCCCCATATTAGGTGTATGCCGCTCTCTCTAGTCTCTGGATACGCGCTACATCTTAAAAATTGACATTGCATATTTTTTCAAACATGCTGTTTATGAGACAAATATTTTATTATGCGTGATTTACACGGGTGACTAATGGCTAAAATCGACCGTGTTAATCGCAATTCGCCAAAATTCGTATCGTCGAATTCCCATGGGTAAATAGGATGGCAATTCGATAAATAATAGATATTACAAAAAACACTTATTTATATATTTAGCGAACATCTACCAATATAATATGCACACAATACAAAACAATTGTAATTGTACTTGTAGTTGTTATCTGTTTTGTAATTTCAAATTAACAGGTCTGCACTTAATGCCATAGTAGTTATGCATTAAGTGCAAAGTATAAACGGTACGTATCTACACGACAACATGAATTTTTTAAAAAATTGTCTGTCTGTCTGTTTTTTGTGACCGGAGTCCAGACTTTCACTAGCTACAGCGTGTAATCTGTTCTTCTATAATATAATATTTAGTACCTATTTAGTATTTTAGTATAATTATTTATCTCACCGGGATTCCAACCCACCACATTCCGAATTTCCGAGCAACCACAGATTAATAAATAGATACTTACTCCGTTTCAGATCATCACTCCCATACAAAAGCGAAAATACCTACGCTAAAATAGCCTGCAAAATCTTAATAATAATATCTGCTTTTCGCAGCGAGAAAAAATGTACCATAAGTAGCGCACAAAGAGTCGAGATTGTGTTGCCGGCCGTGCTACTCACGTTACACGTGAGTCACGCGCGCCATCGCACGAATGCGCTAGGGTTGAACCTATGAGGATTATTGTAATTTTTTTGTCAATGAAATATGTTATACAATGATTTATACATTTTTTAACCTTCATTGAATTCTCGATTATTCAATTTTATAGTTGAAATTATCCTAAATCGCGTAAATAATTTTAGTTATATAATAATAATGAAAAAATCGGAGGAAAATCAATAAAGTCTTAAATAAGTAGGTAGGTATTGCAATTTTAAAATTTTCAATACATATTTAAGAACGCTCTTTATATTTTTTCTGGCTGGAGGCCAAAAGTGGTCAAAAACTACTAAATTTAGTTGTTACGCTACTACACTACACGCTACTATAAAACACAAGGGGAAAGGGCATGTGGGCGTGGCCTGTGTGCCATAGTTAAGGACAGCGAGTCTTAACTGGACTCACTTGCTTTGTGGTTGCTCACGTATTGTGACGTATACTGCCGGTGATTTTCATACGCGTATTTATTAAAAAACTCCTTCTAATGATTCGATGTTCCATGATTGAGTGCAAAAACTACTACTATCAGGTATTTCTTATCATCGATCGGTAAGTCGTTATTTAATTTATAAATAATAAAGAATCTTTCAGACAATCCTCTATCCATTTAAAATATTAGTGTAAATTAAGAATGACACTTATCACTATTGAAATATAGTCTAAAATTGTATGAGCCTACTCCGCATGTGCCATCTAGTGTCGAGTAGTACAATCTGAAATTATGCACAGGCGCGGGTGGAATGAACATTAGGGTTGCGACTTGTGATATCATCGATTTATCGATTTATTAATTTTAGATATAATTGTTATTTTAACTAAAATTAAAATTGTTATCTATACTTCTATATTTAAATGAATATTATGAAGCTTAAGAGTTTAAACTATAAAAACCTATGAAGGTTTTGGTTCGAATTGAAAAATTATTTGTGTTGGATAGTCCATTTATCAAGGGAGGAATATTAGGTGGTCGACGAAACTTGAAATTGGTTATAAGTACTGATCGAATTAGGTAGTGCAATTTAGGGTTAACGACCTCAAACATTATATTAGTATGGATATGCTCGCGGGATTGTGTAATTTCCGAAATATTCAATCCATAAACAACGCCGAAATCCCCAAACATGTATCTAAAATGAGTCAGGAAAACTAAAGTCAGGAAAGCTATTAAAAAGTTCTGAACAGAACTCCTATAAATATATGAAATATATATTATATATATATATATATATATATATATATATATATATATATATATATATATATATATATATATATATATATATATATATATATATACAACCGAACGCCTCCTTTTTTGGAAGTCGGTCAAAAACTAGCATTTACCCGCGGCGTCGCCCGCGTAAAAAATTAGATTTTAAACTTTCATCCCCTATTTTACCCACCAAGGGGCTGATTTTAAAAAAATACATAACTCGTTATCTTTTCCGTACTCAATTCGTATGAAATATCATGCAAAAATGTCCAAGGAATAAAAAGTTTCATACAATTATATGAAGTATATATATTATATTAATTCTCCGCCAAATTCACAGTATTGAGCATACATGTGCAGTTGCAAACTTATTTTTTGTTCGCACGATCAATAAACATCTATGATAAACATCTATGATAGTAAGGTGCAAATTTGCAGGCAACTATTAAGAGTGACCATCTAGCGTCAAATCGTAGAAGCAAGTAGTCAAAGGTGGTCGAAAGCACGTCGAAGGAATGCCCATGAAAGTCACAACGTGTAACTGCTAAATTCTACATTATTGTAAAGGCGTTATGGTTGTTTTTGTATCTTAATAGACATTATTACATTGTGATTTCGAGAAATTATTACAGTTATAATTGGTTAATTTTCAGTGTGCGTAAAATGTTTTTGTGTGATTTTGGCGATAGCGGTTTTCAATGATCTTTCTAGCTTTGCCCTTTCCTCTTGTGTTTTATATTTCGTGGTAGTAGACCAGCCATTCAATGCACAATAATTACATGGCATTTTGACGCGTAAGCACGGGAACGTGCGAGTGCTCTGGCTGGCTGGTGCGTGAGGCGTGCGGCGGCCCTTTGTCGATTGTCTCGTAAGAGACACGCCGAGCGGTAGGCAAATAACGCGTGTTCTTGAGTGAGTGACGAACGCCTGGAACAACACAAAAATTAACCAAACTGCCAATCGGACTGACATTACTGAGTCGAAAATATTGATATACTGGCTGTTGCCCCACGTATCCCACGGGAATACTGTGAGCCTTTTACGAGATAAAAAGTAGTCTGTTTTAATCCAGAGCCTAAACTACTACCATACCAAATTTTATCGAAATCCATTCAGTAGTTTTTGCGTGAAAGAGTAACAAACATCCATCCATCCAGCCACACATCCATCCATCCATCCTCACAAACTTTCACATTTATAATATTAGTAGGATTGTTGCACGACGAAAGAAAAAACATATATAACATAAAAATGCGCAGTTTTCCATTCCAGGGATTAAAGACTTAGCTAGATCGATTTTTCTCCCCTATAACTTCCTCCATCCTAAATTTCATGGAAATACTTGCAGCCGATTTAGAGATTACGATTTTAAATAATATATTTATACAAGATTAGGCATTATCTCGTTTAAAATATACATCTAATGTAAGTCATTGTTTCTTACGTAATTTAAGTACACGTTTTGGCAAACGCCCTTAACTTAAGACATAAGTAACTTGACAATTACTTTGGCATAATGAACGCTATCAAATATTTTATTCCCGTAATAAATTTATGAGACACTCGCTCTACGCTGGCAAATATTTTTGGCAGAATGTAATCGGACAAATCGTAGCAATCGAAACGAAAATAGTCATACTATTTATATAAGTTGATAGAACATAAATAAATCGTTACAGCATACCTATTCGTCAAGTAGTATGAATCAATATTATTTATACATTTATTTCCCATTCTAATGCATAAGTTGCGTTATGTGTAAGCGAACAGAGCAACTTCTATTTCTAGTTTAAGCACAGATTACTAAATAGTTATACAGAGTACATTGTTTTATACTGACAATAGTTACGTATAAGTATTAAGAGGCATATTAAAAAAGTAAAATGGCCAATTACGGCATCCTCGATCTCAGAAACAAAGATACATTAACAATGTTGACATATTGAATAGTGCAGAATAGCTATTGGCCTAGTTCGTAGCGGCCTTAGAATTCTGAAATATTTTTGATTTAATATAAAAAAAAATCTTATTCTAAGCATCGGAAATGGCTTTAAGTTAACTGTGAATTACTCCTATCTACGATAATATTATTAAGCAAAATGTATACCAGAACAATTGTTACTTCATGAGGAATAAAGATTTTATAATTATAAACCATGAATTTAATAACCTATTTCTATAAAAACGATAAATACAACTGAAAAATTACTACAAAATGCGAAATGTCGGGGACGCTTCAAATACCTATTATCTTATGGGCAATGGGCAAAAATTAAAAAATATTTTTCATCCCCACTTCACATGTATGGAGAATCACCCTTAAAATATAAAATTATTAATAATAATGTATGATGCCAAAACTGAAATCTATAATACACAATCTATAACTATTTACTATACCGAATTTCATCCATTTATGTTTATAATATACAGAAGCTAGAAGGACGGACAGACAGACAGACAGACGGACGGACAAGAACGAAACTATAAACTATATTGGCCTTAAGCCATAGATGTAGGTATTATATTAAAAATAGGCCTCAAGCACTAGCCGCCGCATTAGCGTTTTTAACGTCAAAATAAAATCAATCAATACATGCAACATACATATACAATACCTATTTAATAATAAATCGTCACTGGTCGCTGTCTAGGTATATATGGAAGACATATAATTAGTTTAAAAAAAATCAAACCAGTAAAACTATTTAAGATACTAGTTTTATAAACGAATTGTCAGTTTGTCATTACGTTTGTTCGCACCAATCTCAGAAACGGATCAACCGATTTGAATGCGGTTTTCACTAATGCGTTTTGGTTTGCTTCGCCTAAAATTCAGTGTTTGTTTCATTCCAATCGGTTTATAAGTAAAATAAAGCTATATCAATCTAAAGATTATCAAATGCTATAGAATAACCGATCAGTTGAATTGACTTAAACTTAACATAATTCAAAGTCCATACGCTTACTAACGTTTTGCTATTCAAAGGATTTTTCGAAATTATGAAACATTTATAATCGATCTTTGCATATATAATACCTATATAATATACTTATCCTTACTAATATTGTAAACGCGAAATTTTGTTTGTGTGGGTGAGTGGATGTTTATTACTGTTTCACGCATTAAGCAAATGAAAACTGAACGGATTTTTATGAATGAGTTTAGACTCCGCATTTACACAAACTTTTTATCGCAGCAAAATGTACGGTTCCTGCGCGATTTCGTTTTGCACGTACGAAGTCGCGGGCATGGATGGATTTGCGGGATGGATGTTTGTTACTCTTTCACGCAATAACGGGTTTAGATGAAATTGGGGTACGGTAGTAGATTAGGCTCTGGATTCACATGTAGGCTACTTTTTATCGCAGCAAATGTATGGTTCCTGTGGGATTTTTGCGCGTATAAAGTCGCGGGAAACATCTAGTATTGTAATAAATTCACTCCGACTCATCCTCATCCGTACAAAGATTGATGCCGAGATGCCAAATATTGTCATTAAGTTGTATAATAGCTATATATAGTATAAAATATTATGTCAGCTGCTATATTTAGTATTTACCAACAATTATATAATATATTATGAAGTGCACCCGTTTGATATAGTGCTCGCGTCACGTCGGACGGTGGTCGGTGACTAATTTTTTTCTCGCGCGTCTTATTTTAGACGCAGCTTATGTCATTGTTAATATGGCGATGGACGAAGTATAATAAGTATAGAATGATGCATTGTCGTGCATGCGGCAATGCGTCCAATCAGCCCAAATAAAGGCAATAGATGCTGGGAAAAAAATGTCGTAGTGAACTTCACCAGGCTGAAACGAACGAACTACCGACCGAAACAATAGATACGTATAGGAAAACAAAGAAAATACATAGTAATTTCATTGTTAAATGTTAATAACATTAAGGTAACCATTTCCGAATATACAGACTCAGGCTTAGTTTGTGCTCCGCGTCTTTCACAAATTGCTTTTGTAATATCTGGGAGAAATAAATATGATTTTGATTTGATGATGATGACGTCATTGACCTTACACGACCACCAGTCAAGCCATCTGTCGTTTCCCATAAGTTTGCCTGTCAAAGATGTGACACTAAATATTATATTATTAAATAAATGTCAAATAATACAAAATTTGTAATGTTACAATTTTACAATTAACAATTCTGAAAATACCCGTTTACATACTTATCTTAAATGATTACAATGTTAATGAGTTAATGTTAAAAATTATCAATATAATTGTCTAAATTCATCTTTTGTTATCTCATGTTTCTAAATTAGATTTTTTTTAGAAGCAATTAGATAAAGTAACTTACATTTGGCAGCTTCAAAAGTTTTAGCAAGTAGGTGGACAAATGTTAAATGATAGCTTAGTAAAACAAAAAAATCACATTCTGTGGTTAAAATATTTTAAGTAGCCACCGATATAAAGTTTAAACGAAACCTATTCTACGTCCTAAAGTGAAAATAATTGTAATGCCGTGATATATTTGTAATGGTTTAATCTATGCATATTGCAGTAAAGGTAGGTATAGGAGAAAATCTTATTTTATATAAGTACGGGAAGAGAAGCTATTATAAATGATGCGGGGAATGGCCTCCGTAGCTTTAGAGCTTGGCTCTCGGTGGTCGTGTGTTCGATACCCGCGTTGGAACAACAAAAAATGTTGTTTCCAAGTTTGGTTAGGACAATGTACTATGCAGGCTGATCACCTGATTGTCTGACAAGAAAGATGATCCATGCGTCGGATGGGCATGTAAAATGTTGGATCTGCGTCTGATCTCTCGCCAGTCGCGTCGGTCATCCGTCCCACTGGGTTATGGGAGTAAGAGGGAGTGCTCTTGTGTACTGCGCACTGTTCCTACTTTTATAGTGGCTATGTCGGTAGTACACGATTAGAAAACTTATACAAGTGAAAAAATTTGTCAGATATAGCATTTTCAACCGACTTCCAAAACACAGGAGGAGCGGTTATTAATTCGTGTGTATGTTTTTTTGTGTGTATGTTACGCGATTACTCCGCCGTTTGTGGACCCATTTTCAAAATTATTTTTTTATTTTACAGGGTTGACTCCCAAGTTGGTCCCATATTCACCAAAAGGTAGACCTGGTGATGGGATTCATGAGGAATCGAGAGAAGTCCTCAAAACTTATAGGAAAACCTATAGTGATTTTGACTTTTTTTGAAGTAACTTGAGCATATGCTACCAAAAAGTGAAATGTTGTGCCAAGGTATACCCTGGATCCAAAAGCATGAACGGTACTCCTCAGTCTTTGAGGGTACACGTTTGGAAATTTCAGGATTATTTATAAAACTTCAAGCATATATCATTTTTAAATAATTATCATCACCACCCCATACATATATAGGTAATCATAATGATATGATGAAATAGGTATTTCTCTTAGTCTTTAATCGATTTCTTTGAACATTTACTAGTCCCATCATCATCATCATTATATTGTGTATAAACTATACTATTCCATCATTTCCGCCGACAACTTCATTTTTAGGTGACCTAAGCATTTCGTACCAAAAATTTCTATACTCAATCTTATTATTTTTGAAGTCGGTACCAGCCTAAACAATTGTATAAATCCTTTAATCAAACAATCCTTAATTGTAACACAACTACATCCATATACAAACAATATTTTAAAGAACTCCCGTTCAAATTGGTTGGTACCGACTTCAAAAATAAGAAGATTGAGTAGAGAAATGGTTGAATTTTAGCACAATTTAAAAGGGGTACTATTTCGACAATAAGAATTATTTCATACTTTTAAGTAATTTTTAAGAATGACATTGCTTTTACTTTGGAAGTCAGTTTATATATATTTTTTTTATATTTATTTATTCGCAAATGGTGCACTATAAATGATTTTTGTTACAATCGAGCCACTATAAGTAGGGTCTATACTCTACCATTTGCCGGGTTGCGACCCGTTACCGGGTCATTAAAATAAAATACCGGGTCGCAACATTCCCACCATATTTTAAAAACAATACCTACTATCGATCGACGCACATATTCAGTACATCGTTAATAGTCAGCTACTAAATATTATTGATAAAACATTTTTATCCTATTACTATTATAAAAGTGAAAGTTTGTGAGGATGGATGGATGTTTGTTACTCTTTCAAGCAAAAACTACTTAACGCATTTCAATTGACTTTGGTATGATAGTAGTTTAGGCTAAAAAAGAAGCTAGTGACTAATAAATAAATGTATTATTTTACCTAAAAGCTTTGGTTTAAAAGTTTTTTTTTAGGGCCCATTTCTGGGCCTACTTGTTCCCCCAACAGCGAGGTCAGGACAATTGTTACCTTTATAATTATTACATGTATATTTTATTTTCAATGGTTTAAAAGTATTAAGTAGGTCCCGAAGGTTCAGTGTGAAATTACCGGGCCATGGCAGAACAATGTTTGGGAGACACTGCTCTATAGTCTATAGGAAAAGAAGACTATCACTGTATGCACTAAGAAGTTTTTAAATTAATATCGAAATTGTCATGAGTACCTATCTACACTAATATGATAAAAAAAGAGATAATACGATAATTCGTTTGTTTGTTTGAATTGATTATGCTCCGAAACTACTGGACCGATTTTTATGAAGGGCTCAGACATATGGTAGACCACGGGTTAGGCTGCTTTTATCGCGGCAAAACCTACGGTTCCCGCGTGATTTCTTTTTGCGCACACGAAGTCGCGGGCAGTATGTAGTGAATTCTATTTTTGCACGTCATTCCCACTAGATGTCACTATTATACACGTGAGTCATCATTTTAAAAATAGAATATCTTATGTACCATCGACCAGGCATAAAATGGAAATCGCTTAACAGCGCCGCTGAATTGTGCGCACTGTGTATCTTTTAGTGAAACACAAAAGTCAAGAACACGTAGAGTCAATTCTGCTAAATAGAACCTGCAATAATGCAATTACAATCAAGTCCCGACACGCTAAAACTGTCAAACCGGTATTCTCGTAAACGTTAAAGCGGCGTCTAACGCCTCCTGATTGGTCCAAACGTCAGAAAATCAGTTGATGATAACAAGTCACTTCACTTATAATACAATCAGCTTCAGCTTATTACTTTTAAAATAACAATAGTAAAATTACTTACGCCAGCTCATTTCCCCGGTTTCAACTCTCAAACTCGAAACTCAACTACTTAACAACGCGAACCTGATTAGAAAAGGTTTTATACTTTTACTTAAGTCTAACTCAGCAATTTTATCTAAGTTACACGTGAATATGTTACCGTAAAATTGAAAAAAAACCGTTAGATTGTAATTCAACTCGTGAGATTGTAAAAATATTTCGAAAGATTATTTGCTATATATCGATAGATCTAACGAAAAATAATGCGTTAAATTTCGCAGGTGGCAATTCGCAGTCTTTCGTCATTGTACAATTTCACTAGTTACAATCTAACAGTTTTTATAATTTTACGGTGACAAATATAAGCTAGACAATTTATAAGGCGAACGTGGTTTAAACATCTTTTGCCTGAAACATAATCAGCATTTTGGAGCTCGGACATAACAGCACGCACACATACTCACGTGTAAATACTTAGTTCTGTTGCATATTGACAAAAGTAAGTGTCAATGTCATTTTTGACATTGACAGATGTCATGAAGTAAAGCCTATCGAGTTAAGCCACCAATAAAGGAAAATATAAGAATTGTTGCTGTATTATTATCATCACCACTCAAGAACAAGAAGGACATACAAATCATGAGGTCGTAGCCCGCTACAAGTTCAACCACGTCTGCAGTTGTTGCGGTCACATCCTTTGTGTTTAAATATTTGAGGCGTCATAGTGCAAAGGAAAATGTTTAAAACAGTGGTCGAGCAGGAACCTTGGCGATATTGTACATTCAATTAAAAAATGAATTTAGTTTTGATTTTTTCGTGGTATTTATTTAAATAAAGGTTTCCTGAGGCATGAAAGTCCGCTTTATTCAAAATTTCAATTTGCACTATACGCGAAAACTCTTACTTAAAGGAAAAAAATAAGAATATATAATAGGTTTTGAAAAGACAAGTCATGGCTTTTAAGAACCATTTATTTGTACAGGCCATGAAATAATTATGTATATTGTATAAAATTATTAATAATATTTAAATATTATTAATAATACCGGTGGCCTTACGAATTATTTATTAGTCACAAGATCGAATTTAACACATCAATCTGGTTTTGTTTGTAAGTTTCCTAAAACTTACAAAATTCCTGTCCCCGCTTAAATGGCCGCACTTTTTTGGGGTTGTTTGGGGCCATTTTGACATTTGAGGTATGGTGAAATCGAGTCGGCGCAACTTTTTCTTTTATGAAGATTTGTTCCGTCTAATGTGCGTCATAGCATTTTCTGCTCGCAAAGACGTTAATGTGTGTCATCAATTTAGTCTTATAGAGCTCTGGATCAATAGATTTTTAATTCTCCCACTTCGACTACTCTAAATTCTTGTTCTAATGATAGTAAAACGCCTATTCGTATTTTTGTAGTAGCAATTGTTGTATTAGTTTAATTGTATATGGCGCCAATCCAACGTTCGACTGGCTGATGTATAGCGGTTAAAATAGATATTTTTATCAACTAGGTTAACAGTTATTAATAATAAACGTTACACGATATATGTTCTATTGAAATCAATCTTGCTGACGAGTGACTACAACAATAATAATAGGTTTGTTTACTGATTTTTATTGCTAAAATAATAATGGACCGAGATCCCAGCCCTGCCAGACTCCCCTTGTATTCTTACTGATAAAATGTATAATATTAGGTCATTACATATGAAATTGGCGTTTTGTAAAGGAGGAATATAAAGTCAATTTTTTTAAACAATATATTTATTTAATGAAAGTATATATACCATTGCTATATATCCACTTTTGCCATCTTATATGTAGTTCATTGATTCCTTTACTAAAAGGACCATTCGGACAGGAATTAACAAAATCTTTAAGGGCGCTTTGGACTGCCCCATCGGAGTTGAATTTTTTCCCTTGGAAGAAGTTATCCAAATTTCGAAAAAAATGGTAATCTGTTGAAGCAAGGTCTGGAGAGTACGGTGGATGTCTTAGACATTCTAATTGAAGCTCCTCTAATTTGGTAGCCGTCTGTTGTGCAGTGTGTGGTCTAGCGTTGTCCTGAAGCAGCAGTGGCCTAGAGCAAATGACCAACCTCGGTTGTTTAGCAGCTAGCGTTTCCATCATGATTTGCAGTTGCTGGCAATAGACATCTGCCGTAATCGTTTGGCCAGATTTAAGAAAGCTGTAGTGATCGACACCGGCACTAGTCCACCAAACGCTGCACACTGCGCTGGTGCCACGGTGGAACTCGTACTCGAAAATAATACGATATTTCAAGTTTTCCATTTTGTAAACAGAGTGACGCAAAGAAAAAACTAAAAGAAGAAAAAACAAATGAATTACGGTTTTCGAAACACAAATGCATGAGTAAATAGCGGTATAAATTTGAAATTGGAATTCCTAACCAAAGAAGATATATTTGAGATCAAAGTGGTCAGTACGACAAAACGCCAATTTCATATGTAAGGACCCAATAACATATTGTAGTATTAGTGTGTACAATGACGTATGCATATCCGCTAGTTTCTGACGTGGGTGATATAATAAAGTGTAATTTACACACATACATGTTCTATTGAAATCTATCTAACCGACTAGTGATTACAATTAACAATAACAATAACAATAAAAGGCTTGTTGACAGTTTTTTATTGAATAAATGAATAGTACTCTAAAATATGAGTAAGTTCTCAGAATAAACAGTAGGTATTGTTGCATATAACAGTATTATGAAGTAGAACTATCAATGTCATATTGACAGCTGTCAGAAGCACAGCCTATCTAGGCTCCTTATAAAAGAGTTGCGGGAGAATATAATCGTGGCGACCATTCTCACAGGGGACCATTCTAGCAGTGGGCCAACTGGCTTATATGCCGCAGATGATGATGATTCCAACGGATTTACCTATACCTATATATATATATATATTTACCTATTACCTATATATATATTAAAAGGGAACAGTATACCGTCAAGATCTCTTTTGCCCTCAAGTCCCAGGTTCAAACATTCTCTTTGATGGGCATTGACCTTAGAAAGCAATGTTTTCCCATGGGTGTTGCCTTATCTCGGGTTGGAACTCCTTAAAGAAAATATATTTTGGTGCCAAATATCACATAAACATCTAATATAGCATACAGAGAAGTTTTGCACAATTAAAATAAACATAATTTATTCAATTTTAATGATTTCATTCACTCATTTGATACCCGTCAATATAGCCAAACCGGCATTCAAATACACACATAAATAAGCAGTTAAAATATAACCCTCCTTTTGGCAGTCAGGAAATAAACCAAAGCACTCGGTATTAACCGAACCACAATCATAATTTCATCACAAGTAAATATGTTTACCGCCCAACGATGTGGGCACCGGTCGTATATTATACATGAATGGCTCATTTAATGGCGTCATTTCTGGTGAAGATACAATAATATATTATCTTAAGATGCATTTTACCGTAATATGAAAACATACTTCGAATCTTACTGGATATAGAGTAGACCACAAGAAAGGCCATATACTACTTTTTATTGCGGCAAAATATAGGCTTTTTATCGCAGCAGAATGTACGGTTTTAGTGGGATTTCTATTTGCACGCGGAAGTAGCTATTTAATAATAAATAAGTCGTTTTAACCAGAGGGTAGATTCTGTTAATTAATTCCTGCAATAACACAGTTACGATCCAGTTCCGGTATGTTAAAACTGCAAAATGATATTCTCATAAACGTCAAATCTGTTTTGATCGGTCCAAACTCCAAAAATCTGTTTACGATATGAAAATGATTCGTTTATAATTCAATAAAAATAAAACGAAAGTGTCAGTTAATTACGAGAATTGGGGTTATGTTACTAAAATTTTTGTCATTTTGACGAGCTCTGTTTCTCAATAGTTAGCGCGTTGGCGCTCAACCGGAAGTCGCTGGTTCGAATCCCGCTAGAGTACAAAAAGTTTTCTGTGTTCCCGCGTCGTGGTTGTGTATTGAATATGTCAATTACATAATAAAAATCTTAAATACATGTATAGTATAAAAACATTAAATATATTTCCGTTGTCTGGTACCCACGTTGGGTAGTACAAGTTCTACAAGTTACCACGGGACCAGATTGATGTGGTATGAAACCGTCCATATATATATATATATATTACAATTAATTATCATTATTTTATTTCAGCCGATGAAGAGGTACCGTCAGAGTCACAATGCCGTCCATATATAGAGAAAGCGCTGAAGGAGCTCGAATCGGGCGACGTAGAGCCAGGTGCGTACACGGTATATTGTTATACTAGCTAACCCGTCACACGTTCCGCCTTGACCATGAACTGGAATAAACAAATAACTGCACCTACAACCCACATCTACCAACCTTCTGGTTGGTGTATATGTGTATGCAGTAGCTGCTGGTCCAGCCGATACTTTTGAATCAACGGAACTGACATTTGACAGTCAAGTGACAAATTGAACAAAGTGAACAGTTAGTGTGGGAAAAATCGTTTTTATGTATTTTCCCCGCAATTTTTTCAATATCTCTCACCATTTGAACCTTCCCTGAACTTCCACATTTATTTCAAGACCTTAATTAACCAAATCGGTCCAGCCGTCTCGAGTTTTAGCGAGACATTGTAATTGCAATCTATTTTTAGGGTTCCGCAATATACAAGAAACCCTTATAGTTTCGCTCTGTCCGTCCGTCTGTCTCTCCGGCCTTCTAGCTTATGTAATTATACATTGTACTTTGTGCGGTAATCCAATTCTTTGGTACAGTGCCAACACTTCGATAATGAACGACTGATCTCTTCCACGTTTTGTGGCCATTTTTCTCGCTACACACGTTAAATATGGAAGATTTAGAGCGTAACTTCTCTTACAGTCTTACTCTCTAATAACCAGCCATTCCATAGACGTGTAGGTATATTATAGACGAGGCATGCAAAAACTCCCTCACTTAAATGGTCCCACTTTTGGGGTTTGGGGCCATTTTCACATTTGAGGTATGGTGAAATCAGGATGGCGTAACTTTTTCTTCTATGAAGATTTGCTCTGTCATTTGTACGTCATAGCCCGTCCTTAGTTTTAAAATCATTGAGCGGTTCCAAAATAATGTCTCGCAAAACGTTTCTAGCTCCAATACTATTTGCTTTCTGAAATGAAAGATCATTACGATTGATCGTATGTGAGGAGGCTCTTTAGTCTTGTGGGTGTCGTTTTACAGGGATTATGAATCATATTATAATTTTAGACGCCGAGCGTTGGTGTAGCAATAATATAATTTACAACTGGATTCAAATTGCTGTTGTAAAATAGACGAGTTCTTGAGTACCAGTATAGTTTAAATACACCTATTAAAATCACTAAAATCCAAGGACACAATATGTAAGAAAATATATCCAATCGTAAAACCTAAAAAAATGGAAGCTACTGGTATATAACATGTAACTTGTATAACTACAAGTTACAACAACATTTTAGTAACTTAATTTCCAAAAAGGCCGAACTTGTATTTTGCTCATTCTTTTTAAATACTGATACGTGATTAATACCCACATATCCTTAATTAAATAATTGCATTCACCTATTATACAAACAATGTGTGTTTGTAAATTAATTGACAATTCGTTTGCTAACATAACACCTGTACAGTTTTAATTGCGTAATACATTATTATTATGTGTTCATGTGTCAGTGGACTCGCTATTTTTGCGGTAAACGCGTTTAATGTGACAGCATTATGGCGACATAATCACAATAAATACACTTACTCATACTAACCTTCGTTTGTTACTATTTTGTGGTCTTCCCCTATGTTGTTTCATTTATTACCTGGCTGTGACTTGTGTCACTGATTACATCTTTAAAGATAAATAAAATGATGTCACAATAAATACTTGATGATGTACTATATATAAGTTATAAGAACAAAGTTTAAGTTTAGGAACCAAAAATTCTATCAATACTAATCTTTCTTCATATTTTAATGATTTTTTACTTGATATTTGAATAATATCTTATTGTTTCAGAATCTCAAGAAAAAAACGATTCAAATGAAGCAACAGTAGATGACGATACGAAAGAAGATACATCAGTAGAGGAAGAGAAAGCGGAAAGGGAAGATAGCAAGGAACAGAATAGTGGAGAAGTAGAGGCACCGTCTGTTGAAATAGCTGATGAACCATACACGACCCAAGTTTCCGCTGAAGACGATAATGACGATGCATCTAAAGAGAACGCGTCAGTAGAGGAAAAGGAAGACGGGACAGTAGAAGAACCGAAAGACGCGACAGTCGAAGAAACGGAAGACAGCGCTGAACGGAAAGGTGACGCTGGAGACAGTGAAGAAGCATCTGCTGAAGAAAAAGAATCCGAAAAAGGTAATATTGATTTACTAAAATGAGGTTGGAATTTATAACACATGCTTATTTATATATTTAACCGACTACGGCGATGTCAGTATGTATGTATGTAGGAATGTATGTTTGTTCCATCTTAGTGCATAAACTACTGATCCGGTTTTAATGAGAGAAATGATTATAATGAATAGATTAGTAATAATGTCGACCCGGGTAACATTGACTATATAATTTGCGTAGTCGGGTTTTTAACTTTTTTGATTAAGACAGTCAATTGTTATTTTTCCACTAACCGACACCGCCAACTGCTCGGCTTGGATATGTACTGGTTGATTTAATATACTGTTTTGAAAAAAAATGTGGCATGTGATATATCAACAACAGAATCTATATACAATAATAATCATATACGTACTAAAATAATAGTATGGTGAAACCATTTATTTGCTTATCGAAAAGATATTCTAAATAGGATTTAGTACCTTAATTATTGGCCACGCATAAAAAAACTGTTTTTTTATTTTTTACACTAAAAAGCAAACAAACAAACCAACTACAACCAGTTAACTATATTATTTAATCTTATATTTATATTTAAATATCTCATTTAGAACTACAAATGTTTAATTACAGACAGTGGTGAAGTGGCAGCCGATGGTGATAGTAAAGAGGATGCGAAAACTGCTACAGAGGAACAACAAGACAGTGAAGAAGACCAAGCCGATAGCAAAGAAGTGACAGATGATAGTCAAGAAGCTAATGCGGAAGAATCAAAGGCAGATACAGAAGGTGACAGCACAGAAACAGCTGAAAATGATGATGCGTCTAAAGAAGCAGCTGATGAAGAAGACAGTGGGGAAGATAAAACAAAGGAGAACGATGGATCTCAAGAAAAGGCGGAATCTAAAGAGGTTGAGCAAGCGTCTATTGAAGAAAAAGAAACTAAATCCAAAGAGGAAGCAGAAGACAAGCCTGATGATGTAGACTCTAAAGAAAAGGATGAATCTGCTGAGGCTGTGAAAGACAAGAGTGAAGAAGAAGATAGAGTAAAGAGAGAGGCTGATGATACTGAAGAGGCCAAAGACAGCGGTGAAGAGGGCGAGGAGACTGCTGAAGAAGATGGTTCCGAGGAGGAGTCTCAGGAGGAAGGTGCCCCAGAAGAAGACTTATTACTGGTATGAAAACTAATACTTTTTTTATAGTATATAGAGTTCGGGGAGACCTCCAGATGGTAAGTGAATATCTCCGCCCAGAGAATCACAAGACCGCTTAGGGCTTTTTGAAGTTCCGCTTCTTGAGTTCAGATTCTGGCACCTGTTTTCCTCAGTTGACATAATTTAGCGCAAATTTGTTAACTGAAAGTGTTGACGAATGCATCTTGACTAAAGGCCCAGTTGATACAAATCTATTCGCTCCTATCACAGAGTAAAAATATGTAGGTACTTACGTAATTGTTTTATTTATTACACAAGAATATACAATTTTGTTGTTGCAAGTTTTCGAATGTAATGTTGCACCGCGCTGCACAGAATATTATGTGCAGTGTATGACTGATGTCATATGAAACGTCTTTTTGTGTAGTGAATAAAGTTCAAATTTGAATATATATTTTAAAAATGCAGCGCCGCGTAGCTGTGTGAACTGACCCTTAGTAGTATTGTAATTTATGAAACAATGTAAATTATTGGCTTTCAGACTGGAGATATTCCTGAAAACCTGAGATCTCGAGACCACATAATCCAGATTCTGCGATTGGACGAAGACGCGAGCGAATCGGAACTCACCATTGAGAAGTCAGCAGAGATCATCCTTCGAGACCTGAAGAGACTCTACGAGAATTCCATTAAGCCGCTAGAAGGTTTATATAAGTACAGAGACCTGAGTAATAGACACTTCGGTGATCCCGAAATCTTCTCGAAGCCTCTAGTGCTTTTCATGGGACCGTGGAGCGGTGGGAAGTCGTCCATTTTGAATTATCTGACTGGTATTGAATTCACAAAGTGGTCTTTGAGGACAGGTAAATTATTTCTATACATCTACATTAGGGTCTATTCACATCTAAACGAAACGATACGCGACATGGCGCTGCATTTTTAGGATAGCTATTCAAAATTAATCTTTTTTTATTACAAAAGAAGATATAAGTTTCATTGTAAGAGTTCGACTGTCATGTTGCACCGCGCTGCACAGCGCATGTGCAGTGTATGGATGATGTCATATGATGATATGAAACGTGTATCTTTTTGTTTAATAATTAAGTTCAATTTTTAATAGCGATCTTAAAAATGCACTGCCGCGTAGCTTCGCGTTTCGTTGCGGTGTGAACTAACCCTTAATTATTCATATTATTTAAACATAAATAATTATGTCATACTTATAACATAGGTAAGCTATTAATCGAAGTAGTTTAAGCTTTATTTATGTAGATTTACTGTTTAGCCTCGTTTGAGGGACAGAATTAGTAATAAAGGATTTCTTAGACTTAGTAGACGCCTACATAATGATCACTGTTGGCGTGCATATTAGTGCAATCCGTTCAGAGGTAGAGTGGTTTCTATCTATTCAATAATATACTTAAGTAACTAATATACAGGTGTCCCAAAATTAGCACGTCACACTGACACCGGAGGTAGATGAACCCAAGACGCATTGAACAAGCCTAATATTCCCATAGAAAAGTTTCGTGGGTTTTGAGTTATGACCAGTTTTAGTCATTTTTTAAAAATCACCATTTTTTTGTAATGTTCGTATCAGAGACTTTTTAAAATCCACTTTATTTTACTTTTTTTATGTGTACTCCCTCAAGACTAGTTACTTATTATGAAACAAACAATACTTAGTCGATAAGTAATGTGAAATAACGACAGTTGATAGTCAATCTCAATTTTATTCTCACATAAAAATAACAGTTTCTACTTTGAGCAGCCACCGTGAAAAAAATTACTTCAAACATAATGAACAAATACCTTTAAAAACTTTCCTATGCCATGCCGATTCCAAAATGGTGTAATACTTGCCCTTTGATTCTTTACACAGTACGTGAGAGTGGGAATAAAGCTGTTGAGGCGAAGATGACGTCATACACATTTTACCTGCCATTTGCCTGGGCGGCCCAACACGGGTTCTGAATAACAAAAGAAACGCTGTAAAACAAGTTTTAAAAAGAAAGAGACGGCGATAGCAGATACTTGACCAAGTGACCAGCCAGCCAGACCAGCCCCAGCCAGTCAAGCCAGTTCGTTACCTTGCGTTTCGTGCTACCGACGTGTTCTCTGCGCCTCTGCATTTTGTTTTGTGATTTTCAACGTGTTTTTGGCTTTTCTACTGAACTCTGTTTTGCTTGTAAATTTAGACTATTGTAAAGTGGAAACAACGACTCAGCGCTCAACCGGACTCTGATTTTCTTGGGATAAGTCAATCTCAATTTTATTCTCACATGAAAATAATAGTTTCGACTTTGAGCAGCCACCGTGAAAAAAAATTACTTCAAACATAATGAACAAATACATTTCAAAACTTCCCTATGCCATGCCAATTCCAAAATGGTGTAACACTTGTATTATATATTATTGATAAATTATCAAATTTTAGTTGTTTCTCATCAATGCCCTACGTAAGTGGAATTAATAAAAATAAACCAGTAAGTCCTGCAGTTGCCGTGATCAAGTAGGTAGAGAATTGGTCTAGTAGGGTGTTTTTTACCTGGCTTAGTAATTAGGACTGAAAGAGATAAAAATAATACGCTGTTAACACCGAAATGCTATCTGTTGTGGACGTGGACAGTATTTGAATAGTGCCAGAGCAGACAACAGTTTAGTGTGAATAACACAATATCTCTGCACCTCGCTCGCTGGAATGAAGTTTTTATTCTCACTTCTTCTTTCATCTCCCCGCGTTCTCCCTGATGCTAGAGCGTCAAATGACGTCATCGAGCCAGATGCAGAGATTTGTGGGCGATGATTTTATATATTCATAAAATTTTGACGATCTACATTTTGGTGTAGGTGTTGAAAGAAAATAAAAAAAGTTTCGTATGAATTTTGCATCTATTTTGTTTACAACAAGTGTTCAAATTGTCTTCCTCCCATTCTTATGCACAAGTGACACCTTCGTATAAAATGTCGGTTGAGTCTTCTTATTAAGCTTATGGTCGATATTTCACGGGCTGCTTCAAATACCCTTTGCCTTAATTCAGCCTCAGATGTAATCGGTTTTGCGTAGACTTTATCTTCTAAACATCCCCAGTAGAAAAAATCCATAGGATTTAAATCCGGGGAACCTCTAGCGAAGCCCTCTAGTAATACTGGAAAATCATTCTCCAAAAAATTTTAGTAATTTTCTCCATTCAGGACAGCTGGTAACTCGAATGGTCCCTACTAACTGGCCATTAAATATTCCTGTCCACAAGTTAATTTTGAATTGATATTGAGAGCGAGAGAACTTCTCTTTTTTCATGAGGGTTGGTTAGACGCCAGCTATCAAGATTAAGGTATCCATCTCGTTTACATGCAGATTCGTCGCTCCACAAGACATTAAAAAAGTTTGGATTTTATCTCCATTTAGCAATCATTTGGCGACAAAATACAACGCACCGTTGGTAGTCACTTGTTAGAAGCGTTTGGACACGTGTTATGTGGTAGGGATGTTATCTGTGCCGCTTTAAAATTCGACGTGCCGACGATTTTTGGATCCCAGTGCGCCGTTCAATGATCCGCACTGAAGTACCTGGCTCATGGCGGCCTTCATCCAAAACGATGATGATGATGTTCATCATCTACAACTACTACAACGAATGATGATGTTCATCATCTACAGTGCGGGGTCTTCCAGCGCCTGGGCCTCTCGTTCCTGGTACTCGACCCTCGCGATATGCATTAAGAACGCGAAAAACAATTTCGTAGTTTGTCGGCGTACGATTAGGATACCGTTCCGCATACAATCGTGCAGCCAACCTCGCATTGTAAGTTACGTTCCCGCGAGTCGAAACTCGCCTGGTTTCACCATAAATTAGATGCATGTCTGCGTACTCGCTATGAGAGTAAGAGACGTTGGGATTCGCCATCGTGCCCGTTTCACAAAATTCCCAAGAAAATCAGAGTCCGGTTGAGCGCTGAGTCGTCGTTTCCACTTTACAATAGTCCAAATTTACAAGCAAAACTGTCCAGTAGAAAAGCCAAAAACACGTTGAAAATTACAAAACAAAATGCAGAGGCGCAGAGAACACGTCGGTAGCACGAAACGCAAGGTAACGAACTGGCTTGACTAGCTGGGGCTGGTCTGCCTGGCTGGCACTTGGTCAAGTATCTGCTATCGCCGTCTCTTTCTTTTTAAAACTTGTTTTACAGCGTTTCTTTTGTTATTCAGAACCCGTGTTGGGCCGCCCAGGCAAATGGCAGGTAAAATGTATATGACGTCATCTTCGTCTCAACAGCTTTATTCCCATTCTCACGTATTGTGTAAAGAATCAAAGGGCAAGTCTTACACCATTTTGGAATCGGCATGGCATAGGAAAGTTTTTAAAGGTATTTGTTCATTATGTTTGAAGTAATTTTTTTTCACGGTGGCTGCTCAAAGAAGAAACTGTTATTTTTATGTGAGAATAATCATATCTAATCTCAATAGATTGACTATCAACTGTCGTTATTTCACATTACTTATCGACTAAGTATTGTTTGTTTCATAATAAGTCTTGAGGGAGTACACATAAAAAAAAGTAAAATAAAGTGAATTTTAAAAAGTCTCTGATACGAACATTACAAAAATTGGTGATTCTTAAAAAATGACTAAAACTGGTCATAACTCAAAACCCACGAAACTTTTCTATGGGCATGTTAGGCTTGTTCAATGCGTCTTGGGTTCATCTACCTCCGGTGTCAGTGTGACGTGCTAATTTTGGGACACCCTGTATATAATATATCCTAAACAATTTGAGATCCATTTACAATATAGAGCTCGATTCTAGAAAATCAAATCTCGATTCTGTATCAGGCGCTGAGCCATCACCCGCGTATTTCAATATCCTGATGCATGGCAAGGAGCCTGAAGTTCTCGACGGCACCCAACTGGCTGCCGACTGGACCTTCTCTGGTCTGCAGAAGTTCGGCCAGGGGCTGGAGGAGAGACTCCGGGGGCTGAGATATCCCAGCAAACTGCTGGAAAAGGTTTGGATTCATTTTAATGTTGATGTAAAACATTTCAAACGAGTCATATTACGACTGTTCGGACGGATTCGGTTCGGACGGATCGGAGTTAAAAAAAATACATAAAGTAACCTTTCTCTTAGTATGACATAATAATCTTCATTCCCTTGGTGTTTCCCCTTTAGTTTTTTGACTTTTTGGTAATTGCAACTTTGTGCTGTTTCCCGCTTTGCTTGGGGAGGGAACTCGGATTTTTTCCTACTCCTCCATTCTTCTGATTATTTCGTTGCGGGCCCCAAGACAGATTTAGCATGTCCCTCGGGCACTACTGAGATCAAAGGGTTTTTGTGGTTGGCGACCGCTGTCGATCCTGGCTCACAGGAGCTGCAGTCGTGGGAATGTGTGGTGGGCCAATGCCCGTTAAAAAGGACTATCGGGAGTTGGCTGGAGTTGGCTTGTACAAAATAATTTCTATGTTTTTTAATGCACCTCCCCCTTCCTTATATTATATCCCCCTTACTAATAAAAATATTTACACAAAGGATAACTTAAACAACGTTGCTGTCTTTGTCTGATGCGTTGGAAAAATCCCTTGTCAGACAAAGACAGCAACGTTGTTTAAATCTTTTTATTAGTAAGGGGGAATATATAATGTGTTAGCAAACTGAAAAAAGGTTAAAAATGTATAAATAAGTTTTAAAGTCAACAGTTTAATGATTGAATAATCGAATGAGTTGCCACTCGCCTATGTAATAATGTCCCTTGTAAACGTTAAAATATTGTTTGGATTTTTTACCATTGAGCTTTTCTTACCTACTTATGTACTTTGATTACGAGGAAAAGCTTTCTAGTTAATTCTATCAGTATTTAAATTTAAAGCATATACCTACAGCTGGCAAAGAAGAGTTTGACGCGGTGACAGCAGGAACTAAAAACATTTTCGACTGTATCATAGATTGGAATGACGTATTTCATTTAAATATATAAGTCTTGCAAAATCAATTACGGTTAAGTACTTCTGGCACATGATTCACTTTTTGTGTAAAGACTTTTAAACAAAATAAAAATTGTCGTATGCCCGAAATATCCGTAATTGATTTTATTAGACCTTATATAATAATGTACCAAATAAATATAGTAAATTTCATTCCAATCTATTAAGGATAAAATATTATGCAATCGAAAATGTTTTAGTTCCTGCTCCTGTCACCTAGTCTAACTCTTTTTTGCCAAGCTGTTACCTGCTTTGATTTTTTAGACCCTTGTAAAGCTGTCTCCAACTTCTCCGGTCTCCCGCAGGTGAACATAGTAGAGATCCCCGGCATCCTGGAGGTTCGGAAGCAGGTGTCTCGCGTGTTCCCCTTCAACGACGCCTGTCAGTGGTTCATTGACCGCGCCGACATCATCTTCCTCGTGTATGATCCGTCCAAGCTGGACGTGGGCCCCGAGACCGAGGCTATACTGGACCAGCTCAAGGGCAGGGAGTCGCAGGTCAGTAGATTTAGGAAAAATATGCCTGCAAAAAATAGGAACTACGAGGGCATTGCCTTTTGAAAGCAAGAACACGCCACGCCACGCCAAAAACACAAACGATACATCTTTGATCCATTGGGCGAGGCCACAACTTTGCGTTTCGACGGCGCATCGCACAAAGGACGTCGTACAATTCTTGTAAATTGTATTGCATATGCGACGTCATTTTCGGCGATACGTTGTTGGCGATATTTACATTTTCTTTCACCATATTAAACTGACAAGGATTAATTAATAAAAGAATCAGAGCATAATTCACCATGTACCAACCATGTTTCAATGACTCATACAAACGTCCATCAATTGTTAATCATTTAATTCCTATAATAATATATGTCCTTGATTAATATAAAAACATACTCAATTATGTACTCATTCAAGGACTGTAATAATATTCTAAAGGTGTTGTTTTACTTATGGTGTTTGTGTCGATAAGTCATGGGAAGAATGTAAATTGTGGGAGAGCCATGCTTCGGCATGAATGGACTGGCTCGACCGGGTAAATACCACGGCCTCACAGAAAACAAACAACAGAAAACCGGCGTGAATAACGTTTGCGTTGTGTTTCGCCGATTGATTGAGGTTACCGGAGGCCCAAGAGGGGTTGGGGATTTTAAGGACTTAGAACGCAAGTCGCAACACCAGAGGAGTTACAAGTGTAATTCCTCTAGTGTTGCGAGTGTCCATGGGCGGCGATAATCGCTTCCCATCAGGCGATCCGGCTGCTCGTTTCCTGGTTCATTTCATTAAAAAAAAATGTATATTCAGATATAGTTCGTTGTTGACGACTTCGTTCCAATATAATATACATTTGCGATACAAAGCACCACTAACTATTCCATTTCAGACGCGCATCGTCCTCAACAAAGCCGACACCGTCAAGCCTGAAGAACTCATGCGGGTCCAGAGCGCGCTCATCTGGAACATCTCGCCTCTGATGAGCTCCGCGCAGCCTCCCGTCATGTACACCGTATCCCTGTGGTCGCTGCCGTACGAGACCGGGGCTCCGGTGAGGCTGCTACAGGCGCAGGAGCGGGAGTTGTTGCGGGACCTGAGACGTGCTGTCGATAAAAGGATTGAAAATAAAATAGCCAGCGCCAGGCGATTCGCTGTGAGTATTTAGTTTTTTGGCACAAGGCACTATAAGACTGGGAGTTGGGACTATATGCTCCAAAATCCGGTACGCCGGTGATAACTCAGAGCAGTGAAATTAGATCTCTGGACTAATACAATACGGTTGAAAATCGAACACATGAGTATCGAGTCAAATGTCAATGTCATTTATGACAGCTCGACACTCGACACTTCGATTTTCAGCTCTATTGTATCAGTGCAGAGTTCTATTTCCAATGCTCTAAATTTTCCCCGGCCTTCCGGATTCCGGATCATATAGTTCCAGCCTAAGCGTCTTAAGCGACTACCGCCGTCCGATGACACCGAAATTATTACAAGGGCATTGGTGCATTTTGATGCCTACTGAATGTCGCACTCTTCAATATACTCGCTTACCCGATGAAATTTGATGTAGGTATGGTTCTTTCACGAAAATCTATACTTAGGTACCTCCTAGGAAGCCAGAGCTGTATTCACATAATAATATACTTAGCTCTGACTTTACTAGAAGGTTACTAGTAGTAGTAAGTTTATACCTACTATGTTGACAGGCCTGCATTTGGAAAAAAAGTATGGCTGTAAGACCGCACTAGGCAGCAGCAGAGCGACGCGACACGTCCTTACTAGTAATACCGCAGTGGAGTGCCGCGTCGCGTAGTTCCGTGTTCCGTAGTCGTTTAGTGCGGCCTCACCTTTATGCGTCACATTAGAATTTAGGTACAATATATCTTGTGTGGCTGTTAAGCATCACATTAGGTATTAGGTACAATGTTAAATTGGCTACCTTTGTGGCTCAGCGGTTAAGAGCGTCAGTGCTCTGCTGGAGGTTGCGGAATCAAATCCCGCCAAAGGAACAAAAAAGTTTTCTATGTTCCAGGGTCATGGATGTGTAACAAATATGTGTATATTTAAATAAAAATCTTAAATATGTGTACCTACTTATAGTATAAAAAGCATTAAATATATCTATATATTATATTTTCCGTTGTCTGGTACTCGTAACACAAGTTCTTCTTATCTTAGATAGCGTCCATAGATATTATTATTTTTATGTCTATGATTTTAAAGTATTATAAAAACAATTTGATATCACTTAAATGCGGACATATTTTGGTATTTCCACAGGTTCGTGTCAGAAACCATGCTAAGATGGTGGACTGCTACCTGACGACCTACTACAACCACAAGACCATCTTCGGCAACAGGAAGCTCATCTCCGACGCGATCATCGAGAACCCGCAGAACTATCACATCTACGAGGGACTGAGCACGCTCACCAATATCTCAAGGTGAGTTATAAATACCTATTTATTAATTTTAAAAATCCTTACCAAATTATTTTACTTTAAACGAGACAATCTTGTATAAATATGTCAGTTTCTTGACAACGGCTGCAAGTATTACTTTGAAATTTAGTATGTAGGGAGTTTTGGGGGTGAAGAAATCGACGTAGCTAGGTCTTATTTCTGGGAAACTGCGCTTTTATTAAGTAAAGTATATAATTTTTAAGCTTTGTATGTTTTTTCTTTAGTCTTGCAAGTTGTAACACTATATCAATAATTTCGACTCTATCAGATAGTCAGTCCGATTGACAGTTATGTGTACATAAAATTTACTTTATTCGAAAATTCGGATTGTAGTGGGTTCGAACCCCGGGCAGATAAATATTTTTGTGATTCTTTTTTTAATTTATTAGTATTCCTAGCAAAGCTCGGTTACCCAGGTATTTATTATTATATAAAAGCGAAAGTAACTGCCTGTTACACTTACACAATCACGCCCAAACCACTAAACGGATTTTGGTGAAATTTGGTACATGAATAGATTAGACCTTAGGAAAAGACAAGAACTACTTTTTATCGCTCTTAAATGTAAGGTTCCCGCGTGATATACGTGCGTCGGAGGGAATGAAGTATGTAGTATGATATAATTTTGGATTTGCCTTGTTTGCAATGGCATTCATACAATAAGGTGAAAAGGGTTTTAAATGATAGATAGAATTAAAAAGGACTTTCGATATTTAGATTTTATAGACCACATATAATTCTGGTCTAGCCGGCAGCCGCCAACTTTTAACTAAACCCCCTTACTAATAAAAATATTTACACAACGGATAACTTAAACAACGTTGCTATCTTTTTCTATCACATGACATTTCTAACGTATCAGACAAAGACAGCAACGTTGTTTAAGTTATCCGTTGTGCAAATAGTTTTATAAGTAAGGGGGATAGTAGATAATAATCTTTGTTAAATATTTAACCTATGTTATAATTCGTTTGCAGGTACGACCTCCCAGATCCAGAGACGTACCGGGACTTCTTCCGTCTGAACCCCTTGTACGAGTTCCAGCAGCTGTCCGCCACCTGCACCTACTTCCGCGGCTGCCCCATCAACCGCCTCGACGTGGCCATCGCCTACGATCTGCCCGAGCTCGTGGGCAAATACAAAAAGATGGTCGAAACCGCCACACCGCAAGGCATGCCCAAAAGTTGAAACACCCAGCTTGTCAACTTAGCGGCATACTCACGGTCCAGCGCCGCAGGACCTGCGTTGCGGCCTTGAAGTGTTGTAGTAGGCAATTGTCAAAAATTATTGGCACTAATGACTGCCATATTATCTTATTGGACCTGCGGCGCTGTACCGTGAATATGGCCCTTTTTAGCAAATCATAGACAATTTGGGCACATTATGCATTTCTTTTGTAATTGGTTTTTTTTTGTTGAAAATCGCATTTTATTTTTTTTGCTATCGCTTGTTCCCGATGGTCGCGGTGACGGTTTTCTTTGTGTTTTATTGTAGAAAATGCAAGAGACATCCAATTTCCTATTAACATTATTTTTATACGAATGTCAAAATCAATTTTAATATTCTAGTCATTAAGTTTGTTAGTGAAAGTTGTTACGTACTATTTATTATAATTTATGGCGCGTGCTGAAGGGGCGTGAACAAGATTTGCGATGCGGTCTCTACCCTGAATCTCTGTTAGAACGAGACATTGTGAATATTAAAATAAAGTATAAATAAACAATGGTGTTTCATTTTTAACCAAAAATCTATTCATGCGTATAATGTAATTATTAAACAATGAATAATTATTTCAAGCAAAGAATGAACATCGCGACAAATACATTAAATTACGTAACCGGTGCAATACTATGTGTCGAGATGCTCAACGGCGATATATCCATACATCGGTCGAGAATGGTGATCCAGCGAAAACCTGGAAATTCCTAAAATCGCTTGGTATTGGTAAAAATTTAAATCAAAATGACCACTGCAAAATCGACATTAATGTGTTGAATAAACATTTTATTTCTTCTACTAACTTAGACCCGGCTATAAAATCCCAAACTTTAAATAAAATATCTCTTCTGCAAACTTCAAACTCCGAATCGTTCACTTTCGTTCCATTTACTGAAGGAGAGGTTAAAAGACATGTCATGACAATAGCATCGAATTCCGTTGGTGATGATGGCATCAGTCGCAAAATGATTATTCCAATCCTAGAAATAATTGCTCCCATTCTTTTACACATTTTTAATTTTTGCTTATCAACTTGTACCTTTCCTGATACCTGGAAATCCGCCCACATAATCCCATTACCAAAATCCTACCGCCCTAAAGTCATTTCTGATTTCCGTCCAATATCTATTCTTCCTTTCTTGTCTAAAGTTCTTGAGCGACTTATACATCACCAACTTACAAGATTTATCATGCATAACAATCTCCTCAGTACATATCAATCAGGCTTCCGGACGGGTCATAGTACTACCACAGCCTTGGTCAAAGTAGCAGATGATATTCGGTCCGGCATGGATAATAAGAAGCTCACAATCCTAACTTTACTTGATTTTAGTAACGCTTTTAATTCTATTGACCACGACATTCTTATCAGCCTGTTAGGGTCTTTTAACCTCTCACCTTCAGTGATTTGTTTTATTCGAAGCTACCTTGTGGGTCGACGGCAGAGAGTTAAAATTTCTGAGTCTTTTTCCGACTGGGCCAATACTACTGCCGGCGTTCCTCAAGGTGGCGTTTTATCTCCATTACTCTTTGCCCTTTTCATTAACTTCATCACTTCATACATTTCGTCTCATTTTCATTTATATGCAGACGATCTACAAATTTACACTCAGTCAACTCTGGATACATTGCCTGCGGCAATAAGTGTTGTAAACAAGGATTTATCGGTCATATGTAACTGGAGTAAGGAGCATGGACTTCTCATTAACCCCGTTAAGTCTCAGTTGATAATACTTGGCAGTCCGGGGCTGGTCTCCAGAATTGACTGGGATATGTTGCCTCCGGTACTCATCAACGGTACGCCGATACCATATAGTAAAGTGGTTAAGAATCTTGGCATTTATTTTGATGAGCATCTATCTTGGACACAGCAGCTGAAAGAGATTAGCAGGAAGGTGTATTCAACGTGGCACTCCTTGAAACGACTTCGGTATGTTCTTCCAGTGCCTACTAAGGTGGCCTTAGCCGAATAAATATTTCTCTCCCTTCTAGACTACGCGGATGTTTGCTTCATTAACTTGACCGAAGACCAACTTAACAAACTTGAGCGCCTTCAAAATCTGTCTATCAGGTTCATCTTTGGCTTGCGCAAATTTGAACACATATCCGAGTACCGTCACAAGCTCAAGTGGTTACCAATTCGCTTTCGCCGCAATGCTCGTGTGCTTTCGCTCCTTTATTCCATTTTATTCGATCTCAACAGCCCTCAATACCTAAAAGAAACTTTTAGTTTCCGTCTCTCCGACAGGCAAGAGCTACGATCATCCACAAATCTCCTTCTCGATATTCCTATCCACCACACCAAGTATTTCCACTCCTCCTACTCCGTACAATCTGTCCTGCTATGGAACTCTCTCCCTACTCGAATTAGACAATGTAAAACATTAAATACTTTTAAATCTGCCCTTAAAGACAGGCATACTACCTTAGTATGTGTCGAAAGTAGTTACGTGTGTTACCTATTTATCCATGATATGTAATTATTGTTTATATTTATTGTTTAACATTGTATATATAATATTTTTAAAATATTAATTAGTTCTTATAATATTATGTATGTATGTATTATTATTTATTTTATTTTTTTATTTACGTATTTATTTTAATGTATACTCTATATTTATATATTTTTAGATATACTTTTAGCACAGTACCCTTCTCCAGCAATTTAATCCTTTCTTTCAAAGGTTGTCTGGAAGAAATTGCTGTTTAGTAATAAGGCCGCCTTTGTGTACTTTCGTCTTATTCTGTGTATAGTTTATATTGTATATGTGTGTGTGTAACTGTTGATTGTGCACAATAAAGTATATTTTCATTTTCATTTCATGGTTCTTCGAAAACTACTCTGATATGAAATATCCAAATATGTAGGTACCTCATCTAAATCAAATAACACAATAGAAACTAAAGCACCTTACTCACGGTCTAGCCTGCAAATCCAACAACTGGTACTAATAGCCGTCATTAGTGTTAAGGCTATAAAATTTTTGCCTACAAGTCCGCTTCAAGGCCGCGATATTTTTTCCAGCCTGCGGATTTGCAGGCTGGACCGTGAGTAAAGCACCTAAAATAAAATAAAAAAAATTGTATAAAATAATACATGTAGTTATAAAAAAGTTTATTGCTGAAAGATCGTTCTAAAAACCATCCGGTATTTTTTATAAAAATGAGAAGAAGAAGACGTTCAATCTTGAATCTTGTTTTTATATCTATATATATATATATATATATATATATATATATATATATATATATATATATATATATATATATATATATATATATATATATATATATATAGGCAAAACTGTTGAATCTTGATAATCAGTTCAAGGAGTTTTGCCAGGAAGCCAATGGGTGATGTTGTGGTTTTTGTATTTTGTTCATAAATTTGTGTTATTTCGGTTCTTAATGTGTAATATTGGTAGACTATTAACCATTAAATATTCGTTAACGTGCACAAGTGTGGGCAAGTGTTACAGCTTCTAAAAAGGCGCTATTTTGTGTTCCTCCAAAACTCCCTAGGAACTTTCAGTAAAGCTACTGAATCGACTGACATGACTCATGGACTGCACTGACTATATTTTATTTGGCTTTTGACTAGACTTTAAGACTTGACTTTACGGTGTTGAAAATTGAAACGAAAATTCTATTTCCCGCCTTTTTAACTCGACACGGGCAAATGGTTTTATGCCGATATAAAAAAAAATATATATATTCGGTTAAGACAGTGACGAGTTGAAACCAGGGGTAGGACACTTCGTGTAAACGTAGGTTCCACACTCACACATATGCACCGGGGAATTACCGCACTATTATCCGAATGAATTAATAGTGCGGTAATTCCGAATGAATTAATAGTGCGAATGAATAATATATTTTGGACATTTTATGGCAATGCACAGTGGTCGATTTGACCGACATCGTTGCATGAGTTCTAATACCACGTAAGTAATTTTTTTGGTGGTTTTGACTTCGATGCCATTCACTAGAGCAGTGGTTCCCAGACTCATTTGTTTCATAGACCACTTTCAAAATTTTGCTGGATCCGGTGGACCCCCTGCATCTTCATTCTACATTACTACCAATTTCTAAATCTCGAAAAAAAAGTGAAGATTAGATCTATCTATCTATGGAAACTTGCGTTGTGGCTGAGTTTCAATGACGAATTAACAGTTTTCGAAAAAAAAAAGGTTAGAATTGATTGCTCGATAGGGTTAATTATTTGATGATAAAGTAGGTCCCAGTTCGGAACTATTCATTTTTTTTCTCAATTTATTTATAAATTGTCTTATTGAGAAGGTTTAATTTAGGTATTTTATTAGGTATATTATATTTATTTAAAATAACAAGCCAACATTTTAGTTCTTCACTATCGAAACCAAATTAATTTTCATGCACCCCTGCTTACGATTGTAGAACCCCATTTTCTGTCACGTCCAACGTAGACCCCCGTCGAGTCTCCCGTGGACCACTTTGGGAATTACTGCACTAGGGGATCAGAAGACGCGCTGTTTCAGCCATCAGAAAAAAGTAAAAAGTACCTTATGTATGTCTATGGTATTAAATATACTACTATGGTACTGTGGCGGACCAATTAGCGCCACAATGAATCGCGCTATCGAAGTTTTCTAAGATCGGCACTATATATACGACATATAAAATTCATACAAGTTGGTTTCGGCCTGACCGAGCTCGGTCGGAGACCTCTCTTTGGGGCATCCACTCTTCCCACATTGGTGACCCCGACGTGATTGAGAGATGCGTGGGATTATTTAAGCATGGTAATATCTTGCGTTTGATTATTATTAAAAACAAATTGATTTCATTATTATAAGACCGATTGCTTAAAGGATAAAAATGATAGCTATGATCGTAAATTGTTGTTTGATTTGTATACAGGGTGGCCTGAAATTCGATACATTCCTTTGAAAGATAGAAAGTAGACCTAATTTACAGTAATATTTTTCATGGCATCCCCTATCCGAAAGTTGATATTTACAAAGTTATTGAAATTTCAAAATGTTTTTCTTTATTTTCGACTTTTTGACTTTGACATGACGTATTTTTAAAAATGTTTGTCTTTTTAGTGATTTTTTTTATGTATTTTAACCGTCAATGAGTCAAATAATATTTTTAAGGAATAAATAGGGACAAACTAAGCGAGAATTTTTCATTATGAGACATGAAACAGAATTTTCTTTTAAGAAAAATGCACATTTTTCTTAAAAACAGGTGATTTTCTTTAAAAAGTTGTATGATACAATGCGTACAAATACCTTAAATAACTTTCTTACCTCATAAGCTTCCAAAAAAGGTACAAATATGTACATAAAAATATGAACATGTAATAAACAAAGATAAAACAATCATCAGGTAACGTTATCTCAAGAATTACTCTACCTGAGGCGACCTTTTTTTTTCAATTGTTTCCTTTGTTCAAACTTCGGGATGTTTCGTCTACTGTCGTCGCGGCCCTTTGTCAATGAGTTACCGACTGGCTTAGAGAGCAAATTTAGTAGCTAATATTAGTTTTAAGTCAACTATTGCCGTGTACGGACGTATTGTTGCTTTAAAAGTTTAAACTACACCCTTACTTCTACTTGTGATTTTTTTGTATCGCGATGGCTGCTTTTGAGTACGATGAATACGCTGACATCTTGTTTTGTTACGGACTTTGTAATGGTAATGCTGCTGCTGCACGAAGAACATACGTTGAACGTTTTCCGAATCGACGAGTGCCAAACGTTAGAGTGTTTTCAACAACATTTCGACGAATTCGGGAAAGCGGTCGTGTTGATAGAAGACGTGGCGATTCAGGCAGACCTCGTTTGTATGCTCCAGAAGAAGAAGAAGAAATTTTAACACTTTTTCAAAATGATCCTTCTATTTCTACAAGAGCGGCAGCTAGAAGACTTGGATTGAGTCAATGGAAGGTGTGGTTTACAGTACACACAGCGCGTCTACATCCATTTCACTACACACCTGTCCAAGCGTTGGAAGAGGGAGACCCGGTTAGAAGAATGGAATTCTGCCGTTTTATGATAAATGCAGACATGGAGGATCGCAATTTCTTCTCAAGAATATTGTGGACGGATGAATCGAAATTTGACCGTGACGGGATAAACAATTTCCACAACACACATTACTGGGCACCAAAATGAGAAAACCCCAGGATGAAAAAAGAAAGGGCCCATCAAACCAAATTTAGTCTAAATGTCTGGATGGGTATAATTAATCATAATTAAGTTGGACCTCATTTTTTGCCTCAAAATTTAAATGGTGAAATGTACGAACATTTCCTAAGAGAGGAGATTACTGGTTTAATGGAAGATGTGCCAATAGCAACTCGTCGTAATATGATTTTCCAGCATGATGTACGCCACGTGCGTACGCCAGTGGCTAGACCAAACTTACCCACATCGCTGGATAGGTCGAGGCGGGCCAATTCCTTGGCCAGCACGGTGTCCCGATTTGACCCCGTGTGATTTTTATCTTTGGAGTCATATGAAGGCTTTGGTGTATACTACACCCATAACTACTGTAGAAGAGCTCAGAAGCAGCATAAGAAACGCAGCAGAAGAAATCAAAACTAGTCTTACTACCAGAATAATCAAAACAGAGGTACGGAGAAGACTACGGGCCTATATCAGAAACAGAGGTTCACATTTTGAACAAGACCTAAAGTAGAATATTTATTATTAAATTTAATTAAACATTGATGTTTTTTAAACACAATAAACGTAATTAAATTCAAGTTTTTCCTTTTATTTAACCTTATCGCAAATAAATCGATTTAGACATTATTTCATTTTACTTCTATGTTTACTACAACGTCATATTTTTATGAAGACATTTGCACCTTTTTGGAAAGCTAATGAGATAAGGAAGTTATTTAGAATATTTGTACGCATTGTATCATACATTTTTTTAAGAAAATCACCTGTTTTTAAGAAAAAATTGCATTTTTCTTAAAAGAAAATTCTGTTTCATGTCTCATAATGAAAAATTCTCGCTTAGTTTGTCCCTATTTATACCTTAAAAATAATATTTGACTCATTGACGGTTAAAACACACAAAAAAAATCACTAAAAAGACAAACATTTTTAAAAATACGTCATGTCAAAGTCAAGAAGTCGAAAATAAAGAAAAAAATTTTGAAATTTCAATAACTTTGTAAATATCAACTTTCGGATAGGGGATGCCATGAAAAATATTACTGTAAATGAGGTCTACTTTCTGTCTTTCAAAGGAATGTATCGAATTTCAGGTCATCCTGTATACCTGTTTGATTATGTACTATAAAAAGTGGAATTAAACGTAAAGTATTTACTTAGTTAAGGATAAATATTGATGAGGAAAGAAAAGGAAGGAAGAAAGTGCAATTTAATAAATAAATAAACGATTAAAAATTGATTTTTTATTGTCAGTACCGCATATACTTCCATATTCAATAAGTAAAAAGCAGTTAATTTAAAATTATATACAGACACTTCAATTTTATTTATTTGTATAGATTAGGGTATAAATAATCTTGCGATAAAAAAATAAGTTGGCGACTGCTCATGAGCATACTATATCGAATGTAATAGTTTTATTATATTATATGTAAAAAAGATACTTACACAGCCCTAACAACTCGTGGTTCACTTCTTCTTCCAGTTCCTTAGTCCCATCAAAAGATTGTACAATGCACACTTGTCCAGGTGAATGTAATTGAGATGTTTCTCCAATACAGTCTGAAAAAATGGATTATTAAAAAAACTTAATCACAAGAGAATAGTTTTATTCTGGATTGTGCAGATGTACATAGAAATTTAATGCGCATATGGACTCGCATAAATACTGTTCCATACCTATGAATATAGAATATGCTTTTAAAATTCTTTAATGTCATGGCCTAATTTTACCTCCTCCTCGAGTGTTTTAAGCATGATCTATAAGCATGAAAGTTACAAACTTGTATCTCTTATGCTAGGGAGATAAAAATTTATCATTTTATAAAAAATTATAAAAAGAAAAATTTCACATCTAATAAACCTCGCGCTTATTTATATATCTAAGCCCATTCGACAAAACCCCACATAACAGGGTAGAATGACAAAACATCTCCACTTCACAAGTCACAACAAAAATATAAAATTATTATTATGTTATGATTCCAAAACTTCAATTGTATACATAACAATGTATCGTTACAGCGTAAAACTATAAGAGTTCCTACTTCCTAGTAGTAAAGATACTTACCAGAAGCATAATAATCTTCTCCGCTGTATGTATGGATACATCATGAACAAGCCTACCCCAAGTACCTGATAGAAAAATATTTGGTTTTAAATAACTATAATCTTTGTATTATCCACTCAATACTAATTTCACTTACAATAACTATGATAAATATCTCTTCATCATCATTATCTATACATGGTATAAAATTCCTTTCATGTTTGCTTACATTTTTAAACACTCAATGGATTTTATTGCCGTTTTTCTCTGTCTGTCTGTTTGTTTCGGCTAATCTCTGAAACGGCTGGATCGATTTTCACGGGACTTTTACTGGCAGATAGCTGATGTTATAAGGAGTAACTTAGGATACTTTTTATTCTCATCATCATCATCATCATCAATTTTTTTACCCCCAACGAAGATGGCACGGGTCAGCTAGTATGTAATAATAATGCACATGCTCTTGGTGAGGTTACTCAATTATAGCAAAAAAAGAAAGTAAATAGAAAAAGAAGCAAGAGTAAGATTAAATTTATTTTAAATAAAAAAGTAGTGATTTGTAAAAAAAACTTGTATAGGTAGTTCATTAACAGTGAACTAAGAACAAAATAGTTCCATTCTTCATATTACTATCCTATTTAATTCTTTCTTAGTTCACCGTTTAACAAATTTTAGTTTTTATTTTGTACATAGTGTAGACTGTAGTGTATTTATTTTGTATCTATTTTAATACATATTTAACCAATTGCGCCAGAATCTTCGAGTGTAGGTATGTACGAATGAATACTTCTTTGGCACGCTCCAGTGTTCAATTTCAACTGAAAATCGGTTATCGTTTTTTTATTGGCCCATTCGAAAGATTACTTAATTACAAATGCCCGAGTAAAATACCCATGACACGTATTCCTCATATGACGAGGGCATCCACTTAGGAAGGATTTTTCAAATTCAGGTGGTGAATTAGGGGAGAAAAGTTTATATGAAACTTTTTATTCCTTGGACATATTTGAATGAAATTTCGTATGAATTGAGTACGAAAAAATAATTAGTTTAGTATTTCAGCGTTTTCTACTATTCAAACCCTATGAGAGTAAAATGGACGATGAAAGTTTTAAATTATTATAATGATATCGTTTAAAACCCAATTTCACGCTGGCGAAGCCGCGAGCAAATAATGCTAGTAATATATATTAGTACCTATAATCGGGGCAAATTTTTAACAAAATGTGCTTTTTAGGGTTCCGTACCGAAAGGCTAAAAACGGGATTCTAAAATGCGTATTTTATTTGGTTAGAATTAGTTAGAATTATGTAGATTTGAGATTTTGTTTTCTTGTGGATATGCAACATCAGTTGTTGGTTATATTTGAAATTTGAGTGTTACATGTTCACTATTCAGGGTCAATGCTGCCTTCGAAATATAAGAAAATAGCAGAGGAAGTATACGGATGTACGATCTCTTCGTCGCACAGTAAGGAACTTGAGTAAGGGACCGTGCTTCATTTCAAACTAGATTAGATAAAGCTGAAAGATGGCTTGATTCCGTGGAAAAGATTACAAAGCCCCCTCGAATTTTTTGCTAAATGCAATTCACTCAAACGAATAAAAAAATAAGAGGACGTCGTTTTACTTTAGACGAGAAAGTTTTATCCTTATCTATCTATAAAAGAGGTCCTAAGGTCTATAATACTTTATTGTATAAACTATTTACTTTGCCTTCTCCAAAATCTTTGAAAAGGCTTCTCGCTCAAGTAAAACTAAATCCTGGCACGGACAATCATATCCTTTTTAAAAATTTAAAAAAGGAAGCCAACCTTTCTGCTTCTGAAGATCGTCTTTGTTCATTGATTTTTGACGAAATGTTAATTACGCCCCAATTACACTTCAATCCTTTTAAAGATGAATTAAAAGGTTTAGATACTAACGGTAGTAAATTTGCTAATCATGCCTTGGTCTTTATGATTAAAACTTTACGAAAACGTTTTAAGCAGCCGGCAGATTTTTATTTTACAAGCACGTTAAGTAAATTTGAATGGGGGAAGTATTACTTTTTCTAAATGTATATTTTTTACATTGTGTAAAATTTTCATTAACTCTGATTATTAATTATTTTCAGCATCGAGCGGATAATAGTGGGCGCTTCATATAGGTTAAACGAACGAACGAACCTTTCTTCGTGGAATCGAAAGTCAACACCTGCTGGGCTGGTCATCAATCATCATTAAAATAAACAAGAACAACCATTGAAGGTGAGCAAACTGTTTATTTAAAATATCTTTAATCTGTCAATAAAAGTTCTCCATAACGGCTCGACTGATCCTAACGGTATTTTATTACTATTGCAATTTATATTAGTGCAATTTAATATTAGTACTTATTAGTTGTAATAGGCAATATACCTAGTGAAGATTAGCTGTTGCCTGCAATTTGTTTGGGTAAAACAAACGGAGCCTTAATTTTGTACATTATTATCAAAATAAATAATAATCTTTTAAATGCATAATCATTTCTAACGTTTAATTTCTCATTTTTCAGTGTCAAAGAAGAAATATCCCTTATTACTTGTGAGTTGTGACTGAATAGTCATCATAATATTGGAAATAAAATAAAAAGGTAAGCAGGATATTTAAATTTTATCATATTTAAAAAGCAAATGACTTTTACCAATGGATATATCTCATGCCCTATTATAAGCCGACGAAGTTATCAGGACTGCTCTGCATACACTCTGTATAAGGCTACTAAAACTACAACTACTTAATAGGTAATACTTATATTAGTTTAGGCTGGGTTTAAACAGTTCAAATTATTTTGTGAATCCCTGAACTTCAAGATTAGGTATCATTTCATAAAACCATAAAGTTACTTAATAGTTCGTACACTAAACCACTGCTTTTTATTTTTCAGTATTATGAATTCAACATGTCAATCAATCTATAAAATTCTGGGCACTAAAACAAGCATTAACAAAGCCAAAGCAAGAATTGAATCCCGAATATGGGAGAAACATAAGCATTGGTTGGGAGAATGGACCAAGACGCCGTGGCCGCCCTTAGAAAGAGATGTTCCGTTGTGCAAGATGCACTGCAATCAGGCTTGGGATGGCGCGGGAACGAGGTCATTGGGGGAGGCCTTGGTCCAATAATAGAAAGCATAATATAAAGAGTTACAAGTTAAGTCGATGTTGATCCTTTAAAAGGTTGTATTTACGGTCATTTCCAATACTATCTACAATGAAACCTATTAATGCTAGTAATGCCGCTATTATTGTAAAAATATCTTTAGTTTTTTGTAGAAAATACAAAAAAAGGTTGGGAACTTTATCCCTTTAAAGGATAAACTTTGACTTAACCTATATCCCTGTATGGTACGAGCTACGTTATAAGGAATATATTATATCTTCATTTGTTATTAATTTACAATAAGTTTTATATGATAGATAAAAATCTAATTAGCATTGCATATGTATATTAATATTATCCGCACGTAATTAAAATACGCAGCCTATTTGCAATGTATTAATTTGATTATTATCTTTAATATAAAACTTATAGCAAATTAATAACTCATATGAATAAGGATATTATTAATAATAATATACTATATATCTGATCTTAGATCAATATTGATATGTATTCTATTTTTAAGTGCATTAAAGGCGTCTCAGATGACGAAGATACTGTGATATAAGATGTCTTAAGATTTATATTAAGTGTACTGTAATATCTGATAGCGCGGGCGCGCTATCACCAAGTTGAAAATATATACTATCTTCGCCATCTGTGATAGTTCATACTAACTGGACAGCAAGCGATATTGTATCTAAACATAAAATATCAAATTATCTATGCCATCTATGATACCCCTTTTAAAAACTTATAGAAATATCTTAATCTGGTTTGAGAGTTTCGCTGATCGTCAGCACCAGCTTAGCCTACTGCTACTACTTAGTGATATTTACAATTAATTAATGTTATGTATAAACTATAAAGTATTGTTTTTGTATCTTGAGCGGGAATATACAAAACTTGGCCATATGCACTAAATTAAATTAAAAATATAATAATTAATATCAGATCTTCGAGATTAAGCCGAACACTTGTCAACTTTTCGTAGTGTTCCTGCAATAAAAAATGAAACACGGTCAGGTTTTTTTTATATTCCTGGTTAGGCCCTAATTTATTTTATTGATTTATATTTTAGATAGATAATCAAGACGGAGATCCTCCTCCTTTTGCCAAACTCATGTTCTTTATAAATACATGATTTTTCATTTCCCATGGGGTTCTAAAAAGCAGTTTTAAAGATAATAAAATTAAATTATTAAGTATAATGGTAATGATATTATGTAGTGCTCCAAATATTGATACATAATTCGATTTAGATTTAATAGTAAACATTGAATGTTTTCATAATATAGTCCTAATATTTAGCTTAAGTTAAATATGGGAAATCAAAAGGAACACGTTGTATATATTAATTATTGGTGATAATTTTATATGAAATTATATCTGGCAAGATTTATTCAATATTATCAACTCTTTATGTTAATTCCTAGTCACATGTTACAGGAATTTGACATTGGTCGCATGATTTTAGTATTTTTATGAGTTAAAGATAGTTTAAAACTTGGAGTGTATTCAATTATTATATTATTTTTTGTAGTAACGTAGATTTAAGTTTTGTAGTAACAAAACTTAAATCTTTATTGATCGTAATGATGTTCTCATGTTTAACTTATGTTTTTTTTTTATTCTTAGCAGTAAAATGCCATTTTTATTTACTGATAAAACAAAAAGATTTACGGATTAATTTATTTTATTGCATATAATTTATTCAATAGTGTTAAGAATGTAAAGTTGTAAACTCAGTTCAGACCCCATTTAATCTAAACGTAAGCAAAATGTTTAAATTCCACCAAATCATTGTGTGGATTTCTTTATTGCAAGGAAAACAAGTGACATTTGAATAAGTAGCTTTATAAGTATTCGCTTACGTTTAAATTAAATTGGATCTAAACAGAGTATAAGTAGTATAACGTGTTTAAACAATAATCATTTTCCATTTTCATATGTGAAAATAAAATATTTTACCTTTTTGGTTAAATTTTGTTTCGTTTTGTTTTAGTGTCGGATTTTTATGTTTCAAAGGTTTTATTTTTGTGAGAATTGTGTATTTGCTAAGGAAACTTAACAAATAAACACTGTTCTTATGAAAATCAAGGTCTTTGAAACATAAAATTCTGACATACAAATCCCGTAGATTTCGTAATGAAATCTATACCTATAAATATATATATATATACCTATATATAGGTATGTAGTGCAACTGCATCTTAACCAGGTAGCGCTAGGATCTACATCAAACCTTCATTTTTGAACCGTCAAGTTGCTTATCTACTTCAGTAGTACTACTTATTATCTATGGTTGAAAATGTCGTTTTAGAAATAGTAATTGAGGTTGTTTATTATTAAAGTAAAGAATCAAAGTTATAATTTATTTATATTGCACAAAAGTATAATAAAGTCACGTTATGCACACAGATTTGTCTCCACATTTACACACTGATGAATGTAATGTTTTTATAAAGTTATTGCAAGATTGCCATGTTGAGGTTGGTATATTAAGAATTGTAATTTGTAACACTAAAATCCCATAAAATTGGAAAACTTCTCGTAAATAATAATTAACAAAACGATGTAAATACTTCTGGAATGATTAATTTTCAATTAGTTGACTATTACTTAGAGTATTCATCTAAAAATGCTTATCTAAAATTATTCTAGAAAAATGTCACTGTTGCATAATTTTAATTAATTGTTCAAAATTAAAATCGATAGCTATAGGTACATGTTAAAGAAAAGTTCATAACTATTTACTATTTTCCTTATAAAACTTTAGCTACGTCTTTTTTGTAGCATCCCTTCAGAAAATTTATTGGATATTGCAACGATTATGACAGAGATATGAGAAAATGTCTCAAAGCAGAGAGATTAAGACGCCAGAAAGCGAATAATGAGGAAGCAGTTCGTAAGCACGCAGCAATCCGCTCAAGAATACTAGCACAAGAACAGCATTAAGCTCAACAACAATAATATGGACTATGACATTTTGAACTCTATTGACCTAACCAATAAAGATACTTACAAGTCTTTCACCGACAGATACTTTAGTAAACGGTACATTCTAAACGTTGATGGTATACCCAACAATGATGTCATGTTAATGTTCCATTCTAACAGAGTCACTTTGCTGTGCCTCTCACCCAGCCATTTCTTTTTCAAAAGACCTGATAACTTTAAATTAAACTTTACAATTGGTAAAGTTGACAGATTATGTAATACTGTAAAAGGCAAAGGTAAGAAAGGAGGTCAGATGCTAGTACCAAAGTCTGCTCTATGCCAAGTTGAATGGGAAGACGGCAGCAGCTTTGAAATACCATGTGGAATGAAAGGCACTCTTGTTGAAGTTAATGAGGAGCTAGTCAAGCACCCTCAGCTTTTGAGAGAAAGACCAGACTCTGACGGATTTATTGCTATCATGCTGTCCAGTATAGCTATTTCGGATACCACAAAGAATGAGTTGCTCACTCATGAGGAGTATTTAAAAACTGTTAATTGTAGTGATAGTAAATAAATATTATTTTTAAATAACATCATGGTTTATTTTAACTCTTATGATACAGCCATTTTAGCTCGCTCGCTGTTCATTTTATGACATATTATTAAAGATTTTGAGCTAAGGTTAAGGTAAGCAACAAATTTTTTGCTGCAAAATATTTAAAAAGGGATTTAAGAGGTGGATTCACATCTAAAATATGAACACCAGCAGTGTAATTGGATCATGATGAAAACTCGCCATTAACACAAACACATTGCCATTATTGTTATATCACTAAAGGTGAACAATTAAGCGTTCTGAATCTGCTTATAAGAATGCATTTATTGCAAATTGCAATGCAGCATATGTACGTTAACCGCATATGAGTAGTTGGAAAGTACGCAATAGTAATTTCTAGCTAGCTTTATGTTTTTAGCACTACAGATTTTTTATATCAGAAAACAATATAATAATATGTAATACTTTCATCATTTGGTATTAATTTGTTTTTTCAAGCCTTATTACAATAACAACAGTTTGTAAATATTCCATTCTTATCTTAATTTATTATTAACTTTCATAACTAACTGACCTTTGACTCACACTTTGATAAATGTTACATTACTCTGTCTTACTTATGCTGTAATAGTATAGTATAACAACATATTCTTAAGTTTTTTTAAAATGTTTACCAAAAATATTTGCGTTTTCACTTATAATAAATGCAGTACGAAGTATTTAAATTTGACAAAGATATTATGTAATCGGTTTTACAGTGAGGGCAAAAGTGTTAAAACACCACTATACGACTTACATGTAAAGAATGGAGGCAAAATGGTGGATTTTGCTGGATTTCTTTTACCGGTACAATATGCAGACATGACTGTGTCTGCTTCACATTTATTTACGAGGAAAAGTGCATCGATATTTGATGTATCCCACATGCTGCAAACAAATGTGTACGGCAAAGACAGTGTAACATGGTTGGAGTCTATATGCCCGGTGGATTTAAAAGGTATGGCCAACGGATCTAGCTCTCTAACCGTCTTTTTAAATGAGAACGGAGGTATCATTGATGACCTAATAGTCACCAAAGTAGCTGACGATCGCCTATACATTGTATCCAATGCTGGGCGTTTGGAAGTGGATAAACAGCACATGCAAGAAACTTCGGAGATATATAATAAGAAAGGGAAAGATGTGAAAGTTGAATTTTGGGACGCCAGCCAGCGCGCTTTAATTGCGGTGCAAGGCCCGAACGCGGCTTCCATACTGCAGCAATCGACAGATTTGTGCTTGGACGATCTAGTATTTATGACCTCAAAAACTGGTAAAGTAGTTGGTGTGGATTGTAGAGTGACGCGTTGTGGGTATACAGGGGAGGATGGTGTCGAAATATCCATACCCGCGGACCAAGCGAATAAAGTAACTGAAGCGCTGCTCCAATCCACAGACATGAAACTAGCCGGTTTAGGCGCGAGAGATTCTTTGCGTTTGGAAGCTGGATTGTGCTTGTACGGGAACGACATTAATGAGGATGTGACGCCAGTGGAAGCAGCCTTGACTTGGCTTGTTGCCAAAAAACGTAGAACAGAGGAAAACTTCCCAGGAGCGTCGATCATCATCCGACAAATTAAGGAAGGTGTCCAGAAAAGGCGAGTAGGGATTAGACTAGAATCTGGGGCTCCGGCGAGAAAAGGTGCAGTTCTGAAGGACAATAAAGGGAATACAATTGGAAACGTTACGAGCGGCTGCCCTAGTCCGTCTCTAGGCGGCAACGTAGCTATGGGCTACGTGCTGGAACATCTGAAGAAATCTGGCACGCAACTCTCCGTCAGTATAAGAGGCAAGGACACACCCTGCGTCGTCTCAAAACTGCCCTTCGTCCCCGCAAAATACTACATAAAAAATTAAAAAATAAACAAACGTTCTAATATGTTTTATTTACAAATTGAAAAAAATATGTCTGCGACAAACTTATTATATTTAAATGCGAATTCTAAGTTTATTTATACAAATAACAAAAATATAACATATAACTGAGCAACAATACATTCACAAACTGGATTAACATTCTATTATAATTGATACTTGGAAAGTAGAAGGAATGTGTTTACCGTACTGCAACTTTTTAATACTGTCTTATTAATACAGCCATATCACAGGATCTCCTCAAATTGTATTTAATAAGAAAAAGCTCCGGACTTATACCGTCACCCAAAATTATTTTCCAGAATTTGAAATATAGGGTTGTACAAAATCAATTACGGATATTTTGGGCCTATGATCTATGTTTAATCTACGCTAAAATTTCGAAAAAAAAATTACATTACACTATTTACCAGTGTCGAAGAAAGTGGAAACTGGTTCTCCTTCATAGGGAAGCGCTAGCCTGTATTATAGGTACGGATTTGGATGATGGTCTTCAAAAGGTAAGTGGTAGGTAGTGCAGCCGATAGGAATGAAGTTATAGGAACCCCACGCCACTGCTATTTACGGCACTGTTAAGATCATTGACCTCGCATAGTATTTTTGTTATTAAGTTTACATCATCTGTTTCTGTGAGGTTAATGTCCTCAGCGCCTTAGAGAGCGCAATGTCAATTTCTTTAGTTTAAAGTATTTTTAAATTTTTAATTATTTTTTTGCCTTAACGTCTTTACAATAAGCAGTATATTCATCATATGATATGCCTAAAATATCGGTAATTGATAGAACACCTTATATATAGAACTTAAAGACGCTTCTTTTGCTGAAAAAAACATTTTTACATACTTATTCTTTACAATAAAATATTAGGTAGTGAAATTTATTTTTGAATACTGCCACGGCGGGAAAGAAATTGTTTCGCTATTTTTACAGCGAAAATTCTACAACAATTCCACTGCTCCCTGTCTGAATAAAACTTTAATTGCCAACGCCTGTTAAAGTTAAACGTTGATTAAATATCATGTCTGGGAGAGATTATTAATATTAATGAAAGAGAAGGCATGATATTTAGACGACAAACCATTAACACTATTACAAGTATTGGAGAAGTGCCTAATCTTTGTAAACAATATTAATACTCCCTTATAAGAATACAATATCAATAATATTAAGTAACCTTAACTTAATAAGATTAATGTTTCGTCCTTATGAGCAATTTCATTCACTTTATATAGTCTGAAAAAAAAAAAATACAAGACTTTATTTATTCGAGGCTAAAGGCTAAAATAGGCTTGTGTTTAATATGTTTAAAAGTGTTCTCACTAAACTACATATATTTAAGTACTCATGGCTTGAATGCGTTGTTGGAATAACAGACTTACTTTACTTAGATGGAATGAAACAGTGCTAAATAGACTAGAGATAGAGAATATTAGAAAATAATAATGAAGTACAGTGAAGGCAACCAAATTGAAAAATAAACAACTCGTAAACATTTCAATACTGTCATTGTTATTTAACTTGAGAGAAAACTAACTGCTGCAGCAAAAATCTGCGCCATTATATTTCTGTTAAATTATGATCTTTTTTGAAATAAAAAAAAAATTAAAACCAAACAATTTAACTACACTATCTAAATATTTTCCTAATTATATTTCTGCGAACAGCAGACGGATAAACAGAAGATGCTATAACAATCTTACGCATATTTATCCTTATAATTTTTATGTAAATACTACATTTGACGCTTTCCTAATACTTGGTCATATTTGTACTTTAAGATAATTAAAAACTAATATAATACAATGAGCTACAGATTTACGAAAACACTCCATATTAGGGTTAATCTTATAAACGCTACTTAAACTCAAGTCTCATGCTGTCCGTGTAATGCTGCCAAGCAGACTTAGCACATGGGGGTTAGCAGGAACAATTGACATCAACGTATTCGTAAGGTTATCGAATAAAAGTTAAATAGGGCTGTCATGGTTTTCATACAATTCTCATTCGATAACGTTACGAATACATTGCTGTCAGTTGTTCCTGCTAACCCCCCACCCTGTGATTTAGGGGACGCCTAACTTCAAGTAGCGTTAGAATTCGACCGTAAGAGTCACAGAAGCCGCAAAACATAGTTTAAAAACTTATGACACAAGTTTGGAAGCCTCTGGCAAAAGACAATTTTTTTTTCAACACCTGGCAAGAAGCACTAAGTTTAATGACATATCACAATAATACGTCAAACAGTACAATTTTACCTTGGGGCACATAATATTTTATTCGAGCCCTATTACTTATAGTGAATAAACACTGGGGCACACTTTTGTGAGGCCATATTTGGGGCAAACTTTTTCTTTATTTGGGACACAAATAGAAAAATCTATTTTTTCTGTTGGTATGTCCTATTTAAAATTGTATGTATTTTCTATAGACATCGTATACAATAAACCTACTTATTATATTACAATCTATTTGTCATAAAAATACTCGAGCTCATTCAGCAGCACAAACTTTAAATGTCTTTTTAATCCTAAAATTATAATTATATTTTGTCATTTATTCTTGTCGTATTTGTCCCTCGTATTTGGCTGGGTTAGGCGGGCAAAATCTTGCGAGAGTTCGTTGAGCTTCTCTGTGTACTGGAAAGTAAATTCATATATAGTAAATTCATATACACAAATCATAATACATATGAGTTAAATTTGAAATTACCATCGTATCTTATGCAAAACATAATATGTTTTGCATAAGATACTTATATTATAAGTATCTCGTAATATTTATATCAATCTAAACTACAGCTTGCTAAAAAAGAGTTACGCGGTGACAGCAGGAACCAAAAACATTTTCGATTTTATCAACTTTATTTATTTATTTCGATTTTATCATCTTTTATCAAATTCAAGTTTTGTCAATGTTCGTTTGATATATAAATTGATAATTGTCCAAAACCATGAGATACATGGTCGCACTCTAGTTGAAATACAAAACATTCATTCCAGTATTTTAAAATACTATTATTCAGTTTAAGATTAAAATTAAACGGAATAATTTCGGAGATATGGGGAAACATATTCTTGCGACCTATATAATATTATCTCATACGAGGCGTGACGTCAGACTTTTGTATGAAGCGTTTTCACGAGACCTTCGAAATTCTGTATTACAAACCTTTGAAAATATTGACGTTTAATATACTGTTTTTTCCTAGAAGTATTCATATTTTATAATTTATGTGTACTATTTATAAAAAAATCAGACAACTAGTCCATTACAACGGTCCCATTATCTAAGCAACGCAAACGATATTTGTTATTTCACTCCTTATTTCTGCACGTTTCTGTTCTCCTTATTTATGCATGGTTCTGCATTGATTTAAGATATTACCCCGGTTTTAGGGTCAGTCCAAAGACGCGACGCGACAATGCTTGAAGACGCTGTAATAATATGCATAAAGTGTCAACCGTCGCGCGACGCCATGTACAATTTCGTTTTTGTATCGCTATTAAAAAGTGTGCTCCGCGTCGCTTCTCGGTGTGAACTGACCCTTAATGAGTCACTGATTATAAACTCACATCCGTCTCCTGGAAGGGCCTTGACCTCCGGTCCTCTTTGACCCTAGTGTTCACGTAGTGGTCAATTTGTTCCTGCAGCTTCTCGAATATCTTCCTGTACTCGTCCTGTATCCTGTTGAGCTCGCTGTGCACGTGATTGTCTTTTTTCGCTATGTAATCCTAAAAAGATTTTCATAGCAAAAAGGTTATAAACCATCTTTCGAAAGTATCAATTTCGGTTATAAATGTAAATAGGCATGTTACCTAAAAAAAAATTATCATCTATTCGATGTTAGACAACATGTTAATAAGCAATCTAGAACCCATTTTCGTATATCTTAAAAACTAACGAAGACACAAACAATTTAAATTTACAATATGAACGAGAGCGATATATCGGCATCGTTTTGCAAGAATTTGCGAGAAAGAGATGGGCAATATTTTTATTTGCATAAAATTTTTAATTGCGTCAATCTAAATACCTATTTCTTTTAGATTTATTTATCTTTAATCAACAATTTTTAAATTTTATTTATAAAAATGTGAAATATCATATTGTGGAATACCACACTAGGCAACATCCCTATTAGACCAAAAACTATAAACCGACTATGTAAATGATAAAGCCTTTGTTACCCCGATCTATTATTACGAATATATTAAATAAAACACCTCTTTTCTTCAAAATATTGATGATAAATTCCAAATTATGGATAATAATGCACCTCACCTGACTACTAAAATTATTAATATTCACGTTTGTTTACAACGGAACTGTTTACTAATATTTTTCATTTTAGTTAGTTAGTTAGTTAAATGATATTTGTTTCTTATCAATAATATATATATATATTAAAATCGGACCAGTATTTTAGGCTAGGCGTTGAACAAACATATATAGACTGCCGAAATCATTACCATGACAACAAAAAAGTTCACACTTTACATATTCAAGCCTAAGATTTCAAAACTCAAGATAGGCTATGACATACAATTGACAGAATAAATCTTCATACATTATAAAGTTACGCAATCTTGGTTTACACCAGACTTCACATGTCAGCCATCCTGTTTTCACCATACTTCAAATGTCAAAATGGCCTTAAAATTTTCAAAAGTGGGGCCATTTAACTGGAGACACTTTTTGCCTCACATGCCTCGTCTATAATATATACGTCTTTATACGTTCAAGTTTTTATTAAAAATAAATATTACCTTGCAAGTCAAAACCGTCCGTTTCACATTCTTATATTTGTCTAGTAACATCTGGTGTTCATTATTAAGTTGAGCGCACTGTTGCTCGAGGTGACTGATTGTGGAATGTTGCTCCATGACTTTGTTCCGTAGTATTTGACATTCCGAACTAGTCTTTTGTTTCCAATCGTCCTTTTCCCGTTTCAACAAGTCTTCTAACGAGCCCAATTGAGATAGTTTCTCCTTGTACTTCTCAGCTTTGTGTTTCCATTCGCCACAATTGTCAACCGCCTTTTGGCATTCCACCTGGAATGCAGACAAACTTACTAAAATTGCTACTGCAACATTTTACAAAATCCTTTCTTGAACAATATATATGAAATATAAATATATATGAATTCCGTTTTCGAGAAACCAATTATATATAAATAAGATTGTCTTGTTAGAAGTATAAGATTTAAGGCTGAATAAAATTCAAAAGGTTAGCATTCTGGTAACACAGATGCCTATAGGTACCATTATATTTTGGCCCTTTTACCTAAAAATCTGCATACCTGTAACTCATTATGTTCCTTAATCAACACGGATATCTCGTTCTCTTTCGCCTCCAATATTTGTGTAACTTTGGCCCGCTCAGACAGTATGAACTCCTTCAACGTTTCAACCTCCTTTGCTTTCCGTTCTAGAAGATGCTTCAACTTGGTGACCGCTGTCAGCTGCTCTGTCTCCATTTCTTTTAATCTTCTAGCACAATTCATCTCGATAGTTTTTATTTCTAGTGTGAACTTCTCCGCTATCTGATCTCTTATTGCTTTCTCTTTCATCATTAGAGCGGTCTACAAAGTTTTAAAAGAAAATAAATATTTATATAATATTTTTTACATCTCAGCTCTTAGCATATTTGTAAAGGTTGTTGGAAGATTTGACGCCGAGTATATGAATAATTATTTAACTTCCTTTCAACATTCTTCCTAAAATCGCACTAACTGTATAAGGTTGTTTAAATTTAACTACGGATATTTTGGGCATATGATCTGCTTATGTAAAGGCGTTTAGACAGAAAAATATACTAAATAAAATTACATTACGCTCTTTATGGCGCTGAGGTCATTAACCTTACAGAAAGAGGTGATTTAAAGAGACAGCAAATACTTGCATTGCATAACTAACATAAATACAATCAGCTGTGTGAGGTCAATGATCTAAACAGCGCCGTAAAGAGCGTTATGTAATTTTAATAATACAGTATAGTTGTTTTTTTATCTTTTAAATTATTTTTCAGCCTAAACGTTTTGACATAAGCAGTAGATCATATGCCCATAATAATTGATTTTGATCAATATTATATATACACAATCAATTTGGCCGAATTTTCAAAAATCTGAGGCTAGATGGCTCTAAGGACTTATAAAATCGTTTAACTTCAGCTCATTAAAATAATTAGTTGGAAATAAATTTACAGAAAAATTATAAGAAATAAATAAATTAGGAGATTTTTGTCGCTCGTCGAACATAGTTATTCATATTTCGAATACATACCTTAGCATTTAAATCATCATCATTATCTGTGTCGGGTGTGTCCTGTCCGTCTCTGCCATCCGGTTCGTGCGTCCGATCCGACAATCCGTTCCGACTCTCCGACAAACCATTCCGATTTTCCGACACGCTTATACGACCTTCCGGTAAACCGGTACGATTATCCGACATATTTGTTCCTTCCGACATGCCTTTCCGATTTTCCGTCACAGACATAGGACTTTGCGGCAGATCCATCCGACTATCCGTGTTAGTAGCGACCGAACACTGCTCCGATAATCTCTGGTACCTCTCTAGGATATATTTTTGGAAGAACTCCGCTTTGCCTTTTAATTCCTTCATTAATGTCTCGTTACTTTCTTGGGCAACTGCAATAATTTATACTAATTTAAAATTAAGTCAATATTTCAATTATATATCGATATGAAATATGATAATTGGAATTAAAAATTCATAACCATTTGAACATAATTCCTGTTAATTACATATTTTTTTTAAATATAGGATGTGTATTTGTGTCTATGTATGTGTTTTACTGCCATCAATCCTCAATTAGCGTAATGAAACAAACGATATACCTCTATAATTATTACATACCCAATCTAACACTGTATTTGCTAATCTGCTCCTCGAGGTTCCGTATGTGTTTGAGTTGTTTGTCGCACTGTATACACGCACTTATCTCCTTGCGCATAGCGGTCTTCTCGTCTGAAATATAGTACATAATATCAAAATAGTTATTTTCATTATTAATAAAAAAAACGCCCATGCATAAATATTTAGAGTGAGAAACGTATTGAAACCCTGGTAACACTCTTAAGTTAAATAAGAATAAACAAACTACACAATATGTATAACTGCACAACATTTTAAACTTATTGACCCTTTAAAATATCTTTACTGTAACTTATTTTAAAAATTTAAAGGTCTCTGATTACCCTTTTAATAATTAATCGACCTTTGTCAAATTTCATCTATCTTTACTATACTGTCTAAAAAGTGATCTATCTTTACTATACTGTCTAAAAAGTGATCTATCTTTACTATACTGTCTAAAAAGTGATCTATCTTTACTATACTGTTTAAAAAGCCATCTATCTTTACTATACTGTCTAAAAAGTGATCTATCTTTACTATACTGTCTAAAAAGTCATCTATCTTTATTATACTGTATAAAAATCATTTTACGATACCTTCAAGAAACTTATTCAACTTGTCTGTAAACTCTCTCTGCTTGTCCGTGAACTCGGTCTGCAACTCTGATATCCGACTGTTTGCCCGATCCAACTCCTGTCTGGCTGCTGTCAACTCGGACGTTAATTTCTCCACCTGACGTCTCTCACTCTCAACTCTCTCTACCAGATCCCTCTCTTGCGTTCTGTAGAGTTCTTTCTCTCTTTGACTCATGGTATGAACGTCTTTGAGCTCCCTTGTCACTGCGTCCCGAGCACTACAAACCTACAGAAATAAAAAAGACGACATCAAAATGGCGGCACTTTCACTCCGCGTGATGCGTTACGGTCCTTAATTAGCGTAAAAGATTTATTTTCAGAGGTATTTTTATATTTTGTTTTAGTTAAGCTGCAACACTAGTATCAGTTAGGTGCTGCAGTATCTATATTTGTATTGAAGCATTTTTTTATTTTTTTATTTTATTTATTATACTTTATGCACACAATATGGTACAAAGACGGGCTTAATGCCTTGTGGCATTTTCTACCAGCCAACCTATGGGTGATGCAGAGACAGTGTGAGGTAGATGCATAGTATTAAAAGGAAACATAGACTTAGACATTTTGTGTATATAAACAATATATAATAATAATAAATACTACCATATAAATACTAATATAACTCTTTATTTAAAATGAACCTACTAAATATTTTAAATATGTAAACCTAATAATATATAACATAATAAGATATCTAAATAATTTACTTATTTATTCTAGTCTATTTCTAGTCTGCCAATGATTTTAAGTATAGTTCACGAACTCTGCGTTTGAATAAATTTTTTGTCTCAGACATCCTAACGTCTTGGGGTAGTGAATTCCAAAGGAGGATAGACTGAATATGGAAGGATGAATGGACAAGGGAGGAGCTATGAGAAGGACAAAGAAGGAGCAAATTATTTGTAAAACGAAGATTTCTATCATGGCTACTGCACAGATATTTACAATGAGGAGTTAGGTAGTGAGGAGCAGAGGGGGAGTGAAGAAGGGAATAGAGTGTACACAGAGCCCGTAGAGAACGACGTTGTCGTATTGGCAGCCAATGAAGCTTAGAGCGGAAGGAGGAGATGTGGTCGTACTTACGGAGGCCAAAAACAAATCTTATACAATCATTAAGGAGCCGGTCGAGTTTGTTGAGTAGGTCTGCATTAAGGTCGAAGTAGCAAATATCACAATAATCCAGTATTGGGAATATAAGGGCTTGAACAAGCATAGTTTTTATATTGGAAGGCAAGAAATTTTTCAGACGGTAGAGAGATCGCAAGCAACTGGTAACACTATTACCAACATTAGCGATTTGGGTACGCCAGTCAAGATTAGCATCAATATATAAACCGAGATCCTTAACACACGAGCTGAGAGGAATAATGTTGCCGTTATAGATAATAGGCGGGAGACTTCCTGTGTCAACTCTACTCAATAGTCTTGGACTTCCTAATAAAATCGCCTGACACTTATTGGCATTCACTGACAGTCCAAACTCAGTGGACCAAGTGTGAATAGCGTTTAGATCTCGGTTTATATCATCGATGGCAGTGGACAGATGTTCAACCCCTTCTTGACAGTACACCTGCAAGTCATCAGCATACAGATGATACGAAGTACGAAGAACATAGGATATTAAATTTATAAATATGGAAAATAAAAGAGGAGAGAGTAAGCCGCCTTGAGGAACCCCAGCTTTGAGAACCCGCCAATCAGAAAAATACTGGTCAACGCGTACACGCTGCCGACGGCCCCGAAGATAAGAAGAGAACCAGTTCAACGCTTCAGACGAGATCATAAGATGGGAGAGGATGGCCAGGAGAATATCGTGGTTGACATTGTTAAAGGCGTTTGAAAAGTCAATTAGCACTAAAATAGTGACTTTCGAATCCTCCATGCCTGCCCTTATATCACTAGTAATTTTTAATAGAGCCGAAGTGGTACTGTGTCCAGGTCTGAATCCAGATTGTAGTGGAGAGAGAATGTTGTGTTTGAACACAAACCGAGACAACTGCCTGTGAACACACGCCTCGATCACTTTGGAGAGGAACGGGAGAATGGAAATCGGTCGAAAGTGTGAGGGTTGCACAGGAATTTGTACCTCTGGTAAAGGACGGACGTAGGCCTTACGCCATAAATCGGGAAAAGTAGAGGACTCAAAGGAGAAATTTATAATGTGGGTAATGGCTGGCAAGAGATGTTCAAGGATGGGAATGATCATTTGGCGGCTGATTTCATCACAGCCCACGGCTTTCGAACTAAGAGAGCTAATGATTGTATTGATCTCGCCTGCAGTAACTGGTGTAAACTGAAAATATTCTATAATCTCTTGTGGTAATCCGTTTAAATAGCTAATTGTTTGAGATTTAGTATGCACGTCTATGGTTATGGAAGTAGAGAAATGGATATTAATGTCATCCAAGCTAATCGTACACGGAAACTCCACATGACGCGATTTACCTATACCAATGGTTTTAAGGAATTTCCATAAGGTAGCAGATGAAGAAGAGTTATTAACTATATTATGAAAAATGTGTCGGCGTTTAGCATTCCGTATCATCTGATTGCACCTATTTCTTGCGTTCTTAAAATTGTCCCAATTAGTATCGCATCGATTAGCCCTGTATTTGCGAAAAGCACGGTCCCTAAGTCTTATCGCCTCTCTTATCTCAGCCGACATCCATGGTGTCGGAAGGTGCTTTATTTTAATTCTTTTGATCGGCGCATGTACATCATAAAGAGCAAGAATTGAATTATTAAAAAACTGAACTTTATCATCAACGGTGGGAGCTGCTAAAAGTGGATCCCAATTAATTTCCGCAGCGTCCACCATAAGCTGTTTAGTATCCATGCGTGAAAAACAACGGTTAAACAATATTTTAGGTTTTATTTTAGGAGGTTTTATGACGTACCTCAGGAAAAGGAGATCATGAAACGAGAAGCCGGGGGCAGGATATGATAGGACCGTGGGAGTGGACTAATAAGGGATCAGATGTTAATATTAAATCTAACCAAGTATCCTCACCGATTAAATTATGGTGTGTGGCTTGAAGAGGCAAATGATGCAGACTGGTTGATTCTAAAATGTGAAGTAATTTGCGCGAGCGAGAGGATGACATGTCTAGAAGATTTGTATTAAAGTCACCCATTATGATATGGTGTCTATATTCAACTCCCAAAGACTCCAACACTGATTCAATTTGACTAAAATAATCAATGGAAGGAGGACAATAAACTACACCAATAACTAATTTCGTCCCCCCAATGCAGACCTCAAGAAAAAGAAATTCAGCGGCAGCAGAATATTGTGGAGGTGAACGAGCAATTATATTAAAGGGCATGTCACTCCGTATGTAAATAGCTACACCGCCACCACGTCTGTCAACACGATCATTTCGTATTAAAATAAAGCCGGGCAGACTGTAAGCTGTAGAAAGAATGTTAGGTTTTAACCAGGTCTCTGAAATTAGGAGTGCGTGAACATTGATTCCCGAAAAAGTGTCTAAGATGTCATTGAAGTGGCTAGGCACACTTTGGGCATTTATATGACACACATTTAGTAGTTGGCTGTTCAGTGTAGTAAAATTTTTACGCAAGAGTTCTCCCAGAGTGCTATCATTAATAGAACCAAAACTGTCGTTGGCAGCTGAATTGATAGAAGTATTATTAGCTGAGTAAAATGAATCACTATCAGAAATAGACATTATAATAATATATATTTAATATTTGCCAAAATAAATAAAATTAGTATTAATACGATATTAAGTATGCCGTTTCGAAAAAAAAAAAAACTATTTGGTGGTAGTAATCTCTGCACCACCCGCCAGCTGACTTTAAAAACAATACAGAATAAATTATTTTACACTTTTATAACAAAAAAAAAACAAATATAGTCAAAGACACGCTTTTCACAATTTTAAAATGATAAATTTACTATGCTATGTATGTACTTTTATACTCAACACTAAGCTTAATACACTGTGCCATGAGATACTCATTCATAAATTATTACACTATCATTATTTAAAAAGTTCAATAAGTTTCTGAACGCAACCTTGAAGACAAATGTCAGAAGTCAAAACAAATGATAGTGACAGGTGACATAATGTCAAAGTGACGTGAGTTTGCAAAAACCGGGTTGCATTAAAAATTATAATTTTTAGATATAAACAATTTAGAGTATACCCTATAACAATCGGAAATCTCAATATACAATAACGGAAAACAAAGTAGAAAAAAGAAGACAGCGAATAGAAAATAGAAAAGCACCACAAACTAAAACATAATATACGAAGTACTAAACTCGGTATTAAATTTTAACAAAATAACATTAGCCGTTATTAGAGGAAGTTACCGATGATGTTGCCCTCTGGTACTTTACCAAAAGGGGCTGGAGCTCTCTTATTTAAAAGACATATTAATGTTTAAGCTCTAAGTTATGCATTAATAGCGTATAATATATTAATAGCGTTCATATTTTAACATAGTTCCGACTTGTTCCCAGATATTTTATGTAAGTACATGATCCTACTACTATTATAAATGTGAAAGTTTGTGAGGATGGATGTTTGTAGCTTTTTCACGCAAAAACTACGTGTAAATTTGGTCTGATAGTACTTTAGGCTGGATTAAAACATAATATACTTTTATCCCGATAAAACACAGTATTCTCGAGGATACCCGATACTATATATTAAAAAAAAAGCTAGAATGAGAATATACCTGAAGATACAAATTCTTCAGTTCGCTGTTCTCTTTCTGAATATCTTTCAGTTGATTGGCGTATCGCTCCAACTCTCTGAGTAAGTCCGCGTTGGCCTCCTGCACGATGCTCGCTCGGCGACCCTTCTCCGCTTTTAGTTTCTCGTTTTCCATCTCCAGTTCAGCAAATTTCAGTTCCTCCTGTAAGAATAAATAAAGTTGAATGTTGTGCATGTCCATACAAAACGAGTGTGTATGTATTATTAACCTGCTCCGTTCATGCGAAATAATATAATAATATCACAAAAAAAATTCTAACTAGAAAACCCAGGAAATGTTGTTCTGCCATCTAAATTATCACCCTTTGTTATAAAAATAGTTTACGACCTATTCTCAGATCTATCGAATAAACACCATCACCGACATCGGTATGGGGAGCTATTAAAACACTACATACGTTTTTAAGTTCAGCCCGTACATCCTCCAGATCTCTGCGTAGCTGGACATTTTCGTGTCTATAAGCGTCCTCTGACCCAGCACAGAACAAGTCCACCTTATTCTTCAGCACCGCTATATGAGATTTCAGTTGGAGCTCCACACCCTTGTACTCCTCGAGTTTGGAACGTAATTCTGATTCTTGCTTCCGATGTTGTTCTAGCTTTTTATCTCTGAAGTGAAAAAAAAAGGTCTAGTTGAGATGCAAGTCTATTTCTGGGGGCACGGTAGTAGCCTTTCCTTTTCTCGAAGCAGCTCAGGCCAATTTCGGGATAAAAAGTAGCCTATGTTTTAACCCAGAGCCAACTACTATCGAAATCCATTCTGTACTTTTTGCGAGAAAAAGTAACAAACATCCATCCATCCTCACAAACTTTCGCATTTATAATAGTTTTTAGATTTATACCTTTTAGCTAACTCCTCCTGCAGCGCGGGCAACTTCTGTACCTGCTGTTTGTATCGACTCAATATCTCTTTCAGTGTTGCCAGCTTACCCGGCGACGGCGGATCGCCTACAGAACCTGGTATTATTTAAAATAAATAATTTTATTTAATTAATTAACTTATTTATAACGAAACACATTTAAGTACGTACTAAATGTATTCAAACAAAATATGTCTTCCAGATAGAATTGCCTCAACTTTTTTTTTCCTCAAAATTGCTAAAGCTCCCAAATTGTATACAACATTATTTTTCTTTAAAATATCATGGTTTGTAAGAATATACAAGAATATAAAAAGTAAATACATGGTTACAAAAAATCATCAACTATAAAAAAATATTTAAATTTCAACATTAACGTTGAAAAAAAAGGAATTCCATAAAAATATTGGTCATTTTTCCCATAAATATAAGTAAAGGTACCCATATTGAAAGTGTCTGGCAAACACTCCAGCAGTATCTGGTTGAGCGAGACGCGGAATTCGTCGAACTCATTCTTTTTGGCCGCCAGCGACTTGCGACAGAGCATCAACTCGTGCGCAGTCACTTCCAGCTTCGACTGAAAACAATAAGAACCTAAAGACTTACCAAAAACAATAAGACCTTATAATAATAACAACTCCCCACACCGATTTTGGTGACGGTGGCCGGTTTCATTGAAACCAGGCCAGTTACGCAGGAGTAATTTTATAGTGTCCAAGCGTGTGCGCAGTACACAAGAGCACTCTCTTTTCCTTTACTCTCATAACCCAATGGGACGAATAACGGACACGACTGGCGAGAGGCGCAGGTTCAACTTCTTATATACCCATCCGACGCATGGATCATCTTTCTTATCAGATGATCAGCCTGCATTGTCCTAACCTAACTTGGAAACAACATTTTTTGTTGTTCCAATGCGGGAATTGAACCCACGACCTCCAAGTCGAGTGCCACATCAAAACCGTGTATACAACTTTTTAAAGAGTAAGATTAATTTTAAATGTTATATGCCTATAAAATTTTCACACACACATGATTTTTTGTAGTTGTATGCGATAAAAGCCAGCCATTTTTTGTCATTTTCTGTCTCTCTCTCTCATTTATAGCAATAATAGGTGCGTTTAAAAGCGACGCGACATAGCAACCGTGCATTAATACGGCGTTCGTGACGTCATGATTACACGCAATTCTGTTAGGAGCCAGGACGCTCGCGACCCCTCGCTTACTCAGCCCCAGGTATCTCTCTCACTCACCCCCAGCTCCCTCAGCTGATCTCTCCCGACATCTCTCTCTCTCGCCCGCCGCTGCGCCGCCTGCAAATCTCCCGTCAGGCGGTCGATTTCGGTGCCTTTTTCTTTTAGTATGTCTTCCTTCTCTTTCTGACACTCCACGCGTCTCTTCTCCAGTGCTTTGATTTCGTTCTCCTGAAACATTTATGTTTGACCTTAAATTCAATTTTAACTAATACTACATACTTAAGACACGTTTTAGTCACGAGGATAAGTAACAGTGGCGTGGGATTCCTATAACTCCATTCTATATTCCTATCGGCTTCACTTGGTACTCTACCTATAATACAGGCTAGGGCTTCCCTATGAAGGAGAACCAGCCTTCGCCACTGATAAGTAAATATCATCTTCAGAATTACAAATTATATTTAACTAGCCTTAATTGTCCGCGGCTTCGCCCGCGTGAAATGAATTAGGTTTTAAACTTTCATCCCCTATTTTACCCACCTAGGGGCTGAATATTAGAAAACGCTGAAAAAAGTAACTCATTATTTTTTTTTCGTACTCAATTCATACGAAATATCATGCAAATATGTTCAGGTAATAAAATGTTTCATGCAAACTTTTATCCTCTATTTCACCCTTGGGGGTTGAATATCGAAAAATCCTTCCTTAGTGGATGCCTACGTCATACGAGAAATACGTGTGCAAAATTTCAAATATCGAGCCTTAATGGTTTGGCTTGTGCGTTGATACATCAGTAAATCAGCTTTGCCTTTTATCTATATAGACAGATTAAAAATAAAGTTACATTCATTATCAATATTTCAAGAAAAATATATCTATTTAAATAGTATATATAGTATATATTTATTTAAATAGTAGCATTAGTTGGTAAACTTCACCTTTTCTTCGAGCCTATTTTTTGCTTTCATCAAATCGCTCTGAAGTCTGTCTACTTCTTCGCGATGTCTGAAAATAAAGGAAATACACATAAGATTACTAGCTGAACCAACCACACGTTGTACTGTCTTTACTATGGAATGGAATAAATGACTACCTATACAATCTGGTGTCGACCACCGAGAGGTGAAGATTACATATACATACATAAATATAACCCCAATTTTCACCTTTCTAACGCCAACCCTCATTTTAAAGAATGTGGTGAAATTTGGGGGTTATATTATGGTTTTTTTAATGCCAAATCATAAAATAATAAAGATAAAATAAATGTTAAAAAAATTGAGGTCAACTTTGGGTATGATGAATAGCTTACAACCTAAGCGATTTCATTTTATACTTAGATGAGAATATTGGAAAAAAAAATTGCTTTTATTGGTGTTAACAAATGTATTTCCTTGAGCTTCGATTCGATCCCCTTATAAGTCAATAATAAAAATAAATTTTCATCGTCTTCATAAAAATTACAATAAATGAATGATTATCGTTAATACCTGTCTTGTTGTTCTCTAAACAACGCGTCAGTGTCGTGCGTGCGGGCCACCTGAAAATTCAAAATGTTCTTATTTATAACATTTCTGTAAAATATATTAGTTATTGAATATTGTTATTATTGAAAGTAAGTATTTTTTTTGTAAGCAAACGATAACAACTTCGTGATTTAACTGATCACATTCTAGCTTTTCGTAGTGTTGCTGTAGTAAATAACTACCATTTTTTATAAAAGCTATAACCCGACTTAACTATAACCGTTCGGAACCGTACGATAATTATCGTACACATACGATCATTTTGTGCCTACGTACGATGTACGATAGCACATTATTATCGTACGCAGATTGTACGATAATTTCCATCATGATGCAATATTTGAGAATCTATAATATTTCACTCGAACGCTGATAGTCTAAATAGCATTATTTTATTTTGTCCAATAAAACCTTGGGAAAATACCGGGAAATACATGTTCTATATTCCTGTTGGTTCTTAGGATCCGCTCTGATATGTTACAAATACGAAATTTTTGCGTGTTTCATACCGAACTTGCATGGGACAGTGAAATTTTGTCAGAGTGAATTTTAAACTTGGCGCGTTTATTGAACTTGAAATGGAAAGGGAATCGGTTCAGGTCTGTACCACGCGTAACACATTTGGGTTTCAGTGTTATGTTGATTTGAAAGCGGTGGTTTAAAAAAGATAAACTATATAGTACTTGCATACATATCAATATTACAATTAATATGATTTATTTATTTATGATAGACATTATCCTAAAAAATACGATAATTTCGATCCATGTACGATAATTTTACGCCCCTGGCACTATAGTCAGTCCGCTTCAAGTTGCTAACGCTGACCCGACTACGTAAATTATATACTATACAAACTTTACCTGCATAGTTTGCAGTCGCTGCTGAGTTTCCTGTAAAGCCGCATTAGCTGCCACCAGCTCTAACTCCATCTCCTGTTTCTGCACTTCGTACATTTTCATCTTCTCCGTCATAGAAGATATTTGCTGCTCGTATTCCATCGACTTGTGCTTACTCGATGCTGTAGAAATAATATATTACAATGTAAAATACTTAGTATTCTGGTTATGTAATAATATAAATACACAGAAACAATGTAACTCAACCAAAAAAATCATTATTTTAATAGTTTTCTTTGAGGCCATGGGAAGATCCCCCCCTTATTATATACGAAAATTATGCAAATGGAGGAGTTTGAAATTTGGCACAATTAAAATTTATATGGAGGAAGGTGTGCAAAAAGCTATTAAAAAAAAAATGCTTATAAATACATACAACTCATAAAAATAACTCAAACTACCTACTACTATTATATTATAATATATATTATATTATAATATATAACTACTATTATATACACATGCATAACAGTAGGTGTTGGTATCGCACACAATTGTCAATCTGTCTCTCACATTCCATAGACAACATATTGGACATTTTATTTATTTTTTTTCAATTCTGAATTTTTCATATCTAAGAGGCAAAAAAACCCTTCAAAGAAAGCCAAGTTCAAACTTAAATGAATTATGGTCAAATTTCGACCACTACACAAGCATGACAATATGGTGTATTATCTTTGTAGTAGCTTTAGGTTTAAGTCAGTCAAATGAAGACCAAAACAATAAATCTGTCTATACTAGGTAGTAGATGATAAATTGAGAATTAGCGATGAACTGAAAAAATCGTTTTGTGAACTGAGATAAAAGATTAGAAGGTTAATTCTACTAATTAAATATGATAAAAATTGTTAGCGTGCGAGTATAACAGCATGAGACTGAAGCGAGATTGCATTTTTAACCGATTTTATTGGCAGAATCAGATCTCTACCAAGTAAATTGTGCGTTTGCTGCAGCGACAGCTCCGCTTTGTCCTTGTCCTGCACAGCGGCGTGCAGCCTCGCCCGGAGACCGTCAATCTCCTTTTTGAGAACCTCATATTGAGATGCAAACTGTTGACACTCCTTCTTTTTTATCTGTAAATATAAAATATTTCAATTCAAATTGATAATATGGTTAATTTATCAAATGCTGCTTTAAATTAAAGAGCCCCCTAAACAGTCTGTCAGTCTCTAGCAGATTGACAAGAACAGCGTGGGACTTAGGAGCTTCTCAAATTAGGTATTTGAGTATTTACGACGTATTTAAAAAACCGGCTAAGTGCGCGCACGTAGGGTTCCGTACCATAATACCAATATTTTACATGTTCACTTATTATTTCGCTATTTTTGTACGAAGTTTTCCAAGTGATCGCATTTTACAAGTTAGTATCCTTTACGTAAGTAACGTAAGACTCCGGAACTACAGTACCTGGCGATAAATATTGCACATCGACCTTTGGAAAGAGACAATCGGCTAATTTCGGCTTCGTAGAGCGTTATCTCTGTCGCACACTACCTATGTGACGTTTGGTCAGACGTTGTTCAAATGTGATAGAGTGCGGTCTCGTCCAGTTCAAAATATATATTTAGAGTTGTTAATGACCCCAAATTTAAATAATTTAAAGTTGTACAATGGCAACTTTAGGGAAAAGAGGGAAATTTTACCCCAACCTAAAGCCATCACTTAAAGAAAAATTGGTGTATTTTATACAAATAATAAAAAGAATTATCAAAAGAAGCAAATCATAATTGTTTTAACAGCTCCTAAAAGATACAGGACTGTTTGTATTTCGTACGACAGAGATAACGCTCTACGAAGCCGAAATTAGCCGATTGTCTCTTTCCAAAGGTCGATGTGCAACATTTATCGCCGGGTACTGTAATAAAGTTGTATTAGCTGTTATAGTTTTCTTCCAAAGTTCCATCATGACTTTTTTTCAGATTTTATAGCCAGCCGTTTAGCTTTTAGAAGGGCGGGGGGCGCAATATACCCAACACTATGGGGTAGACACGACTCAAAAAATATATTTTTGCGATTTTATTTTAGCACTTGTCGGCGTGGTACACATATGCATGCAGTTTCAACTTTCTAGCACTACCCGTTTGGGCGGTAAGCCGAAGACGGACGGACGGACATGACGAAACCATAAGAGTTACGAGACGTGAAATACGGAACCCTGAAAAGGCCAAGAAACATCTGCTTTGTATAATTATAATTCTGCTTACTAGTAATTATAGTTAGTAAAAAATTATATTACTAGTATTTGGCAGATAGTTAGATAATCAACTCGAATACCATTGTGAGGCGGCATTGACATCTAGTAATGAGGACTATCGGGAATGAATTCGCCGCTAGGGGCGCTTATGTAGCGTGAGGTCTCCGAAGTGTTAAATATCATCACTGTTTGCGGCTTGGCTACGCGGGTTTATTTCTATTTATAATCTTGCGTATATTTAGCAAAACATTAGATTAACTATGGCAAATCTAAGTTACGGATCAATGAATGCGAGTGCTTTGAAAGCAGAGCTAAAATAAACGGCTCTATGCTATTAACTAACATTTATGTAAATGTTTGTATTGGCATTTATTTTGGCAGTATTTGTCAAAAATAATGAAATTCGTGTGACGTAATTTATGGATATCCTTATCTGATACGTTGGAAAAGTTGCTTGACAGACAAGGACAAAACATTATATAGCTTATCCATTGTGTAAATATTTTTATAAGTAAGGGGGTTACTTTCTATATTGTATGATTTTTTTCACATCTGTAATAGTATAGAACACTAATTCCCATAGTGGTCCAGGTAGACCCCCAGGGGTACACGGAGACTCGACGGGGGTCTACGTTGGACGTGACAAAAAATGGAGGTCTACAATCGTAAGCAGGGGTGCATGAAAATTAATTTTATTTCGATACTGAAGAACTAAAATGTTGGCTTGTAATTTTAAATAATATGATACCTAAAATAAACCTTCTCAATAAGACAATTAATAAATAAATTGAGAAAGTGGTCTATGAAACAAAAGAGTTCGGGAACCACTGGTATAGAACTTAACAAAAATATCTTTTAAAACTGGATAATAATTACCTCATACAAAACATTCAGCTTTTCAATGGTAAGTCCATCGAAGTTGTTTACACCGTTCAAATGTCCTGCAAAATATTATATAACACTAATCAAAAGATCATTTATAATACCAAACCTGAATGTAAAGGGTTATATTATATATTATAAAAACATGCAAATTATAGGGAATTTACATTATAATTAATTAAATAACAAAATTATTATAGAGCCTGTTTCACAACCTTCTAACGAAGGTTAGATATCTTGTTGAGAAGCTTGGTCATTTACCTAGATAATATTATGGAGCAACAGAGACAAAACATGCAAATAAGCTATCAAACACTTATCAGGAGATTGTGCAATGCTCTTACACAATGTACAGAAGATGGGGTAAAACGGAAATTTGCCCTTAAGCTCAACTAATAATGGACAATGGGATGAAGATTGCATGAGTAGAAAGCATGTCTCACTAAAACTAAAGCGAAGGGACAAATGGGAGTTCTACACTTACCTTCTTCATCCCATTGCTCATTCATAATTGAGCAGAATGATTTTTTTTTTTAATTTTTCTGGTCTTCTGTACACTATGCCTTAGGATAATTGTGTTAAAATGATTTATAGTTCTATTTGAATGACAACTCAGTTAGTTACAGTTACAGTTGGTACACATTAACTTAAGTTATTGACACATTATACGATGTTTTATTTATATTCACCTGCTAATTCCTGATGGTAGAAGTTATTATGGCCATCACCAGCTGCATACGGACTGTAGGTTGCTGGATGCTGGATGTGGTTTTTGGGTGTCTCATAATACTTTTGTGACTCAGACAATTGGTGGTTCAGTGACTCATTATATGTCGGAGGCTGACCGGCTCTTACTATAAAAAATATAAAAGTTTCTGTTTCATTAATAAAAAATGTGGCCCTTGTATGCAAATACTATGTGAATAAAAATTCAAGAATTACTAACTATGAAACATGGTCACTTTTATAATAAGAAATACCAAAAGTGGCACACTATAAATTAGAAAAGATATTATGATGCATTCTATACATTCTATATATTCATTATTTATAAATATTAAACAAATAAAATAATTTACTTCTGTTACATAAATTGCCAAAACATTTTTTTTTTTCTAGTTGTGACAAATATTATAGCATTGCAGCAATAATCTACAAAAATATTATAAAGAGGAAAGATTGGCTGCTTGTTTGTTTAAGGTCGGTCTGTGAATTTAGGGGGCCTTGGGCTAATACTACTAATAACTCAAAGTATTTCCTATACTTTGATTATATAGAAAATAAGACAATAAAATACTAATGATCTGTTTAATTTCATATAATTATGGATTTTTTCACATTATTCTCTATTTTTTTTTTTTTACTTTGACTTGACTTAGCTGGGGGGGGGGGGGGGGGGGCTTTAAATCCACAGGGCCCTCGGCTCACGAGGCCCAAAAAGCCATATGGTAGATCCGGCCCTGTGTTTGTTGGCATTGATCAGGCGCTGAAAGTACTGGACAGAATATAATGAAATTCGGCACTGATATAGAGTAAACACAGCAAAGGACAATACTTTTTATCTCAGCAAAATGCATAGTTCCCTCAGGATTTATTATTCAGTACAAAGTCATGGACAACATCACATATAGTTTTCTACACCAATAGTGTGGAATTTCTACACCAGTAGTGTAGAAAACTTATAAAGAAAAAATATTTGTATGTTTGCAATGAAAAGGCTCCGAATCTACTTTGATTCAATTTGGCACAGACATAAAGTAGATCATGGAGAATTTGGGAAAACATATTACCCACGGGATTTGTTAGAAATAAAGTTATAAAAAGTGTAAATTAATACCTCCATTAGTTAGCGGCACCTCAATTGTGTGGTTACAACTCATATTCACAGAACTAGCTTCATCATCATTCATGTTCAGATCTAAATCTTCGAAAGCATTATGAAGTTGTTGGTAAAGCTAAAAATAAAATAAAAAACACAATAAACAGAATTCCTTGTGATTTTTTAAGTGATTGAAAGTGTGATGAAGTGATTTTTTATCCTCTATTTACCAAATAAAAATATTCAAATTATTTATGATATAAACAATATTTAAAACCACTGAGGTTTGTCGAATGCTGCATATTTATATTTATCAATGTCTTATTTGCAATCCTGGTCTAAACACAAAATTATTAGAGGTGTTAAAATTTGTTATATTTTATACCTCCTCCTTCCTTCTTTTTTCATCTTCCAACTCTTCTTGTTCTTCTAGTCTGTCTTGTGCACTATTGTTGATGTGGAAACTGGGCGCACCTTGAAATAAACTCATTCCTGGACCTTCCATCGTTCAATCGTTAGTTGTAAACATCAACAACACTTTTGCTTTAACACGAGTTGTACATGTATTTTTTTTTTCATTGTTCATTGATAAACCACTAATGCTAAGGAAAATTATTTCATCTTTATCATAGATTTATTTTTGATCAAAAAATAAATTTAACAGAAATGCTGTTTGTTGATACTTGACGGGTGATTTGACGCAGGAAAGTGAAAACACCAAAACACGCATGACAATACGAATCATCTACTTCTTTTTTTACTTTTTATATTTATATATATGACGTCGGCTTAAAATCATTTGCCAGTGACTAGTTAAAAAGGCGGGAAATAGAATTTTCATTTCAATTTTCAACACCATATTCCTAAATCGTCAAGTCTAAAGTCTAGTCAAAGTACAAATAAATAGTCAGTGCAGTCAATGAGTCAAGTCAGTCGATTTAGTAAAGTGGTAAAAGTTTTACTGAAAGTTCCTAGGGTTTTGTGCGCGTTAACGAATATTTAATGGTTTATATTCTACCAATATTATACGTAAATAACCGAAATAACACAAATTTATGAAGAATATACAAAAACCACAACGTCACCAATTGAATTCCCCGGCAAAACTCTACTTCTTCATTTGAGAATCCTACCTAGCAATAGTCTCGTTTTCTGCCGGTTAACATGACCACCGTAAAAGTAAGTCTAGTCTACGAAATAATGAACGAATTATCGAGCGATAGAAAACATTTTAATTGCAAACGTCAAAGGAAGACATTTTTTTTTGTTATTAAATATGGCATCGGTTTAAAAGCATTTGCCAGTGTCAAGTTAAAAAAGCGGGAAATAGAAATTTCGTTTCAATTTTATTAAACACCGTATTCCTATATCGTCAAGTATAAAGTCTAGTCAAAGTCCAAATAAATTGTCAGTACAGTCCCTGAGTCATGTCAGTTGATTCAGTAAAGTGGTAGAAGCTTTACTGAAAGTTCCTAGGGAGTTTTGGCGGGAAACACAAAATAGCACGTTTTTAGAAGTTGTACCACTTGCCCACACTTGTGCACGTTAACGAATATTTAATGGTTAATATTCCACCAATATTACACATTAAGAACCGAGATAACACAAATTAAAAAAATACAATTTCCACAACGTCACCCATTGAACTCCCGAAGACATTTCTTTTCTTGAAAAGTCTGACAGCCATTTTGATAGTTACGACACAAGAGGGTGTTTATCGGTAAGTTGTCGATCTTAGATTTGATTAAATTACACTCGATATTATGCTACAAATTGTTTGTTTATTAAATATAGATATAAAATTATACGTAAAAGAAACTGGACTGAGTGAAAACATGAAATTTTAATATTTTATCGATAGAAAAAAATCACAAATTAACGTCTAATTTTCAACTAAAATCTATATAATGTTCAAAACTGTATAATATAACCGAGTCAATATTGTAATACATAATATAAAATTATTTAAAAAATTATTTTAAAAGGCTTAAAAAATATTTTTATTTTACGAGTTAATAATATTTATCTAAACACATATTTAGCGGAACACAAAAAAAGGTCGATAATTTAAAAAATATGGTTTTATTTTAAAATCTACTTACTACACTTCTTATGTTATTTAAAGTTTCATTTGTTTTACTTAAAATGAGATCACATTAAGAACAGATTTTGAGAGTAAAGTCTATTTGTGAAAAATTGTACATTTTTGAACTTTTTATGTAACCGGGAAAAGTGAAAATTAATATTAAAATAACAATTAATTAAATTAGAAAAATGGTGATTAATATCGCGTATTTCCTCCACGTGCTCTTATTACAGTTTCTACCCGTCTAGGCATACTGAGAATGATGTTATCGATGGTCTCCTGGGATAGTCTCCGCCAATCCTCAACTACGGCGATTCGCAGTTCACCCACGTTGGCAGGAGCTGGAATTCTGGACTTAACTTTTTTTTTCAGCAAACGTCCCAAACGTGCTCTATTGGGTTCATATCCGGTGATCTCGCCGGCCACTCCATAACAGTGATATTCATATCATTAAGATAAGCTTGAGTTACCCGAGCGGTATGCGGCCGAGCATTATCCTGCATAAAAAAAAAATCGTCACCGATATATGGGGCAAACGATACGACATTTTCTTCTAAAACTTCTCTGATATAGCGGTCTGCAGTCAGACTCCCTCTGTCAATCACTACCAAGTCTGTGCGAGCTCCCAAACAAATGCCCGTTAAACCATTATTGATCCACCACCATATGCAACTGTAGTTTCAAAATTTGTCTGAATGTATCGTTCTCCTTTGCGTCTGTATATTCTTTGCCTGCCGTCAATTTGATTTAAGAGAATTCTGCACTCATCCCTAAACAATACCTTACTCCATTGATCCGCGTTCCAAAGTCGATGTTCCTGAGCAAAAGTTAACCTGTTTCTACGATGATTTACCTCGAGCCTTGGAGCCTTGGCGGGCACAAATGAACCCAAACCAGCTTCTTCGAACCTTCTTCGTACCGTACGCTCACTTACGGTTACACCCCGCACTGCTTCTAACTCATGTCGGGCTTGGACGGCCGTCAAACGGGGGTTCCTACGTACACGAAGCCGATTGAAACGATCATCCCTACTCGAAGTGCATCTCGTTCTGCCTTGTCCTGCTCTTCTCACATAAGTACCGGTCTCCCTAAACCGTTGGATACTGCGATGGATCGTTGAAACTAGTCGACGAAGATCTCTGGATATCACTGTAGGTTTGACCATTTCTTTGCATTACGAGTGCCCTGGCAATCTCCTTTGGGGCTAAGTCAGACATAATTCAGTCCTCAACTTCAAAAAGATACGCGATTAAAAAAAAACTAACAAAAAACAGTATTTCAATGAAATTTTAAATCAAACTCAGAAGGAAGAAATACTCGAAGATCGCTCCAGATAAGGTGTATTTGAATAAAATTAAAACAATTGCATAAAGTGTGATGTTCAGTTGTTTTCTTAATTTGAAAATATTTCTTTTTAAATTAAATGACGTATAAACCAGCCAGCAACCTTATATTATGATACTGATATCAAACCTTCATTTTATGTTCCGCTAAATATGCCGGTGTGTTTGGGCGCATACTACGTTCTTATTCCGCGCAGAACACTCTCGTTCTGTTTCACCTGGCATGCGTGACGGGCATGTTTTGTTTCATCGTTCAGTTGTAATCGCTCCGTTGAGACGAGAGGACGTGCTTCTGTAATGAGTGCTCCAGCTAGAGTAAAAACTTCATCGAAATTATTGCAAACCAAAACAATCTAAGAAAACGCACTAAAAGAGAAAATAAGAAATTAAAACTTCAACTCATGATCAATTGTAGAAGGTTTGTATCTATAATTTTATTGTGTTGTCACCAGCGCTGGAGTAATAGTGGTGCGTGTAGTATGTGCAAAATTAATCGATACTTTGACCAATCGCGTGTTGATGGGAGTATGAGTTTTTGTTTATAATATTTTGGACATACTAACATAATTTGTATGATGTTGCGAATGTATCGTATTATATGTAGATAGATAGCTAGATAAACACTTTATTGCTCACATTATTAAGTACGCACAATCAAATTTATTAAAATATTAACCTAAATGTGGGCAAGGGCGGTCTTATCGCTATAAGCGATCTCTTCCAGGCAACCCTGCAGCACAGGAGAGGTAAATCAAATAGATAAATAGCGGAGTAATAAAAAGTCAATAATAAAATAATAAAAATAAATAATTACATAAACCTTGTAATAAAGCTCAAGGCAAGTATCATCTGGTATGTCAAAATCCAATTTTTCCACTTTTTACTTGTCTAAAATGCCTATCGAAGAAGGAATAAAAAGAAAAAAAGAATTTTTTTGTGGCCTAAGCGTAATTTTTGGACATAATAGTCGTTAACAAAATTTATTCTTGGAATTATCAACTACAAGGCCAAAACTACATATTATAACCAAAAGAAAAATATGTACTTTTACAGTGTAGTCCGGTGGAAAAGTTGACCGCTGTAAGAATCTTACGCGATGACGACTTTTGGAAAAATAAAATGGTTGGTTGGAAAAAAAAACTGACAGAATTTTATATCGTACACTTACTGCCTGAGATAATGGCCCACGTCACACCAGAACAATGCCACTGAGACAGCCAACAAGGAGCAAAAAACATCAAAATGAAGTAGGTACTAACTGATGCTGGACCCTTAAAGAAATCTCACCTGAGTTCTGAAATGCAAATTCATTCTTCTGAATCTACTGCTGATCCTTTTAACGTAACAGTTTTGTCAATCGTAGAATATTGCGACTTAATATGTAATATAGTTAAGCGTTAGAGTACTTTTAAATAAATTACAGCCTATCCTGATTGCACAACAATAGTAATGTTTTTAACCACTAGAAACTTTACATTATTTACATTTTAACATTAGTTACAACAGTTCTTTGGTACAAAATTGGTTAAGTGCATTTTTTTAAGTTCCGGTATTTTTTATTCCTGGATTGTTTAAAAAGTTAAAGTCAGTGACCCTATTCTGAAAAGAGAAAATAAAACAATTATAAATGAAATTAAATATCGAATATAATATATTGTAAAAGATTGAAATTTCACAATTTATACTAAAAAAATAAACGATTAAATATTACTTACTTTTTCATATTTTTTATGTACCACCCGCAAACTACCTGCTATCCTAAGTATTTTCATGTTTGATATAGTTACATATAGGTACTAATAGTAATAATAATATCTATGGACGTTTTCACAACACGTCAATCTGGTTCCGTGGTCCCAAGTTCTCAAAGTACTTGTGTTACGGGTACCAGACAACGGAAGTATATAATACTTTTTATACTTAATTTAATATTTTTATTATATTATACACATCCATGGCCTAGGAACACAGTAAACTTTTAATTCCCTGGTGAGATTCGACCACTGCCACTTCCACCACTGAGCCACAGAGGTCGTCTAATATAATAGAAATATTCACACATTGGATACGCTATACAAATGTTTTTTCCTTTTCTGATACGATGGTAATATTGGTGAAAATGTTATCAATACAAGTAGCTGTTGAGTCACATATTCTTGTTGGTTCTTAAAATAAATTAATGATGTTATACGATTTTAACAATTGTGTGAATCTAACAGTGGTGGAGTTTGAGTCTAATAAATTAATGTTGAAATTGCCACATACAATAATATTTTTGTAAGATGCACATATTTTTGTCAACACTTTTTCCATGCTATGTTCAAACGAATCGTATAAACCTGATGGAGGCCTGTATACGCTTACAATAATAAGGTGGCTCCACTCGATACAGGCTACCTCAATTATTCGTTCAGTAGAGAGTCATATTATATCTTTACGTTATTTAATTTTTTTTATTTTATTATTTAATATTAAAGAGCCACCACTAATGGCATTATTTCGACTGAACATACTAGCTGGTGACCACAAAAGTTAAATACACTTAATATCAGTGGTATATTCATTATGAAAGAACTCAATCTCTAATTCTTTACCTACCATTCCTTGCAAATTTTGGTGCACCAGGTTTACATTAAAATTACAATTTTTGCTAATATTTTTGATAGGTTTGAATAATTCATATTATTGTAATCACATTGCTGGAGTGGGCCTCTTTTGTCTTAGAAACTAATTTAAATTGTTTGGAACATATTCCAAGCTGTTAACTGTATAATTATCAGAATAGAGACACTGCTCAATAAAAGCAGTGGTCGGTTTAACCAATTTGGTTTGTCTTAAAACTAAAAAATTAAATAGCCGTCTAGCTATGCTCTTGAGTAAAAAACTGTGATAAGAAATACTTATCATATTATGTTATATTATTAAATCTAAAACTTAAAATGTTATAAATGTCAACCACGTCTATTTGTGGTTAAGTGCTATTTAAAACTATACAATTTTGATTCGTAGCACTACACAGCCTACGGTGTTTAACTTAAACCTAATATAATTTTCGTTACTAACATGTAGCAGTTTTTTAATGTATGGAGAGGTAAACAATATAAGTTTCGTAACATTTTCTTTGTTACTCAAAATATCTATGTAATCCGTCGTCTGTTTTTTGTTTATCTTTCCTCTTCTCCCAGCTAATATAACAATAGTTTTTAGGGTAATAAGTAGCATAACTGCCCGGCTAACTATTTGTTCATAAGATGCCCCGGGCAAACATGTGCTTGTTGTCGTGTACACAAATTATTTAGGTATACACCTCCTCCATAGCCATATATTTCATCATAGTAGATATTTATTGAGCCGGCCTCTGGCCTTTGAGATAGGTGTAGATATCTTATTATAATAATTTTGAGGATTCAGTGTAAGCCCTCAACTCTGAACAGATGACTGAACTTTTACTATCATGCCATGAACGACACTTATATTTTTGAGACATTGATAATTATTGTTAATGATGGAGTTTACTCGTTCCTCATTAAAGTGGCCAATTTATATTATGTCATTCATGGCAGATATGTGTGCAGTAATTTATTTTTGTGCTAATTCAAATTTAATTTTAATTTGAGATAAGGATCTGTGTAATTCTGAAATTTCAGACTGAAGGCTACATACATCCGCCTCATAGTCAATCACAGTGTTTTTTATCTCCTGGCAGCAGCTTAATAATTGCCTTTTTATTAATATTTTGTAATAATTTTTCTGTTTTTCTAATACATTTCTTAGTGGCTCCATACACGGTCCGGTTTTCCTTCAGTTCGGCCTGAACGGATGCATAATCGTATCGTCTGTGTGCAATTTCGAGATCGTATCAGTCGGCCGTATGGACTGAAGCGATTCGTTCTAGTGTTGCCAACTCTGTTTTTGCGAAACTACTAAACTCGCGTCGTTTTCTACTAAAAACTACTAAAAGAGTACCGATGAGTATAAAAAAGGTACTAAACTTAGGAATCCCTAAAAGTTTTTTTAGGGATTTTGTGTGTTTAGGGATTTTGATACATACATTTCAATTTTAATATTTAACCGTTAAATTAAAAAAATATAGTAGGAAATATTATGTAAATAGAAATTAAATCGGTAGTTTTAAGCGACTTGCGGAAGCGTGCTACTATGTGCTATTATGATAAGGTTTCATAATAGCACAATATAGAAGCAGGCCACTTTGCATAATATTATGATTACTGTCTAGCTATTTTCTACAAAACCAATACTAACAATTTAATTCCTACTAAGGAGGGAATTAAATACATAATTTAGTAGTAAAACTTTGTAAGACAACTAAGTTGGCAACATTAAATCTGACCTGTACGGACGGACTGAACGGCAATAAAATTGGACTGAGCGGTAATAAAATTCGAGTGTAAAATAAAACCAGTCAAGTGCGAGTCGGCAAGATGAGTTCCGTACAAAATGGAAAAATCACGTTTGTTGTATGTCAGCCTCAACATTTTATTTTATTTTGTTTTTAGTATTTGTTGATAAAACGGCAATAAAAATACCTACATCATACATTTGTGAAAATTTAAACTGTCTAGCTATCATGGTATATGAAGGTTAAAAATACAGCCTGGCGACAGACGGACGAATAGCAAAGTCTCAGTAATAGGGTCCCGTTTTTACCCTTTGGGTACGGAACCCTAAAAATGGCACGTGGTCTAAAGAAACTTATTAAGGTTCATTGAAGTATTTAAAACCACTATGGTTGATAAAATCTAAAGACTTTTACTATAAAACAAAGAGAAATGATTTCTATAACATATTACTGGAAAAATGTGCGTAGATGCGATGCGATGCGTGCGATAGCGTGATTACAATTGCAGCAAAATACAATTAATAAATAAAATAATAGCCTACGCTGACCATGTCACGACATGTCTAAGGAGGGTTCCGTAACTATCAACGCACAATAGGTTTTCTTTGAATTACTACAAAAGTTATTGTCTTAAAGTTATTACAGAAGCTAGGAGAGCGTCGGACAGACAGACGGACGGGCAGAGTGAAATTACAAGGGTTCCTTAAGTATTACGGAACCCTAAAAATACGACCGAAGCTTGCGGCAATGTTCCGTGTATGTGCTCGAATTCGTTCAGGCCGAACCTTAGCCTAGAAACCGGGTACGCGCGTGAAAAGTATAGTAAATCATTTTGAGCCATATCGGCTCAGTTTGTTCGAATGACCCGTCAGTTGTCAAGGTTAAGCGCTAGTGAATACGTCTCCGACTATTATTTTTTATTATAAAAACATTATGACGGTTTGTGTCGTTATTGGGTGTCACAATGCATCGGAAAAGAATAAAAAAAGCTTCGGACATAATATTTCATATGACTTGTATTAAGTCAAATATTTAAAACATTTTAAAATAAAATCATATTATATCGCCATCTTGCTGCCCTATTGTGAATTGTGAAAGTTTTACTAGGAAAAATAAATTTTATTTCAAAATTTTCACGGCTAACTAATAGTTGCAACTAAGACAAAGTTTTATAATATTTTATGTTTTTTTAATTATCAATTTAAAGTATTGCACGTATTAAGATAATCCTTAATATATTCCTTAATTTCAGTTTAATATAAATAAAGTTCCACTAATTGTGTTTAAATGGTTCAAATGAAATATAAGTTATATTTTTACATCTCACGATATTAAGAAAAACAAATACAATAATTCTAATTTTAAGAGCACAGACTCCACAACTTTAAAGTTTTATTTGTGTGCGTGTCGGTATGTAATGCTTACGCCTACATCTATCTGTTGCTTGCTTCACTTTGTACGAAGCGTTTGTTTGAAGACTATCTAGACGTTACTAATCTAAGGGCCGAACTGACGTCAGTTCGGTCGGATGCGATTTTCTCCGTGTATGTGCTCGAATCCGTGCAGGCCGAACTGACGTCAGTTCTAACTGAAACGATCGGCCTCTCGTCTGGAGGCCTTTAGGCCCGTATTAATAAAGCGTACTTATCTCTAAGACAATTCTCAAAAAAGTACTTAAGATGTTGTTTTAATTAATAGACCGTACTTAAGTACAGCTGTAGGTACGGCGTATCAAGTGAGTGCGAACGTATAAATAAACGAGACTCTTTACTCAAGTACTCTGTCATTGCTGTCAAACTGTTACTTGAGACGCGGTTTCGTGGGTACAGTCAAACCTTGACTTGAGAACGGCTTGCTTGGGAATTGGGATACAGTACATTATTATTTGTGGTGTTTTTGGGTGTATTACAATTATGTAAATAAAAATCTAAATATTTATGATTAAACAAACTCAGAATTTACACTACATACTCTACACAAAATAAAGTTATAAAAAAGACGCTTATTGATACTTATTCTTCTTTTTTTGGTAATCGCAGTTGCAAAGATTTTGCACCATTCTGCCAGTGTCGAGTATTTGTAAAAATATTTTCGATTTTAATTATTTATTTATAAGTAAAAATTAAATAAAATATATTTATTTATTTATATTAAACGAATTACCTATTTGTTTTATATTAATTAAATTGATTTGACACTTGACAGCAGAACTTTTTTTCGCTGCCCAAAAACAATTATTCTCATTATATGATCCTCCCTCCTACAATTCCTCGCCCTATCAACCTTAAATCTGTTCTGTGTTTTATAAATACTCCTTTTACTGAAACTTTATGTACATACTGTGGTACTGGCCCTAAATTTGTCTGTTCTAGGTTTTAGATTATTCAACAGACTTCCTCCTGTACACCGTGCTCTTGTTTATTCATAAAACCTACTCATAAGGCAGAGTTTTCGTCAACACAACACATTGGCGAATCACTAAGGAGCCAGTTCAAAGAATAACAAGAAGAAGAACTTTTTTGAATGGCAATGATCCGCATTCCGTTTCCGTTTTTTAACAACTACGTAATAGTTGTTAAAAAAATATGGTTATTAATATGCTAGACAATAATAAATATTAATATCTACGTAAAAATTAATGAAAATTAGTTTTTTCAATATAAAAAATACAGACTAAACTTTTTTTGGTATTTATATTATTAAATATTACATTTTTAAAAAGAAATATTGAAGGAATGCAGGTATATTCAATAAATCCGTTCTTTGTAGAAATGTAAACGAAACGTTATTTTATTCGTTCTTTGTAGTGTAGATGACGCTTAAAAGTTGAGTAAGTGATTTCAATAACGTTATCAACTGAGACGGTCTTGAGATCATACTATGAATTAAAGACCATCTTGAGAAGCTAATCGTTACTTGAGACTGTCTTTGCCAAGAAAGGTCTTGAGAACGAGTTTGAGAACGGTTTATTAATACGGGCCTTAATTTTCATAATAATAAAATAATATAGAATTTTACCTTCCAATTAAATTGCTATCGTCTTCTTTCCACACTACAGCCGCTAGATGTCGTTTACCGTTACAGATCAGCTCCCTGTGCCCCTATCTGGCAAGTCTGTGAACTAAATAAAAGGACACTAGCCGCCTTATTAATTGATATAACTGATCATTACCAGGCCTTTGGACGTCTTGGAAAATAATAGCAATTTTATTGGAAGATAAATACGAGGGGAGGTCCAAAAGTTCGCGGAATGGAGGGGATGGAGTGGGGATAGGGTAGCTCGCTTAGTGTCATACTAATTGAGCACTCATAATTAGTATATATATAAAATCTCAACCCTATAGCGCCATTCGTTTACGAGTACTCGCCTGCTAAACAAGTCAATCCGGAAGCAAACTGCAACTATGGAGAAAATTGAACATCGCGCTGTGATAAAATTCCTTACCAAGCAAGGAAAAAACGTTCAAACCATTTTAAATGAAATGGAAGCCGTTTATGGAGATCAGTGCCCTGGTAAAACAATGGTTTATAAGTGGCATGGACTTTTCAAACATGGTCGAGATTCAATTGAAGACGACCCTCGCTCTGGGCGGCCAGTTGAGGCCACCACATCAGACATCGTCGAAAAAGTCGAAAAACTTGTACTGGAAGACACACGTTTAAAGAAAAAACAATTATCTGCATTTGTTGGAGTATCAGATACAACCATTTTGCGGATCCTGCACGACCACTTGGGCATGACAAAAGTCAGTGCAAGATGGGTGCCGAGAATGCTCACGCCGCTTCAAAAACAGCAGCGCATCGACGCGTCTAAGCACTTTTTGGAGGTGTGTGGAGACAACCCTGTGCAGATTTTGGAGCGGATTGTTAATGGAGATAAAACATGGGTTCATCACTTTGAACCTGAATCAAAACAGGAGTCCATGCAATGGCACAAAAAGGGTACACCACCTCCCAAGAAATTCAAAGTGTCAGAAGCGGCTGGAAAGTTGATGGCGACTGTTTTTTGGGATTGTGAGGGAATATTACTGATTGATTATAAAGAAAAAGGTACCACTATAACCGGAGAATACTACGCCACAATATTGGAAAAGTTAAAGGAGGCAATTAAAGAAAAACGTCGTGGAAAATTGGCCAAGGGTGTGTTGCTTTTGCAAGACAACGCGCCGGTTCACAAGAGCCGAGTTGCCATGGCTGCTCTTCACACGCATGGATTCGAACCACTTGTTCACCCACCCTACAGTCCAGACCTGGCCCCTAGCGATTTTTATTTGTTTCCAAATTTAAAAAAAGAGCTAAGGGGAAGGAAATTTTCCGACGATAACGAAGTGAAGGAGGCAATTTCGGCGCATTTTGAGGCCAAAGACAATTTTCGATGGTTTAGAAAAATTAATCCATAGATCAAATAAATGTATTACACTTAAGGGTGATTATATTGAAAAGGAAAAATAAATTTATTGTTATATTTTATTAACAACCCTTTCATTCCGCGAACTTTTGGACCTCCCCTCGTATCTATATTACGGTTACGTTTGACGTCCAAAGTCCTTTATGAGAGACCTGTTTATTATCTCCTGGTGGCATGTAAATAATGCAATAATATGATAATGTTTTTAAGTAACAAAAGAATCACAAAAACGAAACAAGTATTAATAAGTGTACTAGTTTATCTATGAGATGTGACGAGACTGTTCGAGCTTTAATTTTTTTTAAGATGAAATTTTGTTGATGTACCTAATCCGACTTAGCCCTTGATAAATTTGAATAAGTTCACAAACATGACTGCTGATTTAAAGCTGCCATGGCGTAGCGGCTAATATAAATGAAGCTTTACACACGACACAATTATTGTAATCGTGTATGCTAGCCAATAATAGATATACACTTATACTCAGCACTACTAACTAAAGTATGGCCAACGAGACGAGATAAAAAACGTAAATAAACGGACCGCTACTGAGTTGTATTATGAAAGTGAGTTAATATTATATCTGTCCTTATCACTCGTATGCAATAATGATGTCCGTTGGTCGACGACAGCTGTCGTAGCGTGTTTCGTGGTACAGGAAAGCGGCCAGTGCCGCAGTTGTCAACATTTGGTCCGCCAAACAATTGTGAACAAGTTCATTCCTGTTTAGATTGCGTTCGAAGTGATACATATTTTTTCGTCTCCGTATTTACTTGGTTTTTTGTTTTTATTATTCCGTTTCGGTTAGTTTTATTTTTGATTTTTGCTGTTATTGTGAGTGCTTAGTTGTTGATTTTAATTATGAAATCACAGCCTGGCGGCTCTAGACAACCTTTGAAAGAAATCAATTCACCACGCAAAAAGCGTCAAAAAGTAAGTTAATTTATTAATTCATTTGCACTTGAACCATTACCATAATTTTGATTTTTATGTTTCCATACCAAAAAAGATTCTTTTTATATAATAATAAGAAAATAGTCTAAAATTTACCATTCCTCACATTTTTTTTATTTACAGCGGACGTATTTTACATCTAATGAAAAAGGAATGGTCGTTAATGTGCACAAATACGTGAAGCAAACTTGGCCTACTGATAAATATCCGTACAAAACAAGTATAATGGAGAAAACAGCGAGCATTTTGGGCATCGGTGTCGCTTCCGTATATAGAATTATAAAAGAATATGCAACAACTGGGAATGTACAAAGCCCATCAACAACCAAAAAAAAGTCACATTCTCGGAAAAACTGGACGACTTTGATAAACAGGCCATACAAAAGAAAGTTCATAGCTTTTATCTGAAAAGCGAATTACCTACATTAAAAAAAGTACTCCAAGCTGTCAATGATGATGAAGAATTACCTAACTTTAAGAGATCGACATTTCAGAAAATACTTAAACATTTTAAATTTAAGTATATAAAACGACAAAGAAACAATGCTTTAATAGACAGAGACGACATTATACTATGGCGAATGAATTTCTTAAGAAATATTAAAAAATACCGAACGGATAATCGCTCTATATTCTATATGGATGAAACATGGGTGAATGCAGGTTTGTCAAATAATTGTGCCTTTATTATGTTAATAAATACTAGCTTTTGCCCTTACTTTACTTACCGCCTCCGTTGCCGAGTGGGCTGAGCGTGGGCTCTTAATCTGGAGGTCGCGGGTTCGGTTCCCGCAGGGGACACACATACTAAAAAGTCACTTTATTTGTTGTTCTCTCGTTGGGTTTCTGGGATCGATAAGCCTTGCAGCCCACAAAATAAGAATACTGACTAAAATAATTAGAATTTTCGGCAGTGCATATCACTGGTAATGTAAAACTTATTTCGTTTTCAGGGCACACTGTTTCAAAAACTTACGTGGATACTACAATAACTTTAAAACGGCAAGCTTTTATGGAGGGACTGAGTACGGGTGCAAAGAACCCTACTTCAAAGGGCAGACGACTGATTGTGGTGCATATGGAAAATGAAAATGGTTTCACAGAGGGGGCTGATGATGTATTTGAGTCAAAAAACACAGGTGATTACCACGAGTCAATGGACGCGAACCGCTTTGAGCAGTGGTTTGAGAATATTTTACCACAACTTGGTGAAAATGCTGTAGTGGTACTGGACAATGCTCCTTACCACTCAAGACGCCAAGAAAAAACACCCACCAGAGCATGGAGAAAAGCAAGTATTCAAGAATGGCTGCGTAATAAAGAATTAAGCTATGATGAAAAAGACGTAAAGGCAGAACTTTTAAAGAAAGTGAATGACGTAAAGGCGAACTACCAAAGATACGCTGTGGATGAGCCCGCCAAAAAATTTAAGGTGGAAGTCCTAAGTCCTGCCACCTTATCATTGCGAGCTCAATCCCATTGAACTCGTATGGGCTGACATAAAGGGACACGTAGCTCGCAATAATACTACATTTAAATTTGAAGATGTGAAAAAACTGCTACAAGAGGGGATCCAACGTGTATCTGCTGATAAATGGCGAAATGGCCTTAACATGTGTTAATAATTATTTAACAAAATTCATTAAAAAGGGAAAAAATATAATTATTATTATTTTTTAAATTAAACCAACGTACAAAGAAAAAATGCACAAATAATTATGAAATAAAACTAATTTCTAAATAATTCCCCTTTTAAATTTGACTGAAATTTTAACTATTTCTTTACTCAATCTTCAAAATTTTGAAGTCTGTACCAGCCAACTTGAACGTGTGTTCTATTTTAAATATTGTTTTATCAGGATGTTGTACGGGCTGGTACCGACTTCAAAATTATGAAGATTGAGTAGAGAAATAGTTATAATAAAAATAGTTATATAATACAATGAGTATTGATTGTAATAAAATCATAGTAAAAATCTGTAGTCTTGATCTTCTGGACATGTCACATCTATTTTATTTCCCCTCTCTCCCTCGTCTCTGAGGAGCGAGGGGAAATGGGTTCGCCAAATTCAATTCGATTCGATTCTCTTGGATCGCTATTATTTTATTCGAATACCCGCGCTTTTTTTAGATGAAATCGAAAGGTTACAAGAATTTGTATGTAACAATAGTAACGTAACTTGATTCTCTGTGTTGTCCACAAACCAGTCCGCCTACTTTTTATCTACCTAACAAGCTTGTTAAGTGTTAGATATCTACGACTAACATGTATTTTAGAGCTTAGTTTAGCATTTCGTATATGTGGTAAAAATATTTTCAGCCGTATTTAACTATTGTAAGAATTGAACAGTCAAGACGCATAAAGTATTTAAGGTCTGTAGAAAAAGTGTTGAATCGAATGCAAACATTGATCTAATTTTTGATCAAAAATGTTGTAAGTAGGTATGTTGTATTTTGAATTAAATATCTGCAGAACTGTACGTACAGGTTCATTTCCTGTAGAAAAGCGTTAGACAACTCCGGCATAGGTATTATGATTTAATTTTTAACTACCTTCTCCGCATAGTATGCGTCTGCGCACATCAGTCTATGTAACAGACGAAAATCCGATTTAGGAATGAAATAGCTTTACAAATACGTTACATCACCATTCGAAATACATAAAAACAGCGGTTTCTTCAATATATACGCTTAAATTTAAATAATACGTCTCCGTTCCAAAAATTGACGAAATTCGTAAATAGTTTAAAAATAGTACTTTTGATAATTTACTTATTTATACTCAAGCTTTGTCCTCAAGATTAGCATTAGTTCACATGTAGTAACACATACGGTGTCGCCATCTCGCACTGAAGTTGAGGGTAGGTATTTGTATACAGTTTTTTTTTTTGTTTTACCCGCCTTTTGCTACCTTACTCGGTCCCTGTCCTCTCAGACACCATCATTCACATTACAGTGCTCCGCCACGATGGCACGTAAAAATTTTGTGCTGTGCAAGTAACGGTTTTCTATTCAAAGTCTCGAAGTAAACGTGTTATACCTAATGAGTAAACGTGTTCGTGAGGATCCTAGTGATCCTATCGACTTTGAAATTATGTCAAAAAAGTTCAAGGAACTGGAAAGAGTGTTTTTGCACGCACAACGGAGATATGAACGGGAAGTCGAGAAGCAGCCACGGGACCCGCCAGGAAACGCGTCTTCATCGTCTTCGTCGTCGGCTGGCTCATCCCGCGCCGCCTCACCGACACACATCTCCAGCTCAGGCTCCGAGTCGCGGTCGCCGTCGCGATCGCGCTCTGCCTCTCCCGCACCGCGGTCTAAGAAGGCCGACACCACCGGCAAGAGCTGTCAAAAGACAAAGGTTGGTTTCATCTACCTAACTTTTTAACACTTGTCATAAATCAGTTCTGCGGATAACTTTTGGGGTTATCACTTAACTGATGAACAAGGAAGATTCTTTCATGCCTATTTAGTGTTGCGGATCGTCTGTGGGACTATCACTTCACTGAACGTGGTTTATATATAACCTACATAACCGTGTTGCGGGCAATTTGTGGGATTGTCACTTCACACCGAAATAGTACTGCGGGCAGCTCTTGGGGCTGTCACGTTACTATTAACTTATTGCGACGCCTCCCATAGTCTTTAGGGCTATATCTGTTTGTGTGTATTTACACACGTTATCTAGTAATGCGGTCAGCTTTAGGGGCTGTCACTTTACTATGTATCAAATTACATCTGAAACATATTCATTTCAGAATGGCCACCAAATACAACCGAACCGAGGGCATCGGCCATTGCCGAGAGCACCGCGCCGCCGGCGCCGGCGTCTGGCGCCACCGCGTCGCCCGATGAATCAGGCCAGGCCGGCTACGCGCCGCCCGCGCCGCCTCGGGGCTCCGAGGAAGCGCCAGCTGCAGCTCCTGAACTGGATGAAGAGTTGTTAAAGATCTTAGGCGAAGACCCTTCTAAGACGAAGGTCACCGGTAAAGACATACAAACCGACCTTGCAGTTCGGCTTCAACATGTAGCTACTATAGGCTTGTCTAAAGAAACCCGCAAGGAGTTATTAGACAAATATTTGCCACCTGGGAATTGCGCTCTAATCGATGCACCAGATCTCAACCCGGAGGTAAAAGCCGCGGTCTCTGACGCAGTGTACAAGAGAGACAAGGGCATTAAAGCAAGACAGAAGCAACTGGCCTCGGCTATTGCTTGCGTTTCAGAAGCTCTAACTATACTTCTCTTCAGAGCAGAAGGATATGACGCTCATAAAAATTTTAATGGATGCAAGTAAGCTGCTATGTGACAGCCAGAACCAGGACTCAAATACACGTCGAAATTTTGTACTGTTTAATTTGAAAAAGGAGTTGAATGATCAATTGCAGGAAACCAAGATAGATAAATATCTTTTTAGTAAAGACTTGGCCGACACACTCAAGGCAGCAAAAGCTATATGTAGATCTGGGGCTGACATGAAACCACCGAATACTAATCAACAGGCTAAGAAAACGAATAAACAGCCGCAGAAAAATTTAAACTGGCGAGCTCCTCCCTTGACTCAGAGGCAGAAGGGGACACCGAGGAAGGAGCCTGCTCGCAAGAGTCGTCCCGACAACTACTCGAGAGCGTCGTCGCATCCAGCGCCACCGCCGCCGCCGCCAGCCAGCGCGAGCCGCAGCCGCAGCCGCCGCTAGACACGGTACAGTACGCGGGCAGATTATCACACTTCCGCGACCAGTGGTCGCTCATCACTCATGATTCTACTATATTATCATGGATAGAAGGGTATAAAATTCCCTTTTCACGCCCAGTTATTCAACACAATATCCCTATACCTAAGACATACTCAGTGTCTGAAAGGGCACAATTCGTACGCTCGATCAACGAGCTGCTATCTACTGGAGCCATCACAGAGTGTCTACTCTGTGAGGGCCAATTCATATCATCAACATTTTTGATCCCAAAACCAAATGGCAAAACAAGATTTATACTAAATTTAAAATCTTTGAACAAATTTATTGAGACAAAACATTTTAAATTGGAAGATTTACGAACAGCCTTAAAATTGATTTCTGAAGGATGCTTTATGAGCACACTTGATTTGAAGAACGCGTATTTCTTGATACGCATTCATAATGATTATAAAAAATATCTTCGGTTTCAGTTCGATAATAAGCTGTATGAATTTAATGTTTTGCCATTTGGCCTAAACACAGCCCCGTTTGTGTTTACAAAAATTCTAAAGCCTTCAGTAGTCAGCCTTTTACGTTCATGCGGGTACATATCAACAATTTATTTAGACGACATGCTACTCATTTCAAGCACCTTCGGAGGGTGTTTGCAAAATATAAACGACACGAAAAGACTTCTAGAGGCACTGGGGTTCATTGTCAATACCAAGAAGAGTAATCTTACTCCTTCCACAAACTGTAAATTTTTAGGATTCCATATAGACTCAAAAAACTTACAAGTCAGTTTACCACCGGAAAAAATTGATAAAATAAAGAAAGAAATTAATAAATTTCTTACGCTGAGTCGCTGTAAAATAAGAGAATTTGCCAGATTACTCGGTTTACTTACCTCTGCCTGTCCAGCCGTAGAATACGGCTGGCTTTACACTAAAGAGCTAGAGAGATGTAAATATCTAAATATTAGAGACGACGAAAATTACGACAACTACATGACTTTGCCACCTTCAATATTGCCAGATCTCGAGTGGTGGTCTCGGGCTGTTAATAGACCTACGAATAAAATTAAACAAAATCATTTTTGTTTAGAAATATACAGCGATGCCTCAACTACGGGATGGGGCGCGGCGTGCGGTGAGGAACGGGCAAGCGGGTTGTGGTCTGCAGCAGAAATTTCAAAACACATTAACTATCTTGAAATTGTGGCCGCCTTTTTTGGTCTCAAAATCTTTGCCAAATCTCATCACGATCGTCAGATTTTGTTGCGAGTCGACAATACAACCGCGATCTCCTACATAAATCGTATGGGCGATATCCAGTTTCCTCACCTCACCGAAATTACAATAGAGCTATGGCAATGGTGTGAGGAGCGTAACATTATTGTGTTCGCATCTTATATACGGTCCGAAGACAATAGTGTTGCCGATGCCGAATCTCGTCGTGTCCACCCAGATATAGAATGGGAGCTGTCAGATTTAGCGTTTCAAAAAATTATTCAAAATTTTGGGGAGCCCGAAATAGACATATTCGCGAGTAGGCTGAACAAAAAATGTACTAGATACATTTCATGGCACCGAGACCCTGATGCTTTTACAATAGACGCTTTCACAGTCTCTTGGTCAAATTTCTTTTTCTATGGCTTTCCACCGTTTTCTGTCATACTAAAAACATTAAGGAAAATCATCAATGACAATGCTACAGGAATTCTTGTTGTCCCTTTGTGGCCCACACAGCCGTTGTACCCTCTTTTTAGGAGTCTTCTCGTGTCAGAGCCCTTGATATTCAAGCCTAGTAAAAGCTTAATTTTTTCCCATTCTAGAACCGCGATGTACACCACAAGACTACCCTGGTTGCAGGGATATTATCCGGACGTCTCTCTTGAGAAGATGAGTCCCCCCCTCATCCATACACATCATGCAAGCATCACTCTCGGAAAATTCCATAAAACAATACGACACATGTCTTAAAAAATGGTTCCTGTTTTGTAAAACAAACAATATTGACCTGGTTGTTGCATCTGTCCCAAATGTCATTTATTTCCTGACAGAGCTGTATGAATCTGGTGCCCAGTACGGGACCCTAAACAGCTGCAGGTCCGCTCTCTCGTTGGTTCTAAGTCAAAATATTGCGAACGATGACAGGATAAAACGGTTTTTCAAGGGTGCTTACAGACTAAGACCTCCTTTGCCGAGATATAATAATACTTGGGACACATCAAAAGTTCTTAACTTTTTATGTCAGTGGTATCCTAACGATAGCCTTAAACTAGATAAACTATCTAAAAAACTATCCACTCTTCTTGCATTGACAACTGCTCACAGAGTTCAAACAATATCTAAAATAAATATTAAAAATATTGAATTTTTCTCTAGCGAAATTCATATAAAAATCCCAGAATTGATAAAAACATCCAGGGCTGGTGCGTTACAACCTCAGCTTATACTACCATATTTTCGTGAACGCCCAGAAATATGTCCCGTAGAGGCTCTACGCTCTTACTTAAATATGACTAAGGATTTACGCGGAAACTATGACAGTCTTTTTATCGGCTTAAAGCGACCTCATATACCAGTTACCTCGCAAACCATCAGCAGATGGATAAAAGGTACGTTGAAGGACTGTGGAATTGATGTCACAATTTTTGCAGCCCACAGTACCAGGCATGCTGCTACTTCAAAGGCAGGTAAACTTGGAGTCAACCTGGATCTCATAAGAAAAACTGCAGGTTGGAGCGGGACCTCCAATACATTTGGCAAGTTTTATAACCGAATTATCAGTCAAAATCACACGGCTGATTCGTTTGCAAGAAGCATTATGGCTGATTCAATTAATCCTACTGATTAGCGGATTTGTTAATATTACGTACAAATACATATTAAAACTAATGTTATGTAAAACATGGAAAAAAAAATTAACAGATTGTATAATTAATAATATATCATACCTATGATTGGGAATAAATCATTTGCTTATCTAAAGAGTATCTTTGAATGTTTATTTATAAATAAATAGCTTCTTGTTTCTTCTTCTTTAGAAGAAGCTGAAAGTTTCTATTTTCATGCTTATAATAACTTTAAGTTCTCAACATCTACATGTGAACTAATGCTAATCTTGAGGACAAAGCTTGAGTATAATTAATGATTAAACGAACTTACCTGTAAGTGACGTTCTATAATAATTATACGAAAAGCTTTGTCCGAAGAGATTAGCATCCCACCCAAGTCTCATTCAAATATCAACTTTCTTTCTTGTCCTATAGTACCTGTGCTCTGAACTAAATGATGGTGTCTGAGAGGACAGGGACCGAGTAAGGTAGCAAAAGGCGGGTAAAACAAAAAAAACTGTGTATACAAATACCTACCCTCAACTTCAGTGCGAGATGGCGACACCGTATGTGTTACTACATGTGAACTAATGCTAATCTCTTCGGACAAAGCTTTTCGTATAATTATTATAGAACGTCACTTACAGGTAAGTTCGTTTAATCATTAAATATTATTCGGATCTCATGCAATGCAATTAGGCACGGTCTCATACAATTGATCATTATTACCTGCCTCGCATTATCGTGAAATGACATGACATGACTCACCAAATGCTTCGGCAAACCTTTGCTACGACGAACGCGTCTTTCTTCCATCTTCTGAAGTAACAAAGAACTTTTTCCCCGATCGCGTGATTTTCGTCTACCCGATACTACGAACGCGGCAAAAAACTGTAAATGAACTCTAATTATGAAATGTAACGGTGTTACGATTTTATAAGACTCAAAGAGAAATTTTAAAAACCTTTTAAAATTAAACTATCAGTGGAAACCTTTTATTGGCTTCATGTTAACTATGCTGTCTTATCTAATGTAATTTAATTTTTAAGCTGTTGGTTACCCAAATATAATAAATAAATAAAAATAAAATTTAAGATATAATTTGAACTTAAATGGGTTTTTAGCAACTGCATGGTTGCAAAAAGGACGCAACAATTGATCAGTCAGATCAGTCATATTAAATATGGCGGCTTGTCGCCTTTCATCTAGTTCACAGACTTACCAGAAGGGGGCGCAGGTTCCTGATCCGTAACGGTTAACGACATCTAGCGGCTGTAATGCGGAAAGAAGACGATGTAAAACTATAATTGACTTTGTTGACTTTAATGTTTAAATGACTTTGGACGTCAAACGGAACCATAATAATAAATATTGTAGTATAACAAATATCAGTTTAAATTATTTGTCTCAAAGAAAAACTTAAGTTTCCAAAATCATTATTTTTGTACACATTAAAAAAAAATACGTGTGGCACTCGGGGACTGCCGCGGTAAAGCTATTGAATAGTAAGTCTACACGCATACGTCTAGTCGCTCGCACACAAACACCGTGCCGAAGTCTGCCGAACTGAAACGACGTTAGACGATGCACGGTTTTCAACGCCGCACCGCTGTGCCGGTCGGAGTGGGGGTGTTTATTTTCGTTACGGAATTTCTTAATTCAGTCGCCGCGCTCAGAGCCCGCGATAAAAACTATGTCTAAGCTTAAAAACATTTAAAAAAAACAAACATTTAAAAAAAACATTTAAATATTTTTTTCAGTTTAACTTATTTCAATTTTTTTGTAGACTAAAGGACGTCACAGACGTCGAAGATAATTAATATCATTTTTTATCTTTAGATGCCTGGATATTTATTTAATATTATAGTACGTTATATGAAAATGTGTAGTATCTCAGCCGTCTGTGATAGTTCAATCAAACTGTATGGTGTATATCAAACGATATTTCGTCTTAACATAAAATATTATAGTATCCTCGCCGTCTGTAATGCCCCTTAGAAATAGTGTAATAGCATATAAGGTTTTTCACGCACTCATTATAATATAATACAGTTTTAAGTAGATGGAGAGCTACTAGGAAATGATTAAAATTTTAGCCGAATTTAAAAGGGAATCTTACTAGTATCATAAATGTGAAAGTTTGTGAGGATGGATGGATGGATGTTTATTACTCTTCCACGCAAAAACTTCTGAACGGATTTAAATGAAGTTAAAACATAGGCTACTTTTTATATCGAAAAAGTACAGTATTGGCGTGGGATACTGTAATTACGCAGACGAAGCCGAGTCAACAAGCTAGTTATTCATAAAATTAGTTTTATTTCATACTTTTTGTGCATTTTTACTTTGGAAGTCGGTTTTTATGCTCTAAAGTCATAAATGTTTTAAAATAGTAATTTATATCTACATTGAGGCAAGAATGAGTTTTATTCGTATGTGGTATAAAAATGTAAAAATAATGGCAATAGAACTCCAGAAAAGTTGTCCATTATAGTGCCGGAGATATCGAAATGAGGAAGTTTGGTTGAAAGTTGAAACTCGCAAAAAGATATCCTAAATTATTTACAACAAAAAGTTGATTGTATATTTGTGAAAATCACTTCAATTAAAGTAAATCTCTATTTAATGGTACATCTACATGCTATAAATCAACACAACTATTTATCCATAAAATCAATATGATTTTAAAAGCCATATTAAATCACATATTGCAACTTTTATTTATATAAACTCAATTTTAATCAATTAAAATTAAATAAAATAAATTTATTTCAGCAGTTGGGAAAAAATCACTTAAAATTAATATATTTATGTTAATGTCTGGATATTTTTTTAAATTCATCACATTTCCTACTATTTTGTTCTCCATGGAAAGTATCATATTACTGTTCGCCGAACTCATCGATAGTGCCAAGCACTAGCGTTGTTTGAATAAAAATGACATTTGTCGTACACTGACAGTCTGTTTTCTTTGTGTGTTGTACATTTTGCGTACAGCTTATGTTTAGGTTTGACAATACTTTCGTGTGCGTGCGTAACGACGTGATTGAAAATTCATTAGTGTGTGATCACTATTTGTGTGCGTTCCTCGTCCCCCCCGCAGAAAGTGGCAGACTTTTTGGTATAGAAATTAGCTGTCATTTCGTCTCCATTTAGATGGATGCTTTAAGGTTGTACTTTATGAATATAGGAACAAAAAAGGGAATAATATTATACATCAAACTCAGGGGATAATTGAATAAATATAACCTAACCTATTGTTCAATATGTTGCTCTAGTGGCTGTTTGCGGAAAAGTGACATCTATTATTTGCGATCTCAATTACGTAATGAAATAAACGATAGATGTCGCTGTCACGTTACGAAAACTAAAAGCAATAATTATTTTCTTATTATTAGGTTCTTATATATGAAATTGGCGTTTTAACGTACTGGTCTCAAATATATCTTCTTTGGTTAGGAATTCCAATTTCAAATTTATACCGCTATTTACTCATGCATTTGTGTTTCGAAAACCGTAATTCATTTGTTTTTTCCACTTTTCGTTTTTTCTTTGCGTCACTCTGTTTACAAAATAGAAAACTTGAAATATCGTATTATTTTCGAGTACAAGTTCCACCGTGGCACCAGTGCTGCAAAAACGGCTCGAAGGATTAATGATGTGTATGTCGGTGGTGTTGCAAAAGAAAACACAGTGCGTTTTTGGCTCCAACATTTTCATTCTGGAAATTTCGACCTGCAGAACAAGCCCCGTGAACGGCCGGAGATCAAAGTTGATAATGAAGAATTGAAGGCTATTGTGGAAGCGGATCCATCGCAAATCACGTCCGAGTTAGCTGCAGGCTGCGGTGTTGGTGACAAAACTGTTTTAATCCACTTGAAGCAACAAGGACAATATAATATAATGGACAACTTTTCTGGAGTTCTATTGCTATTATTTTTACAATTTTATACCACATACGAATAAAACTCATTCTTGCCACAATGTAGGTATTAATTACTATTTTGAAACATTTATGAGTTTAGAGCATAAAAACTAACTTCCAAAGTAAAAATGCACAAAAAGTATGAAATAAAATTAATTTTATGAATAACTAGCTTTTTCCCTTGGCTTCGTCTGCGTAATTATAGTATCGGGTATCCCACGCGAATACTGTTGCAAATTGGGAAGGTGAAAAAGCTTGAAAGGTGGGTACCTCATGAATTGAGTGCAGCAAACCGACAAACGCGCGTCGACTGCTGCGTTACATTACTCAACCGGCACAATAATGAAGGGATTTCAAATCTAATCATTACCTGTGATGAAAAGTAGATCATGTACGATAATCGGAAACGCTCATCGCAATGGATAAACCCTGGCGAATCAGCCAAAGCCTGCCCCAAGCGAAAATTGGCTCAAAAAAGTAAATTGTGAGCATTTGGTGCACTAGTGCCGGTGTCCTTCACTACAGCTTTCTTAAATCTGGCCAGACGATTACGGCAGATGTCTATTGCCAAATGCCAGCAACTGCAAATCATGATGGAAAAGCTAGTTGCTAAACAACCGAGGTTGGTCATTCGCTCTAGGCCACTGCTCACAGAACACTATTACTCCTACCGGAGAAGAATATCAACTTCCTACAACAAAAATTTACTACTGCCATCTATTATCAGCCCCAGGCAATTATATCCGGATAAACTTAAATCTTAAAACTTTCATGGGATTTATATTTCATAAAGGCACTCATTTCAGTTCTCAGAAAAACTTAAAAGGTAAGTAGGTACTTGCAGTTTTGGCACTATTTACCTTTTTAGTTTTCCTTACAACTGAAAATCCACATTTGAAATGAAAACAAATTAATAAAGAAATAATATTTATTGAAATTATTTAACATTTCCCATGAATAAACAATAGTCTTACATTAAATTGCAACATAAATAATGATAAGTGAACTATACCTCAAAAATGTTATTATTATAGGAGTACACTCCTCGGTGGAGACTGAAGACATTATTATGTACATAATAATATATGAATCAGTGATAGCTGCAAGCAAATTGCCTTTATTCGTTTGTACAAAAATTGATTTTTCTTTGTCAGCCATTTTCACAAAGAAACACCGAGTCAATATCTCACTACACAGTTTTTAAATAGATGCACTTTGTATTATTCGAAGCTCAACTCAACGTTTATTCACAAAATACATCAAAAAAACATCAAACAACACCTCGTTCGTTATGCTCAAAACAAAACGAACGCCATTTTGTTGTTTTGACCGGTGACGTACATTTTTTTTTTATAAATATGCAATTTTGGAGGTATGGTACTCCAACTTTGGAGATACGTCTTGTCGAGGCAGTTTGGGTAGAGAGTAAAACTCGATCTACAGTTGTGAAGTGAATAATTTATTTACAAAATGTACACGTATTTATACAAAAAAAATACATAATTATTATTATTATACAAAGAATTTATAAACTTAAAAATTGCTTCTGATTGGCTGTTTATTTACGAACTTAGAAGGTCGATTCTTATTGGATGATATGCCACCGCGACGCGGACCGCGGCGCTCGGGTATAAATATATCTAGCTGCGCCGTGCCCATAGATAATAAGTAGTACTACTGAAGGCTGCGCCTCGATCATTTGGGTTAGAGCCTTCGCTGAAATTTGACGTCTCGCTGTTCTTCGGCGCACCGACTGTTGGCATGTGAAGAATGAAGAATGTTTGTGATGTGTAGTGCTACAAATTGAAATTCTTATTAAAAAAAGTCCTTTTCGGCCTGCACGGTTGTCAAGATGAATGAAGATGCTTCCAGTCATGGATTATTATTCGGATACTCGTTTCATTCGTATGAACGTCGCTTTTATCGAAGCGTTTTTTTTTTCACTCGCCAAACGATGTAAACACTCTCTTATCCGAGCGATGCTCTTGTTTTGACGTACTTCGAGCGTATGCTACACGATCATGGTGATACCAGGTGAAGGAAATTAACTAACCTACAATATTTGTTTTTTACAAATCTTATTTTCATTTGCAGTTTAAACGCAGAAATAAAAATAAAATCGTAAAATAATTATATTTATCCAAAATAAAATCCAACAATTTTTCTCGTAATTAACAAATACACAAATCAATTTACAATTCGGTTACCCACAAAAATGGGTGTATTTTTCAATCAGTCGCACAACTCTGCCCCCGTAGGTATTTTTATCTGCCCTATAGAGTTGACCACCCCGCCACTGCTGCTTCAGGACAACGCTAGACCACACACTGCACAACAGACGGCTACCAAATTAGAGGAGCTTCAATTGGAATGTCTAAGACGTCCACCGTACTCCCCGGACCTTGCTCCAACAGATTACCATTTTTTTCGAAATTTGGATAACTTCTTGCAAGGGAAAAAATTCAACTCCGATGGGGCAGTCTAAAGCGCCTTCAAAGATTTTATTGATTCCTATCCGAATGGTTTTTGACGTGATAATGTCTTATAATTCGATGGAGCCGGCTGCACGCACGAAAAAACATGACTCATGCGGCGTTACCTAGCTCTGTTCCATTTCTTATGACGTTGTCACGTTCAATTATCGCCAGTAAACCGACTTTACAGACAACCGATTTTTTTTAGTAAAGGAATCAATGAACTACCTATGAGATGGCAAAAGTGCATATACTTTATTAGATGGTATATACTTTGATAAAATAAATATATTACGTTAAAAACAATCAACTTTATGTTCCTTCTTTACAAAACGCCAATTTCATATGTAATGACCTAATACATAAATAGTATAGAGGAATCTATTTCACACAAGTAACATTTTTTTCATTATACTAGTACGAAACTGCTGAGCAGAAAATAAGTTTATACATAAATGATAGGTATTACTACTGAGTAGTATAAACTCCAATTCAATAGTAGTACCTAACATCTTTGCTCCAATTAAAATAAATCTATCAACTGGATCACTAGATAGAGCTTTTACGCCTAAAATTGACAATTTGCAGCATGATAACCATAGACTATATAAATATAATGACAATGATTACTACAGATAAGTACGTATTTTGCATATCAATTCTCTGGGAATAATTTAAAAATTCTGACCTGAAGTTGGCGGATGCGAGTAATTTTTTTTAGATTTTTTGGCTCAATCGTTTGCTCGCCGTTTGTTTGTGATTGTTCGATCAAATTTGACGTTTGTTCGATTTCCTTTTTTTTTAAATCAATAATTATTCGACGGCGCCTATATGCATTATTGTATCTGTAAAATGCTGCTTTTCAGGAGAGCGATTTAAAGTTTATTTTTCGTATATCTTTATCCATGATGGTGTGGTGGATGGTACTTATGAAAATTTGCATAAACAGTATTGTTAGGATAACAAATAAGTATATTGTATCAAAAATAAAAAATGTTTAATAGTTTTCGTGAAAATTGAGTTACGATAGCATACCACGTAAATGAGCTTGCTCTCTTAATCGTAACTGGCACTTCCAATTATTTTCTAGGAACTGCATAAACAAAAATGTATCGGACTTGCCAATTCCGATGATCTACGTTGGTATGTAATAGGAATATTTTATTGTAAGTGTCACATTCGATTATGTACTTCGTACATTGCATTGTACTCCTTGTAGCCTGCAAATCCAGCAATGACGGCCATTTGTACTGGTGCGAGATTTGCAGGCTGGATCGTGAGTTTAGCATTCTGTTGACGATGAATCTACGTCCATCTTACAAGTACTACCACAAATCAAGAACTATTTTCCTTCGGACTATGTTTCTCTATTCTTGGATAAAAGGAACATTTATACGGTTGTTCATGCATACGTCTGGCAAACGAAAGTTGAACCTGGGTTATTAGAAAACTTTTAACTTCGCAACTCTATACGGCCTTCAATCAATTTAACAAAAATTCAGTAGTTTTTGCTAGGGGTTTTGTTTGAAAGAGAAAAACACATTTTTTGACATTAAATTTATAATGTTAGTATTTAATAATTTATAATCAAGTAATTCATCTGGTTAATTGAATGATTTCATATATTTTTTTAATTTGCCGCCATTTTTCAGGTTTTGATATTTATTGATTAATCAATATAAAAAAATCGAACACACGTCAAATTTGATCGGACAATTACGAACAAATGGCGAACAAACGAGCTAAAAAAAGTTAAATAGAATTGACTCGCGCCCGCCAACTATGATTTTTTATATTTAGATATATGACGTCGGCTTAAAATCATTTGCCAGTGTCAAGTTAAAAAGGCGGGAAATAATTTTCGTGTCAATTTTCAACACCGTACTCCTATATCGTCAAGTCTAAATCTAGTCAAAGTACAAATAAATAGTCAGTGCAGTCAATGAGTCATGTCAGTCGATTCAGTAAAGTGGTACCAAAATCCGCCATTTTGTATTTTTTTCTATAAACTAGCAATGGATCTACCAATACTTTAACTGTGGAAATCTATCCAGCCGTTTGGAAGAAACCTGAGAATAAAGCAATTTACAAACTTACATACTATACAAGATACGCGCGGAAAACATAAGGCTGGGACTATATGCCCCGGAATCCGGAAGGCCGTAGAATTTCATGAGCATTGAAAATAGAACTCTGCGTTAGTACAATAGAGTTGAAAATCGAACACATGAGTGTCGAGTCATATGTCAATGTCATATATGACAGTTCGACCCTCGACACTTCGATTTTCTTCTCTATTGTAATAATTCAGAGTTGTATTTTCAGTGCTCTGAATCTTCACAGGTGATCCGGATTCCGGTGCATATAGTCCCAGCCTAGCCCAGTCGGGTAACAATAGAGCTGAAAATACTGTACAGCTGTCAAATCTGACAGCACAAAAAAAGCTCGTGGGAACGTAGCCGTTACTCTTTGCTCGTTGGCAGTGCTGCCAATTTAGCGACTTTGTCGCTAGATCTTGTGACAATTTGTTTTCTACAGCGGATTAATTATGGTTGTTGCCTAGTGTGGAATATCACAATTTTATATATTTAATTCTTAAATTTTTGACTAACGATACATAAATCTAAAAGAAATAGGTATTTAGATTAACACGATTAAAAATTATAAACAAACAAAAATATTGCCAACTCTTTCTCGCAAAACGATTTGTTACGTCACAATTTGCTACCGCCATACATTTTGTAATGACAAGTGTATGGCGGATGCAACTCGTGACGTCACAGGCCGATATATAGCTCTTTTTTATGTTGTTTTAAATTGTTTGTATCTTCGATATTTTTTAAGATATACGAAAATGGGTTCTAGATTGTTTATTACATCGAATAGACGAAAAAATCTAGCGACAAAAAAACTAGCGACTATTCTAACGACTTCGAGAGTTTAAATAAAAAAAAATAAGTGTTTTATCTTTCTTATATTCGAAATTCGAAAAAATATATTCGAAACTTCGTTCCTTTCGTTCCTTCGGACTTTGACAAGTCTGTTTGTGAAATAATCATAGATGTACTACGTGACAGAAATGCGCTCAGTTTGCATCCCTAGCGCTCAGTCCATTGGGATCATTTAAATAGCTGTCCATTGGGATCATTTAAATAGTATTTAGCGACTTCTAGCGACTTTTGATGCGTACGTTAACGACTTTTTGACATTTCTAAAAGTTCTCTTGAAGCTATATTTTTGTCAAACCAGTTTCGGTGCAAATTTAAATCCCCTTTAATTATTAAAATTAGAGAACTGTTATTTAAATGTTATTGCAGTAATATTCAGGTTGTACTTGCCTGGGTCCCCGGGCATAGTGGCATTACAGGAAATTAATGTGTAGACCTTTATGCTAAAGAGGCTTCTAAGTCTGGTGGTTTAAGTAATTTTAAAGCTTATTGCCAAGATCTTCTATCTCTGGCTAAGACACATATGCCCTCTGAGTGGAATAATATTTGGACCGATTCGAGTAGAACTAAGGGACTAAGATTTTATGCCGAAATACAAGGATTTATACCTAGTAGGCCCTGGTTTTTTAAATACTCTAAAGCTAGCAAATCTGTTTGTTCTACTATTTGTCGACTTTGAGATTCGTGCAATTATGTATTTTTGGCCAAAATAAGAGTCAAGGATAGCTCATTGTGCGAGTGTGGCTTAGATGAGGGCTCCCCTGATCATATCTTCTTTAACTGTCCTATAAGTCTTTCTTTATACGACTTCCTTCCTTCACATATCCCTCGACCCATTAATCTACAACTGTTTTATATACGACTAAGACTATTTTATCCTACGTCTTACTCCATTTGTAGACACTCTATGTTTATTTATAACTTCAAATCACATAAAACTTTGATTATGTATATTTAATTAAAGTTTAACTAATTTTCATTAATTTTCATTTTATTCATATAATATGTTCTGTATATTATGTAGGGCTTAATAAAAATAAAAAAGGCTAAGAAACATTGGCTTTGTATATTTGTTTTTATACTGTAATTATTACTTGTATTGTATCTGCATTAGGTACCCATGAAGTCATTGCATGAGTCATTCCCTGCACTGTACCCCATCAGCTTTTCACTGAACATCTGCTTCGTCACTCGACTTCGACGTTGGCAACTCCTATTACAGGGGCGGCTATGCCAAAAGAAGATGAAGAAGACTTTTTGACATGTAGAGTTGGTAGCACAGTTCTTTGGTCGTTGAGACCAACTCAAAATGTATCCGACTGAAGGACTTTGTATCCATGGTCATGAATAAATTAAAAAAAAAAAAAGTCGTTGAGACCTTCAGTAGTATTAGGTACTTATCATCTATGGTTGAGACTTGAGCACTTCCTAAAAGTACATTATTAATCAACTTATGAATTTTTTTTGTTAAATTTTGATGTCGAATTGTCGACATGGTTTCCTTGTTAGAACGAAGAATTTCTGCTATTGATGATATAACAGATTCCGAGGCAATTAACGTAGTGTTGGAATATTTAGATCAAATGCAAATGCAAGATGAAGAATTTATGGGGGTAAAGTAATATTGTTTGCGGATTTACTATTTCTATGATAAATTTACAATGTCAGGTGTACAAGCTTGGTGCAAGTAACTCGCACGCAGTATATAATTATCTTTTGATGCGGATGACTGATATTTCAGATATTGTTAGCTAGACGACAGGATATGATTATTTCTTGGGAACAACCATGGTATCAAAAATCGAAATGTCTCACAAAAAATGTTTTTGATAACGAACACGATGTTGAAGAGAAGGAAGGATGTGAAAAAGAAGCATTTCGCACAGACGCTATATCATCAGATGAAAGTACGCAAATGAAAAATAATTGGAAAAAATTACGAAAGGTAATGTGTACAGTACAGTATAAAAAATATGTATACAGTCTGTTGAGAGTTATTTTACCTGACAGGACATTTATGCTGACGACATAAGGGTCACTCTAATAGCAACTCCGAGTCCTCCGGTCTATACATCTGAAATGAAAGTGGAAATGAAGTATATTTTATATTTGTATTGCTTTATATATTTTGTCTTTTCAGTTATTTAATTTGCCAGATACTCCAATTTGCCTCGCCCGATGGAAGAACATTAGTAAGTCAAGAAATCCAAAAACTGCAGAGGAATGTGCTAGAAGGTTTGTTACGGCTTTTCTAGCACAGGGATTACAAAGAAATCTGCACCAAGTGTACAGACACTTTGTTGTGCATTATGGTTATCACGCTCGAGGGTTTTACACACCTTACGAGGAGAAAGTCATGAATATATGTCTATACCACATGCCAAAGAATCCTGTGCCTACTATATCACTTATACTAGGGAGAGATCCAAGAGGCATTTATAAAAGATTGAAACAAAATGAAAAAGGTAACTGAAATGTTAAAGATATGTTGCAATATTATAACTTGTATCTTATGTATTAGCTGTGAAATGCTTTGAGAAAGATAGTTACGGTAGCTTAAATACTAAGACTTGGCGATAGTGCGGGTGCCCGATCAGATATTAGTGCTTCTGATCAGCTAAAGCATTTGCATTAAAATCAAAAGTGCTTTTGAATAGATAAACAACCGATTATCTCACCTTACAAACTGGGCATTGATGGATGTAGAGCATGACTTGTTGTAAACCACTAAAGAAATGTTGTAAATATTTTCAGAACCTATAAAATTTGAAAGAAAAAAATGGACATTGCCTTTATCAACAAAATTTTTAAAGCTTCTAATGGAACATACTAATTTGCCTTTGAAAAAACTTAAGAATAAAAAGTTTGACACGTCAGTGTGGTCCAAAATACAAGAAGAAATACAGTGCAGTAACTTCGCTCTGCAGTACCATTGGTATCATACACTACATGCACAGCTGTTTGTCAAGTGTGATGTTAAAAGGAAAAGATTGTGCAAAAAAATATTCAAAAGGTATGTTTCATATAATAATGATATAGTGAAACTCAACATAGTAGCTTGAATTCATATATTTTATCTTTATTGTAACATAAGCTTATATGTATTTCAATTATTGTAATAGTTTTTATATTTAATAGAATCTGATTAGTAGCAGCTGTCTGAAATATAGATATTCATACAATTTAATTAATATTATATCTAGCAATATCCTGAAAAAAATACCCACAACACCCATTTTGCTAAACACATTTTAGATAGTGGTCATAGTGTACCCGATGGCCATTCCTATGGGTTGTTACATAAATGTGACAAAGGCTCTCGACTGAGCGTGTTGGAACACTAAGAAATATTTAAAGATTAGAACAACAACGATCTTGCTGACATTGTTGCTTGTGTGGTGGTGGTGATTACACGATTTTTGTTTCCGAGTGTACGCATAAGGAGTGTGTGTGGAGGGAGGTGCTTTACGCATGCTTATGCGTGCACTCACACATTTTCTTGCAGGTTGTGGGTATTTATTTGCGGGATATTACTAGATATAATATTAATTCAATTGTATGCTATGGATTTCAGCAAATAAGCGTCCGATTCTATTAACTACAGATTTTCAGTTATATAGTTCAGACACAGATGCTCATTAAATTATTGTACTCTAGTTAAGATATTATTGAATACACTATATCAGGCATGACCAACTTTTGACCAATTTTAAAGTTGTGTAACACCTATGTTTATGACAATTTTTGGTTTTCTGTTTTGTTTTTGTGACCCCTAAGAAGGGGGTGTTTTGTCAATAAAATGGAGCCTATAATCGGCTGTTAAAATCTTCTTAACCTCCGATCGTCGAATCCTCGAATCCGAGACAACACACCATATAATAAATAAATATATAAATCTTACTATTTTTCAGGCTGAGACAAATGCCATATAAGGTTTGGAGTGATATTCGTTGGCAGGAAGTAGCAAAATTCTATAGAGATGGATTCACACCCATATTTTTGTATAAACAATGCTATCGGGTCCTTAAAATAAAAGAAAATTTTCTAAGGACACCATTATCTGAACTTATACCATTTGGACTCCATGTTATTAAAAATTTACCTAGCAAAAGGTTACAAACTTTAATTTTAAATGAAAATCAAGAGCTAGAGGAGTGTACATATGATAAAAAAGATATCGAAGTGTGACTTAAAAACTCTTTATTTATAAAATCCCTGCATACAAGTTATCTATCTTTTTATAAAAATATACTTACTATAAAGAATTAACTCACTGAGCGCGCGGCGTTATGGTGGGTAACATATATAACCGCCTCCTTTTTGGAAGTCGGTTAAAATGGTTTGCGTCATACACAACGGATATACGTCATAAACATAGCGCCGCGCTCACAAATATTTTTTTTAATGAAATGAACCAGGAAACGAGCAGACGGATCGCCTTATGGTAAGCTATTACCGCCGCCCATGGACACTCGCAATACTAGAGGAGTTACACTTGTAACTCTTCTGATGTTGTGACTTGCGTTCCTGGTCCTTAAAATCTCCAATCCCCTTGGGCTTCCGGTACATACAGTTGTACATCTCCACGATAATTAGCTGAGCACTAAGCAACTATGTAAAAAATAATATGTTGATAGCAAATCCTTGTAAATAGTAAACTTTGTGTACCACATCAATATATTTGGACAAGTATTTGCAATAGTTTTTAAACAATACAAATCTTGTTCATTCAAAACACCTCTTTTTACAATAAGATTATTATTTAAATTTTTAAAATTTTTTGGTTCAATGTTCGTTTTGTTTTTGTCTCTTATTGCTTGATTTTTTTCAATCCATGTAAATTGAATTTCATCGAAGCGCCAGTCGTTTAAGTAGTCGGGAGTCGCTGCAGCTTCACTGTACTCGTCTGTAAGTTACATTGTTTTAAATTGCTTGATAGCTATCCGAGGCAAAGGAATTAAAATTACTTAGTGTGTTCAAAATATCTATGGACATTTCACAACATGTCAGTCTGGCCCCATGCTAAGTACCTGAAGAACTTGTGCTATGGGGTCTAAACAATGGAAAGTATTTTGTAATTTTATAACTTTATACTATTATAAAGTATAATATATATACTATATTATACTATAAATATATTTAAGATTTTTATTATATTAAAAACATATTTAATACACATCCATGACACACATCCAGAAACATTGAAAACTTTTTTGTTCCCTTGGCGGGATTCGAACCTGCGACCTCCGGCTTGAGCACCGACGCGCTACAGCCACAGAGGCCGTCATGTTATTGTTATGGTAAACAAACATTAGTTTTTAAACGGTAAACAAATTAAAACTAACCTGGAAACTCGTCATCACTATCAAGAGTCTTAAGTATTTCCTTTATTCTCATTTCTGTATCCTTAAAATATTATTATTGTGGTAACTTTAAAATCTACAAAATTATTAAAAACATTTATTAAAAAAAAAACAACAAAAAAAAGGAAAAACCAAACTTGTAATAATAATAGTACTAAGCATGTAGTCTCGTATTAGAAATCTATAGAAATCTGCAGTTGAAACAAAGTTGTGTTATAATGATACGGTTATAATTTTTAAGTACTGTTATGAGTTAGCCTCTAGTTAGTGCTTTAGTACTTACATATCTGCTAAAAATCAAATATAATATTATATTATTAATATACCTCTTCTGACAACAAGTAGTCTTATGTTCTAACATTTTGATAAATTAAGGAAGAAAGTTTAAAGATGAGAATTTGATAAAAAAGATAACAATTATTTGTGTTACTTACCTACCTTACAAAAAAGTTTTTTTAAATAAAATCACTTAAACTACTGTAGGTGCCTACTTCTAGTAGGTACTTCGCTTCTGGGAAAAGTGAAAACAAAACAAACTGCAAAGTCCACAATACGATATTAGCTAAGCCCGCGGTCACACTGTAGTCGAGAGACGAAACTGTCGTCGCGACATTCTCCCTAGTACTTACTCTGTTGGCCCTTCTTCACGTCGGCTATCATGATGGCCATAACGCTATCGGGTATCGTGTACATTAAGGATTGGTGCATGTTGGAATGATGGTCCACAACTGTGATCGGAACTTGCCATTAGGTCTAGATCCGTGCGGTGTCGGTTTTTTGTAATGTTATGAAAGCTAGAGGATATGCACTAAATTGCATATATATTTTTTCGTTATGCAAATATGATGCAAATATGTACCTCGGTAACAAAAACATATCTGTCTCGTTTTAACACGTCATTAGTTACGTAAAGGATATAAGGCGTACGTCATTGCATTCAATTTTTTTATTGATATTTTTCGTGATTTCAATAAGCCCCGCCTTGAGGCATATTTTAAACACGACGCCATTTTATGATTTCACTTTCAATAAGTACATCGTCTGACAAATAGCTCTTGTTCGGAATTTATTTTTAGTTTTACAGTGAAGTGCGTGTGTTTTGTGATTTTTGGTTGTATTTGATTAATTAATTGAGCAAAAACCAACATGACAAAGTGTTGCATCAGAGGATGTACTTCAAATTCTCGAAGAAATTATGAAGGATTGTCATTTTTAAGGTTAGTCTTGGCTTTTCCGATATTCATTTTTATTTTTAATGTTAATTACGTTTTATAAGGAACGCATATTGCGTTTTCCGATATTATCCATCATTAAAACTACTAATTACAACTATTTTTATGGAAATATGATTATTTTACATAAAATAGTAGTGCTGCTCCCTATCTACGTATTTTAAGTTTTATCGATATAAACTCATAAACTCAATTGAGACGAAAATTATTGATAGTCTCGTTATTTTGAATACAGTTAATGTTACTATGTTTGTATATAAAATCACTGTGTTCTAGATGTATTTCACGAGAGTAAACTTGAAAATTATGTACCGTAACTATGGCATATATTAAGTTACAGTTTCAATAGCAAATATACCTAACTAATTTGGTATTATTTTTACAGATTTTCTAAAAATGAAGCCCTTAAAAAGATATGGACGGAAAACATAGCCGCAGAGAACATAAAACCAGCAGCAGTATTAAAAATATGCTCCAAGCATTTTGCGGCAAATTGTGTTAATAAAAAATTATTGACATTTTAACTTTTTAAATTGTTTTACAAAGTTCAAACGTCAAAATGAAGCCCATTCCCAATTGTCACTTGAAATTCTTAATAGGGCAGCTGTATTCTATTACCTACCTATATAGACTGTTTTTCAGTCAGATTTTTTTTGTTTAAATTATAAATGTTAGTGGTTGTGGTGGATTTTTTATTCCATTGCTCGAGTGATCCTCATACCCTATGAATATTGAAACCTATTCCCGTACATATCCATAACCATAATATTTTGTATTTTTTGCCACAACCGTCGCACGTCACGTCGGGCGCTTTGAACCATTCACTTGCTATTACCACCAGTAAACGATCGGAATATTTGCCGGTTTTGATTTGTAACCCACAAGAAATACTTTGAAGAGTGATTGAGTATAAATTATGAGAAAGGTGTCCAAAAATAATTATTTTCTGTTAACATTGTATCGATATATTATCGACTAAGTAGGAACAACACTATTTGCTGTGGGCGGGGCGACGCCATGTTTGAGAAACATTTGGCTTCAGGTCACGTGACCTTATTTCATAATATATTATCAATGGTTTTTGACGAAAGATCATAGGATTGTGGCCGTATTATGGGTGTACTACAGACTACATTGTTACATGCTGGAATAGGGACGAAACTTGTGCCCAAAATCAAAATTTGGCATAGCACGCTAGCGCCGCCTGAAATTTACTTTAACTGAATTTATTGAACTAAAAGCAGTTGTCCATATTAATATGAAAGGATTTGCGGGTTTATAATAATTGTTATTTTGCTTTTAACCTTTATATCGTTACAGTCCATTTTCACACACAAAATTATGCATAACAAATTAATTAAGAATTTTAGTACATAATATTACCTACCTATATATTTCCAAAAACATTTTATTTTATATAAGTATATTTATCTATGATAATAATATTATAAAGGAATTATTTGTATTTTTGAATCACTAACTTATAAAATACACAATAACAAAAGTGTAACTAGCCTAGTTTAGCCTACAGTAAATAAGAATATAAAGTAAGCACTTAGCTTACTTTTATATGCTTACTAAAGTAAGCATATAAAGTCTAAAATATTCCTAAAGATTAAATTAAAGATACTAGAAAGTACGAAGTCTCTTTCACAAATTAGCGCTGTACGGGATCCGGAGGAGCAAGGAGGGACTCAACTCACGGATCATCGCAGACCTGATGATTTTAAGGAATTTTTACAGTAACACGGAGCAACAAAACAATGTAGCAAAATCCATAAAATCTATTTTTCTGTACATTAAAAACACAGATTATTTAATAAAAATGTCTGACAGAATTCTCGGCATGCTTTCTATAATGTTGCTATTCCATTTCAGTAATTAGCACAAAAAGAAAATAGTTTTTTTTTAGTTTACTACTTTATTAAAATTGTTATTTTAGCAATTATTGAATAAAATATATATTTGCACGAAATACATATAAACTATAAATAGGAAATTTGAAGCTATAAAAATTTTACATTCATCAAGACTTATTTTGCACAATTTTTTTGATAGCTACGTTAAGCGGCAACATTAAATTTCGCACACAGGTAAGAATTAAGTAGGTACTGACTCGATGCCAAAGAGCTTTGAGCTACTTGTAAGATTTTCAATTTAGACGGATTATCATAACTGGCATGCCATTTGCATTTAATGCGCAGAAGCTATCCGAAATATAATACGACAATTTTTTTAATCACATGTACAATAATAAACAACAATTTCTATACCACTTGACATAGAACAATTTTTTAAATTTAATTTAGAATGCATATAGTATTTTATTAAATATTCAAATATGTATTTATATACAAACATTTTCTTAAGAATAGACGTAAAGGTTCATAAATCTTATCTAAGTTACTAATATACAGAAGATACTGGAGCGTGGATCCCAGATTGGTGCGTCGTGTATAGTGTATGTGTGTGGTGTGTGGTATATAGTATATGTTGCGGTGTGTATTGTGTGGTGTGAAGTATGTATGTCTATTTAGAACCCTATCCCTACGACAAGTCTTGGGTTCAGAAACTAGTTTCACTAGGGTTCGTGTTTATGAGTATGAGGTGTGGAAGTGTTTGTGATGTGTGTGCCCGTGTTGTACGTTGGTTGATACAAATTATTTTAAATTAAAATATATTTTGTTACTTAACAATTTTAAGTGTGTGAAAGTGAAGTTTACAAAATCTCAAAGTTTTTTATTTATTTATTTATATATGGCATCGGCTTATAACCATTTGCCAGTGTCAAGTTAAAAAGGCGGAAAATAGAACTTTCGTTTCAATTTTCAACACCGTATTCCTATATCGTCAAGTCTAATGTCTAGTCAAAGTCCAAATATATAGTCAGTACAGTCTATGAGTCATGTCAGTCGATTCAGTAAAGTGGTAGAAGTTTTACTGAAAGTTTCTAGGGAGTTTTGGCTGGAAACACAAAATAGCACGTTTTAGAAGTTGTACCACTTGCCCACACTTGTGCACGATAACGAATATTAATTAATGGTTAATATTCTACCAATATTACACATTAAGAAACGAAATAACACAAATTTATGAAGTTTTACAAATTCCACAACATCACCCATTGAACTCCCCGGCAAAACTCCAAATCTCAAAGTTAAAGCAAGCAAAAATTAATTATGTACTTGTAATATTTTTGACTTAAGCAAGTTTTTTCTGTTAAGTTTAGAAAAGCAAAAGTGGTCATGGTCAGATAAATTTCTATTATAATATTTAGGTACTCGTCTGAAAAAGCTGTGTTTGGAAGAGATTATGAGAACGTAAGTAATGACGTGGTATTTATTTTTAATATTTTGAAAAAGAAAATGCAGTCTAAGTATAATCTTCTGTCCTACAGTTTTAATACGTCGAAATGCTTAGCGGAATTTACTGAGTTTTCAAAGTGTGTATTTGTTCTATAGCATAGATATTTAAGAAAAATGTTTTGAATGCGTTCTATGCAGTCAATATGAAGTCGATATTGCGGTCCATATAATAAGACTAAATTCGAGAATGGTTCTAACATAAGAGTAATAAAGAATTTTATAAGTGCAAGCGCGCTTGAAGAGTTTCCCAACACGTAGGATCATGCCTAGCATTTTATATGCACGATTACATGTTATCAATGTGAAGATTAAAAGTTAACTTAGTATCCAGGGTCACACCTAGATCTCTTATTGAGTTCACTCGACTTATTGTTGTATCGGCTATGTTATAATTGAATATAATAGGGTTATTTTTACGAGAAAAACTGATGGCATAACAATTACTTAAATTTAGGTACAGTTCATTTCTGGTACAATAAGTAAAGAAGTTATTTAAATCTAATTGTAGGCTATGACAATCATTTACACTTGCAATTTCTTTATATATTTTAGTGTCATCAGCATAGATTATATGTTCACTATTGGTAAAAATGGTATCAATATCATTTAAATAAAAAATAAAAAGTAAGGGACCCAAATGTGAACCTTGAGGTACACCAGAGGGCACAGGAAGGAAATTTGATGTATAACCCTTTATAGCTACTGCTTGGCTTAAATTTTTGAAGTGAAAACTAGCTTTAGCGGCGCTGTGTACTTTTTTTGGAATGGGTAAAAATTTCTAAACTCGCGTCAGGACACGTGACCTGATCGAAAATTCGTAAGACGGATGGAGAGAGGACAGGCGGCGCAGGGCGCTTGCGCGAATGTTCGTGTGTGTTAATGTTACAGCGTGCCACGCGCATCCATGGATGGTGACAGCTGATGACTCGACCGTCAGCGTAGTGGCCACACTGCTGTGTATTCGTGAAATTCGTGTATATAAAGTGTTTAAAATATGAAAATTGAACAAAGTGCATCTATTAATGAAAAAAGTGACGAAAAAATAGCGAAAGAAAATGAGACAATAATATTCAAGTGTTCACTTCTGCCGGCACTCCCGGAGTGCAACCCGTCGATTTTTTAAATACGGACCTATCCATCGTAGCAAATCCCCATGTATGCCCACCTTTTAAATTTTAGAAATTAACATATTACAATTAATTATATCAAAACATTTCGTGAAGTCGGTGTACACGGCATCTGCCTGTCGTCCCGTACAGATATTATTAATTACAAAGTCAGTAAAAGTAAATAAGTTTGAATCTACACTACGACCTTGGCAGAAACTGTGTTGCCTGGTTTACTGCCTGGGTTACTTGGTTTATAGGGGTGATCAAGGCCGTTTTCCAAATTTTGGGAAAGTGTCCTTCAGCGAGAGATTTTGTAAAAATAATATGGAGAGGCCACGCTAGCTCCTTGCAACAATTCTTAATGAAAATGGGGTGAATAAGATCTATTCCGCTCCTCTTTTTTAAGTCAAGTTGTTGTAAAATAAGCTGCACTTCCTCTACTGATATGCTAATAGAAGAGAGTTCAAAAGGTGTGTCTCCTGTGCTAGAGATCGCGGAGTATGGTCCGATATTAGGGGATACAAAAACGGAATTAATATAGTCATTAAAAATGTTGCATATCGACTCACCATCATTAATCGTGGTCCCATTATATGACATTTGTTCATGTATATTATTTACTGGAAATTAAGATTTTATGAAAGACCACAAATAAGACGGTCAAATATATATTCTATCCTCAGCCTGAGATATATAATTATTATAACATTCGGCTTCAATAGTGCTCAGTAAAATGTAAATGCTTAGTTTCTCAGTAGTAGGTAATACTTATCATATATGGCTTAGTTTGTCACGAGCTCCGACGGGTCTCTAGTTGTTACTAAATATTTCTTCTAGTAATTTCAATGCTGTCATAAATTGGCCATTTATCATATTTATGTCATTTGTCATATTTATAACCAAAAGGAAGAGTGAAAGTGTAGATGCTTAAGCCAGACAAGCTATAACATCAGGTTGTCTCAGTCAGTATAAAATTTACCTACTGTCAATACCTAATTCCACTAGCTAAAAGTCATATGAACATCAGGTGGTACTCTGAATGGGCCAGAAAAAGGCAAATTTCAGACAGTTTGAGAATAAAGGCAAACATTATTTTAAAATCCAAGATGGCATTCCAATTAGGCCATGGTTTTCGAAATATAAATATGCAAGTAAAACAGTGTGCTCAACAATCTGTCGAGTCAGACTTGGTCATTGTTGCTCGCCTGAATTCCTAGCACAAATTAGGATAAGGGACAGCTCCTTTTGTGAGTGTGATCTAGACGACCAGGACCATATATTTTTCTCTTGTACTAAAAACCAGTGTTCCCTATATGATCTTCTTCCTCCTGCTATTCCTCGCCCTATCAATTTATATTTGTTTTATGTTTTGTAAATACTTCATGTTATAGTCATATACAGGATGTCAGAAGACCACTTCCATTAACTTTGCGATATGATTATACTACTTTTTCTCATTAGAAAAATATATATATTTTTTAAATTACTTTTAACAAATTTCTTATTTTTTTAATTTTTTTTTTTTACATTTTATACCTTTTAATCATAAAAACGAGATGTTTAGAAGAAGATTTTTTATTACAATCTAAAATTTTATGATTTTTACTTCATTACGCAATGTAATTTATTACGCACACGCGCGGCCCGTATGACCCGGCCCGACGTGTCAGCTGGGCACAGCTGACACACCGGGCCGGGCGCCGCGCTTTGCTTCTCTTCCAGTACCTACACGCGTTCAGCGATGATGATTTTGTAACTCTGACCTCTAACCTAGATAATGCCCTATTCGGGATTCTTGCCAGCTACCAAGTAAAGATCCTAATTTCATAATTTCAAATAATTTTGGCGGAACCTTGATGACTATCCTACGGAACCCACTTCGGAAATCCCTGCTCTACACCGCCTGCAGTGTGGTTCATAAATACCACGCACAAAATGTTGCTTGACAAATAACGTAACCAGTATACTGTGCAAATAAATTTTTAATGTCTAACGGCAATCATCGATTTTCTATCGAAATTACAGACGGTGTGTGAAAAACGACTATAACCGAAAGATGTAACGTGGTTGAACTGTAGGTAACAATGAAACTAAGTAGGTGTATAAAAGGGTGCCCGAAGTCGCATTGGTGAATTATTATTAATAATAATAAGTTACGTACGTAAGTCTGTACACCGATCATAAAAAGTAAAACTATGGCTAATAGCTATTTGAAACGTGAAAGAAGTATTGAGTACTGAATGACTGCTAGTAGGTACTAAGTCTACTCCTAGTACTAAGTTTACGGATTCCATCGACCATCAGGTGACCGCGGTAAGGTGTCGCGTTAAAAGTTAAAGTTGTTAGAAAGTGTTTTTGTTGTATTTTGAAAATCGTTACTAGCACCATAAATCAAAACACGTAACACTTAAAAGTTAACAACACAACACTACGTTTTTAAACACGACCTAATGGTGAAACTCAAATCAGACGACAACTTTTTACCTCGAGAGAAAAACCACAACTAAATTCGAAAATCTATTTCAAAACAAAATAGTTCTTTTATCGACTTTTGGCAAAATTCAAAAGATGCCGACGTTATGTGGCGCGGGCGCGGGCACGCGCACGGGCGGCGGGGCGCCACGCGCGGCCACAGCACGGTTTTTTCGCGGCAAATATCAAAAGCGTGCCGCTCGACTCTTTCAAAAACTACCTAGGTTAAGTGATGTGACCTATGAAAAATGAAACATTTACGTGTACGTAGTCGATATTTAAATTGGTTAATTGTTTAATATGCTTTTTTTCTTTAGTTTTTTGTAATAAATAAGTTACTTTTTTTTATATCAATTCAGCTGGGTTTTTATAATTTATGATCGGAAATCGAGCAGACAGATCGCCTGATGGTATGTCTTCCACGCGCCTCTTTTACCCGCCTTGACCCTCCAGTAGATTTTGTAATAAGTTCATACAAATCAATGCGTATGCAAAGTAATTTACCGATATGAAAAACTATCGATACAAATGTAACGGGATTCTGGACACATGCCTATATTTTTTACATAAAATCATTTTCTCAATTTGGTCAGTTGGCAGTAAGTGTAAACCCGCGTTTTCGAGTGACGTTCCGTGTTATTTTTTTAATTAGATGATAGATGAGTGTGATTATTTTATAATGTATAAAAATCAAACATAAAATATGAAAAATATTAGTGAAAGAATTTTTTAGATATCTCAAAAACTGAATTTTCTATTAATATTCAAAGTTGAATCTTTTTAAAATCAGCGTGAGCTTGACCGCTCAACGCGTGACGTCATGTCGCCGGCTATGATCGCCGGGACGTCATTGCTCGTTCGCGCGCTAAGGAACTCGTGCAGTAATTTTGAAGTTGTATTGAAATTTTTGGAATTATGGAGAAAAAAATACCATGCAAATATTGTATAGTACCCTTACGTACTAATACAACGGTTAGCACTCCAGAAAAAGACATTTTTCATGTGCCCAACGACAAAAATCTGAGAAATAAGTGGTGTAAACTGATGAGAAGGGAGAAAGTTTTATCTACAAAAACCTACAATGAAAAAAAAAAAAATATCTTCGCAACAATGTCGACTGACATTGTAACGAAGAACAACTGCGAACTTAGTAAATAGGTACTTGAATGATAATAAAACTTTAAATGAGATTGTTATTAATCTATGCAATTGTCGTGGTTTATTTACTACATACGGTACAGCTGCTTGAAAACGATCAGCTGATTTTCTCTATTCGCATATTCGAGCCTGCGCGGGCGCGGGGGACGTGTTTGCGCGGCCTACCCCGAGCGCGTCCGCCTCCGACCGGTGGCCGGCTCCGTGTGGTTATGTACATTGTATATTGCGTATTGAAAATTGAAACTTTTACACAAACAATCGATTAAAAGCAAATTACTAGAACCAATGGATCTATCTCATGGTCCAATATAAGCCCACGAAGTTATCGGGACTGATCTGAATATATTATGTACATGTAATATTACAATTAACAACATAAAACTGTAATATAGCTATTAGTTACTAACCCCTAAATAAATGTTTGTGTTTGTTTTAGGTTTTTTCAACAGCCCTCGCTATTCAGTTTATGTTTTATATTCCGTGGTTTAACGTACCCTTGTTTTGTCGTAAGACCTCCTCAATTATTATAATTACCGTCCTCACTCTGACTGTGGCGAATCACTACGGAGCCAAATAAAAAAAAGAAGAAGTAAAGAAAGAGACTTGGTTGAGTGTTGATAGTTGATTTAGGTAGGTGTTCGGCTATTTTAAAGTTTTCTTAAGGAATTTCGTATCTTTCTAGATCCTACCGTCTTGTTTGTTTACATAGTGTGTGTCTGTGTCATTTGTGTTTGTTTACACGTTAGTAGCGTAGTTTAATTATTTATCATGGATAATGATCCGCCTGATCCCAGCGGTACGCAAGGTGGATAAGTTACTCCACCAAAAGGCGTAAGTAGTGTTAGTTTAGACAACATTCCGAACAAGCGTCCTAGGCGTAATTCTCCTATCCTAAACAATAACGATAATAACCTGGCTTCTCCACAAAATGATAAACTAACCTAAATAAAACCTAATTTTGTTAATAAACGAAAATACTCTTTGTCTGATTCCCCTCCATTTCCGACCCGATCCGACCCATGGAGTTTGGCCGTTACTTATTCCAGAACAATTTTAATACTGTTTTAACATGGATACCCACCCAGACTGTTGTTGTCACTTTTAATGGACAGAAAGTTCCTCCATATGTATCTATTTTACACTTCCCTTTCTGTAGAATTATAAGTATAAGCTCCCCACTATCCAATGTAACCGGTGCTGTAGGTTCGGACATCTTTAATCTATTTGTAGGTCAGACCCTAGATGTTACACCTGCTCCCAACCACATGAGGACTTGCAACATTCAAGTGACTAATTGCCTCTTCTGTTCTGGCGCCCATATGGTTAACAACCCTAAATGGTCAGAAAACAGTTAAGGTTGTAATGTCTGAAGAAAATATAATATCCTATGCAGAAGTTTCAGCTAGGTTTCCAAGTGTGCATAGAGCATTCACAGATGTTGTAGCCACTCCTACAGCTTCTCCCTCACAATCCTACCAATTCACTCCTCCCCCTTGTACTGTCTCTTATAGAAAAACTGTCTTACCCCCCCTTGTACTATTCCCACTCCCCAGCCTGGGTACGACCGTCTTGCCCACTAATCAATTATCCAGCCGACCAGAACCCTATTTCTGAAACTTCTAATGGATCCGTTTTTCCTAATAACTCCTTGTCCATGAATGACAATTCCCTGAACTCCTCTACTCCCTTTTATTAAATTTATTATCTCATTTCAGTGACACTGGTATGGGTAAGACCAATACTCTCCGTGAAAACTTGACTAAGCTAGTGAACATTACATCACAAACTCTTTAAATAACTATGGCTCAGAAGATCATTGTTCAATTCAGAGGATCACTGTCATAGCGTCCGAAACAAAATTAATGATATTTTACTTATAAATTTAATCCCCTTATTTTTGTTGAGGCCAGATTCTCAATTTAGAGTCTCTGGCTTCTCCTGTCACCAGGATGACAGAAGTGATGGTAGAGCAGGTGCAATTATTTTAGTTTCTACTGCAGAATTTTTTTATTCTTTCCCTCTTCCACCAGTCACCACAGTAATTTTAACATTGTTGCTGTTCAAATCTTTAACATTTCTTTTTTTTTTGGTACTTCGGCTGCTTAAAATCGAAACAATGTAACTCGTTCCAACAAAAATGTTCAGGAGAGCCAAAAAAACGGGTGGGCCACTTCAATTTGTTGGCCCAAAGAAACCAGAAATAGCAATTGGGGTGTTTGATGTAAAGTTTTATTATATTGTAGATAATAGTTTGTAATACTCGTAATCGTGTTAGAAGTTATGGTTACACTTGAATCGCTCACACTTTATTTTATTTGTGAATTTACCCAAATAGGACTATAAAAACAATATAAAAACTTAGCAAGTCTGCTACTAGGTTATCAATTTGATTTTCTAAGGTAAAAGTAAAGACTAATAAAATGCATATTATACATAGTGTTTATAACTGTGTGATTAACAGTGATCGGAGTAGGTAGATTGATTTTTGCTACTTGCATCATAAATGTTCATAGAAAGGAAACGTGGATAAGCCATTATTCCGGAAAGTCATACCGGTATTTCCGGACTCAATCAAAGATGGTTTATGTTGGCATAATTTGAATAAATAATGGATGAAATCGACATAATTAAAATAGATTTTTGCTATGCTGTAAATATATATATATATAAATATAATACACTACAATAAATAGAAATACAATAAATAGAATTATGTATTCATTTTTTGTGTTCAATCGAAAGTTAGGTAGATAAGTACATTTTTTTTGCTTACTATAATATTTAATTTGTAACAAATATTGCCGTACATTAAAACCCGAAGCGCAGATATATCTAGATTTAGCTGGATTAAAATAGATGCAGTCTATCACAGGTAGTCTGATTGATAGTCTTAAGTCTTTGTTGCGTTAAAAGTAGTTATCGCCGCTACTAGTCGTAATATATACATGTTTTTATATTATTTATTCCTTGACAGTAAAGGTAAATTGCAAACAATATAGATTAAAATCAACGTCGTTTATTTTGAATATACAATACAGTTTTTATATTTACATTTTAATCATCTTCCGTCACTGTTTCAACATCCTCATAATTTTCTACAGAATTAAAGTAAATTACCATTAGCTTTTCTATATTTTCTATTTTCATTCTATTCCTTTTTACATCTAACATCCATTTATATGTGAAAAATGATCGTTCCACATCAGAAGACGTCAAGGGAGCAAATTTAAAAAAAGATATTAAGTTACTAGCCTCATTTTTTTCAATGCTTTCGCTATATTCTATAATTGTATGTAAATCTGGGTTTCGTTCCATGACAGACTATTTTATTTTTAATTATTTGGGAATCGCACTCATTTATGGGGATCGTGCTTCTAGACTGTTACGCCAACTAGTGTCAAGTATCCAAAACAGTTGGGATCATGTATTTAACGTAAACACATGTGATTTACTTTTTAATAATTATAAATAAAATATATTTATTTGTTTTAAATAATGCCAGCTTGGAGAAAAAATTGTTGTATTCTTGTATGTAATAATACATCACGTCGAGGACGTGGATTCAGTGTGGAAGTGAAATTTTATAAATTTCCAGAGAGCGTGTTAGGAGCCTCATGGAAAATAGTAAAACGTAAACAGTGTATAAATGCAGTGAAAAATTACGTGTAAGTACAATATTAATTAAAAAATTTAAAAATGGACTGCACCATTCAGTAAAATTATAACATTTAAATACGACATATGTCAAAATTTATCATTTAATTGATGAAATTTCAAACATTCGTGACAGTTATCTTATAGTTATGACTTATCATTTTAACTCTTTTCTTTGATTTCAGAGAAAATCCAAAAGACTGGGATAAAATACCCCAGATAAAAACTCGTCGAAAACAAAAATGTTATTTTTATCATGCCTCCTTTTGGCCACAAAGATCAATTCACCCCTGAAGAAGTTGACGAAATATACAACATTGCTTCTGTGAAGATACATATAGAATGAGTAAATCAACTAATTAAGGACTTTAGAATTCTATCAAAAGTACATAATTCATCATTTCCTCATATTGATGAAATCGTTTTTGTTATTTGTGCTTTGGTAAATGTACAGAAGCCATTGTTTAAAGAATAAGAAGTTGACAAATAAGCCTTTTTCAAATAATTGTAAAAACTGAATAAATTTTTAATTGTATTAAATAAAAACGAATTAATTGTTTACCAAAAAGAAAGGTTTTATTTTCTTAAATAATTTAAATGTATATTATTTCTCTGTTTTATAATAACTCTGACATAAGGTAAGTACCTACAGACTCATAAATGATAAATATTTTTATAATATATTATTTGCTTGTAATATTAAATATTTTTAACAAAGATAACATTTATAAAACTTTTCGTAATGAATAAGTACAAAAAATAATTTCTTACGATTTGTATAAAATTAAGTTAATAATAAAAATAATTTTAGGCAACTTTAAAATCTCAACAGTCTTAGAGATAACAAGTACTATAACATTTTCTCAATACTGCACATTCGAATTCGGTCGAATGCAAAATTATTCTTAGGTCATTTTATAATTAATATCTAAAAATAATGTACAAATGTAAAAATAATTCAAAAAGTAATGTACTAATGATAATCATAAATGTATTGTTACTTAGTTGAGTCTTTGGTGTATAATTTTTGTATGTATTGGGTAAAATAAAACTTTTCAAGATGAGGTATTAAGTTATTCAACAATTTGATTTTAATAATTTTTTGCCTTTCTCATCGTTCTGGCCATGTATTATATTATTGACTATTGGTTTTAATCCATATTTTCTTATTTTTTCCATTGTTATAACTTTTTGTTAATGTTATTAAATATTTGTTTTGATACCACTATGTTCACCAATGAAACACCAGAGAGCGCTCACTTACAGTAGTGCTGCCTCTATATTTCACGCACGATCCCTATAGCAGCTCTGACCTGGTCAAAAGCTAAAAGAGAATCGGCCAAAGATAAATTATGTTTTTGTAATTCTTTCAAAGAACATTGTATTATTGAGTAGGTATCTTTTATATAATTTAAATCATGTCTTAAATTTTCCTTTTCTAAAATATTTTTTGAATTTTTAATGGACAAAGCATCAGAACTGCTTAAACTGGATATAACATCTCTAATTTTGTCAAAATGCTGAGCAAAGTAAGCCGCCGCCTCCAACCAAGTGCCCCATCTTGTAATTATTGGTTGGGGAGGTAGCGGCAAATCGGGATATTTTTCTTTTAAAATTTTAACTCTTGCTGGGGCTTTTAAAAATACTTTTTTGACATTCGCAATTAAAATATCCACATCATTATATTCTAACCTAATTTGCTCAGATACACGATGCAGAGAATGCGCCAAACATGTCACATGTTTCATGTTAGGTAAAATTTTTTTTAGATTTCGCCCTGCAGACAGCATGTATGCTACGCTAATCTTCCCAAAAATTTTCTAAGCACTCTAGCACAAATTGCGTAATTGTTTGCCCATTAACAACAGTTAGCATTTTACAGGCTATTAAATAAGGTTTGCTCAAATTGCTAGGATGCAATGGTTTTATTAAAAAATTTACTAGATATCGACCTAAAAAGTCGGTCGTTTCATCTAGTGATATCCACAGCTTTTCGTTTTTATTATTTTGTTGAATAGTTGTGATTTTTTCCTTAAACAACTTGTCTAAATAAACTTTACGTAACTGTGATTCATCGGGCAGTTTACGATTAGTACAAGCACAATAACAGGTACCGCACATATATTTTCTGAAGAATTCTTGAAAGGAAGAATTTTTCATCTGTGACCAAGGAATATAGCACAAAATCAAAAATTTTATAATGTCAAAATAAAACTCGTGCGGCCGCTTAAGCCTTCCTTGGTGTACTGCGCCTTCAATATGTCTTCTAACATTGCCTTTGTTTATAGTATTTAAATGACTCTCACACTTTGTACAATATATTGTACCACTAGCATGGTCGAAAAGTAGTTCAGGATGACCAGCTATCCATCTTTCTACAGTTTCAGCCTTGACGTTTGCCATGTCTAGGCTGTTGAAAAGTTGGAGCCTCGTATCTGACCTAAAAGAAAAAAGATTTAATGACAATAATCTTACAAAACTGCTAAATACTTACGGCCACAGTCAGAGACATTTAATGATTACTTAAGATGACACTAATTAGAGAATTTGAAAGAAAATATATGGACTTTATGTCAAAACCTGTACTAAGTAATCCACTAAGTAAGCATTAAATGTCTCTGAGTGCGGCCGTCAGTGTTTCTATTGTTTTATGTATTGTTTATAATTGATTGAAAAAGAGGCACCTATTGGTTTGCTTACTACGGCAAGAAATATCTAATAGTACTACGTACATAACGGCCACTTCGCACCTAAACAAGCTACTTCATTCCCGCAGATGACTTAGTTTTGTTTAAAAAAATGCAATTTTAGTTTGTTACAAGTTACAAAGATTTACGTTAATACTGTAGTACAGGGTGGGCCATAAATTTTTGCACATTTGAAACATGAATAAAAATAAAACTACTAATATTATTTTATTGATGATTTATTTAACGTAATAAACATTTAAAGCAATTTATTTTTTAAAAATGACATCATCGAGATGTGCTCCGTCTCTTCGCTGGCACTCCTGCAATCGACTACGTAAACTTTGGAAAACTCGTTGACACATGCTGCGAGGAATCGCGGCTATCTCCGCGTGGATGTTTTCTTTCAATTGGGATATGGTCGTTGGTTTATTATGGTAAACTCGACTCTTCAGATAAACCCACAAGAAAAAATCGCAAGGTGTAAGGTCTGGGCTTCTTGGAGGCCATGGAATATCACCTCTGCGAGAAATTAATTTGTTGGGAAACATTTCTTTGATCACCGGTAAAGTCACATTTGACGTATGGCATGTTGCTCCATCTTGTTGCATCCAAGTCCTGCTGTTGTATCCTTCAAATTCATGTAACTGTGGTGTCAAAAACTCTCGCAACATCTTCACGTATTCCACTGAGTTTACAGTTACGTTATTTCCCTGACTGTTTTCAAAGAAATACGGACCGATTATGCCTTTAGCCGATATGGCAGCCCATACAGTCGTTTTAGGTGAATGAAGGGGCTTTTGGTGTTTAAGGCGAGGGTTTTCCGTGCTCCAGTACCGGCAATTGTGCTTATTTACGTGCCCATTGATGTGAAAATGGGCCTCGTCCGTAAACAATACATTCTCAAGGCTAGAGAATCGCTCCAGCATAGTGTCAGCCAATAACTTACGTTGAATGTAATCGTTTGGCTTCATCTCCTGCACAATTTGAAGCTTATACGGGTGTAGTTTAAGGTCCAAATGCAAAATTCGCCGCAGACTAGTTCTTGGTATTGCTAGAGCCGCCGAACGCTTACGTGAAGATGATTCTGGATCGTTCCGTACGGAAATTTCAACTTCCCGAATGTTCTCTTCGCTTCTTCTTGAACGTGGCCGCCCTGTTTGTTTAATATTGGTTGTCGATCCTGTTTCCTCGAACTTGTTGACCCAAGCTTTAATTAAATTAACACTTGGACACTCACTTATACGCTGTAATCCGTATTCAATTCTAAATAGCCGTCGTACAGTAACGTAGGAGTCGTTGTTTTTGTAAAACATTTTTACACAAAAAGCACGCTGTTTTCCCGTGAAGCGCTCCATCGTGACTAAAATTGCATAAAGCGGCGCATCATTCCCCGTAGCCCGCGCGCCCCTCCCTGTAACGGTTTTTGAGAAATCGAGTGTTGCCATTTGCAAAAATTTATGGCCCACCCTGTATAATGGGTATAGTGCATTGTATGGTTATTTACACAAAAAAGGAAAAATATAATAAGCTTGTAATGTTTTTGTATTCATTATCGGATCAATGCAATCAAATTTGTAATGTTTTCAAATTCTTTTGTGTATTTACTATAGGATACCTATTTTTTTTTTCTGCTAGGTGTGTGTCCACTTTCGAGTAATAAAACTAATTTAACATAGGATTGGTTATTTTTTTAATGAAAGAAATCTTAAACAAATCATGCATTTTAAATTAAAAACAACATATTTCTTACTATGGTCGTTTCGTACTTAAATGTTAACAATAAATCTTAACATCGAACTTTAATTTAAGTGATCCAAAATTGTAGTACCAAAACCCAAGATTAAATAAAATATTGGGAGAAAATTAATCAAAACTAACAGTAAAATAATTAGTTTCCAACAAAAACACACATAATTTCATACTCCACTAAATATTTTTGAATTTAAGAACTTATGGTATAAATAACAGCATAAGCACTCGAATAGAATGCTTAAAATATTTGCATCCAAAAATATGAAAAATGTGTGCTTACCAGCAGTGGTAATATAAAATTCCAATCTAAGAGTGATGTAAGTATCCAAGTCCATATATCAAAGCCAAGTCGTCGTTTAAGCAGATTCCATAAGTCCAGTATACAAGCCCGAGTCAAATAACGATTTCTCAACACAGTAACAAAGATGCGCACTCTACGAAACGAAGTAAACGAGTGTCGAGTATTGCAATATCTCGCTCGCACACGGCGGCGGCGCAGGACACGCGGCACGACAGTGGAGAGCGGAGTGGGAGGGGGTAGCGGGCCATAATTCCATTATTTAGAACAAAATATAATTTCTTAGAATAGATAATAGGATGCCGGCGGCAGGTCTGCGCGGTGGCCTTTGAATTATTGTTAAATAACAAATACGAAATTAACATACCTATGTAACTACCTAGTTATTTATTTACTACTTATTTTTTAAATTATACAGCTAATAATTAAATTTCGGTTTAAAACGTTAACAAAGTCCGGAATCTCAGGGGAATGTCCATATTGTTATGTACGTTTCGGATCGTTGACCTCATTTCAATCTACCTACTCCGATCACTGGTGATTAAAGTGATTAATAAAAAAAAAACAATCCCAAGGTACCTTTTAATGCAGATTTTGATTAAAAATCGTGTTGTATTAAAAATATATATTTACTAGCGACCCGCCCGGCTTCGCACGGGTACAATACCGATACAGAATGTCTTTAAACCTCTAATAAAACGGGCAAAATTTAGTCAAAACAAACAGAAACAAATTAATATAGGTACCTACTAAAAATCAATGAAATAAGTAGGTGGGTATAATTTTATCGTATGAAATACCTATTCTCTTCAGGACTAACAATACAACAAACACTAAATAAATAGGTATTCAAGTATCTATCCATCATAGTTACAACGAACATGAAACAAAAAATTTTCCCAATAATTCTTAAGGGCCTAGTCTTCTAGTGCACAATATGAGAATCGCGTACGGCCAGTCCACGCACCGAGCGTCTGTACTCGGACTCCCCGCAGTCCCCGCATTCATACTACCTAGCGTAGTATTATTTAACAATTTTGATACGGTCGGAAAGTTGCTCTACTAAGTATTATTCAATATTAGTTTATGAAACTGTTGCTATTGAGAGGTATTAATTTACGGCTCGGTTTTTAATAGTATATATGTCACCGTAAAATTGTAAAAACCGTTAGATTGTAATATTACTAGAGATATTATAAAATGTCGACATATTGTCAAATAAAAATTTCTGCTTACAATTGTACGCATTATTTTTCGTTATATTGTAATATTTACCGTGCCGATTACCCAAGTAATTAAACGGCAAGTGCCCCGCGCCGCCATATTTGCTTGCTTTTTCATAATAATAATTATAACGAAAAATAATGCGTACAATTGTAAGGAGAAATTTTTATTTGAAAATCTGCCGACATTTTATAATATCTCTAGTAATATTACAATCTAACGGTTTTTACAATTTTACGGTGACATATACAGAGTGTTTTAATAGTTTTGTGCAGTTTCATACAATACTTATGTCTTATTTCTACTCTCATACATTGGGTCTCATTGAACCTGAATAAAAAAAACCCACGAAATTTAGTACAGCAAAACGTATGAATGGCGCCAAAACCCAGCACATCACTGCGCATGCGCTAAAGTAGTCACCCTACAGACAATAAAAAAATTTGGATTCAAACTTCATTGAAATGGTATAAAAATGGCGCGACCAGCATATGCGTTCCATCAGAAAAAAAAATGGTGAAATCTCTCTTTGATGCCCTGTATCGTAATGTTAAAAGAATATAGATAATATTTTTCAACACACTTGCTCGTAAAGTGAATACATGCTTATTTTTTCCTCGCAAGTGTGTTGAAAAAGTGCGTATGAAACTCGTGAACAACTTACTCACTAGACACTAATATAATTCTATAATAGTAATATAATTCTATTTTTAAATTTCGGTATTATATGCTTAAAGTATGTCAATATAAACTCATTTTGAATGTAGTAGTAAATGTATGAGAGTAGATAATTTATTTATTTATATTTGGTTTTAGTGGTAGGGGCTTGGGTCTGGGTGTTAGTTGTTCGTGTTTTTGTGTGTTCTGTAGTATCCCTGACATAGAAATCTATATAATAGTGGGGCCTATCAGTGTAGGGAAAAATAACGCTTCGTACTCATAGGCCTATGAGTGTGATAACGAAGCGTTATTTTTAAGGTTAAAAGAATATATACGCCTTATTTTTATGTAAAGCAAGTTTATTATTATGCTCTAAGAAGTATTTACTAAACACAATTATTGTTTCTTCGTTTCGCAAAATATACATAAGTCTGTGTAACGACTACTCTTTTCAGAAATTACTTTTCCTGAACGACAGCGTCTGCAGCAGAAGACGTGGACGCGTTCGTATTTCTTTTTACTTTTTTCTCAATAGCTTGAATGGTATATGGCGGGTCTTTTATTGGCATGGAGCGTTCAAGGCGGGAATCAATTAGCTCAGGAAGCAGACAATGCAAATAAAATTTAGACAATGGGCCTACCATTTTGTCGTACCAGAACGTAGGGTCTCTTTTTATATATTCGACTTTCATCAAGTACTCATCTCCAGTCCATACGGCAAATAAGCATATTTCCATCTCCGTAATGTTTAATTGGCCCTGAATTAAGGAAATAATAATCGTGGTTTTTGTCAATTACAAACGTATTTTTCCTAGTTATATTTCCAAAATTGTATTGTTTTTTGCTTTTATAGCTTCTTGAGGTTGCATATTTTTTGCAGAAAATGGACATTTCACTTCTACCAGTCCTGTTTTTCCATCTTTGTCTTTATAAATACCATCGGGACTGGCTCCTAAATATTGAAGTGTCTTATGAATATAAAGACCGCAGCGGGCAATTGTGACGTTTTCCTGCAGAGATAAGTGGGTTAATGCTGTTTGTTCATTATCTCTACCATATGTGATCGATGGGACATTTGTTAGGTTTTGCGGTTTCACAATAGCTTTCACTAAAGGAGCGCAGCTAATATTTTCTTTACGTTTACATATTTTTACAAAGATAGACGCGGTTAACCTATTTTTTCTAGTCAAGAATGGTTAGAGAACAGAAAAAATGGTGGTCTTTGGTCTATCGTCTGTCTCTGTAGCTCCTCTCTTTGTTGATCAGAAAGTTTCATTTGTTTAAAAAATTCACTTTTTGTCATTTGAAAATCTTCATCGGTCATATCTGGTCTTTGAGCTTTCTGCCCATAATCAGGATCATTCATATTTCTACGAAACTTTTTCCGAAATGGTCTTTTATAAATTTTTATTTTCGCTTTTTGTGCCTCATATACATTTGTGTATTTGCCAGCAGGTTTATTAAATACGCATTTGTGGATAGCGTTTATTGGTTGCTTGGTGTTAATGGAAATAAGTGAAGCGGAACACTTTTCCTGGTATAAATTTTTTAGTGTGTAATTTATTCGTTTCCCGCCCACATATTTGGCAATCACTGAATTAAATGTCTCATTAAGATTGCTATCAACGTCATAAATAAGACTTTTAGCGTTTGCAGCTAAAAACAAGACAATTTGACACATTTTCCTCCACAAAATTGTGTTAGCTACCAGAGTGACTACCAAAATAATGGTTTAATGCATTCAAAATATCTGCACGAAGTTTCACCATTTTTTGACTGTCAGTCAGGTCTTCATGTTTCCTTAGCTTTATAGCCCGCACTATGTATCTGCATAACTTTATGATAGCCTTCGCTGAAATTTGACGTCTCGCTGTTCTTCGGCGCACCGACTGTTGGCATGTGAAGAATGAAGAATGTTTGTGATGTGTAGTGCTACAAATTGAAATTCTTATTAAAAAAAGTCCTTTTCGGCCTGCACGGTTGTCAAGATGAATGAAGATGCTTCCAGTCATGGATTATTATTCGGATACTCGTTTCATTCGTATGAACGTCGCTTTTATCGAAGCGTTTTTTTTTTCACTCGCCAAACGATGTAAACACTCTCTTATCCGAGCGATGCTCTTGTTTTGACGTACTTCGAGCGTATGCAACACGATCATGGTGATACCAGGTGAAGGAAATTAAGTAACCTACAATATTTGTTTTTTACAAATCTTATTTTCATTTGCAGTTTAAACGCAGAAATAAAAATAAAATCGTAAAATAATTATATTTATCCAAAATAAAATCCAACAATTTTTCTCGTAATTAACAAATACACAAATAAATTTACAATTCGGTTCCCCACAAAAATGGGTGTATTTTTCAATCGGTCGCACAACTCTGCCCCCGTAGGTATTTTTATCTGCCCTATAGAGTTGACCACCCCGCCACTGCTGCTTCAGGACAACGCTAGACCACACACTGCACAACAGACGGCTACCAAATTAGAGGAGCTTCAATTGGAATGTCTAAGACGTCCACCGTACTCCCCGGACCTTGCTCCAACAGATTACCATTTTTTTCGAAATTTGGATAACTTCTTGCAAGGGAAAAAATTCAACTCCGATGGGGCAGTCCAAAGCGCCTTCAAAGATTTTATTGATTCCTATCCGAATGGTTTTTGACGTGATAATGTCTTATAATTCGATGGAACCGGCTGCACGCACGAAAAAACATGACTCATGCGGCGTTACCTCGCTCTGTTCCATTTCTTATGACGTTGTCACGTTCAATTATCGCCAGTAAACCGACTTTACAGACAACCGATTTTTTTTAGTAAAGGAATCAATGAACTACCTATGAGATGGCAAAAGTGCATATACTTTATTAGATGGTATATACTTTGATAAAATAAATATATTACGTTAAAAACCAATTTCATATGTAATGACCTAATACATAAATAGTATAGAGGAATCTATTTCACACAAGTAACATTTTTTTCATTATACTAGTACGAAACTGCTGAGCAGAAAATAAGTTTATACATAAATGATAGGTATTACTACTGAGTAGTATAAACTCCAATTCAGTAGTAGTACCTAACATCTTTGCTCCAATTAAAATAAATCTATCAACTGGATCACTAGATGGAGCTTTTACGCCTAAAATTGACAATTTGCAGCATGATAACCATAGACTATATAAATATAATGACAATGATTACTACAGATAAGTACGTATTTTGCATATCAATTCTCTGGGAATAATTTAAAAATTCTGACCTGAAGTTGGCGGATGCGAGTAATTTTTTTTAGATTTTTTGGCTCAATCGTTTGCTCGCCGTTTGTTTGTGATTGTTCGATCAAATTTGACGTTTGTTCGATTTCCTTTTTTTTTAAATCAATAATTATTCGACGGCGCCTATATGCATTATTGTATCTGTAAAATGCTGCTTTTCAGGAGAGCGATTTAAAGTTTATTTTTCGTATAACTTTATCCATGATGGTGTGGTGGATGGTACTTATGAAAATTTGCATAAACAGTATTACGTAAATGAGCTTGCTCTCTTAATCGTAACTGGCACTTCCAATTATTTTCTAGGAACTGCATAAACAAAAATGTATCGGACTTGCCGATTCCGATGATCTACGTTGGTATGTAATAGGAATATTTTATTGTAAGTGTCACATTCGATTATGTACTTCGTACATTGCATTGTACTCCTTGTAGCCTGCAAATCCAGCAATGACGGCCATTTGTACTGGTGCGAGATTTGCAGGCTGGATCGTGAGTTTAGCATTCTGTTGACGATGAATCTACGTCCATCTTACAAGTACTACCTCAAATCAAGAACTATTTTCCTTCGGACTATGTTTCTCTATTCTTGGATAAAAGGAACATTTATACGGTTGTTCATGCATACGCCTGGCAAACGAAAGTTGAACCTGGGTTATTAGAAAACTTTTAACTTCGCAACTCTATACGGCCTTCAATCAATTTAACAAAAATTCAGTAGTTTTTGCTAGGGGTTTTGTTTGAAAGAGAAAAACACATTTATTTGACATTAAATTTATAATGTTAGTATTTAATAATTTATAATCAAGTAATTCATCTGGTTAATTGAATGATTTCATATATTTTTTTAATTTGCCGCCATTTTTCAGGTTTTAATATTTATTGATTAATCAATATAAAAAAATCGAACACACGTCAAATTTGATCGGACAATTACGAACAAATGGCGAACAAACGAGCTAAAAAAAAGTTAAATAGAATTGACTCGCGCCCGCCAACTATGATTTTTTATATTTAGATATATGACGTCGGCTTAAAATCATTTGCCAGTGTCAAGTTAAAAAGGCGGGAAATAATTTTCGTGTCAATTTTCAACACCGTACTCCTATATCGTCAAGTCTAAATCTAGTCAAAGTACAAATAAATAGTCAGTGCAGTCAATGAGTCATGTCAGTCGATTCAGTAAAGTGGTACAAAAATCCGTCATTTTGTATTTTTTTCTATAAACTAGCAATGGATCTACCAATACTTTAACTGTGGAAATCTATCCAGCCGTTTGGAAGAAACCTGAGAATAAAGCAATTTACAAACTTACATACTATACAAGATACGCGCGGAAAACATAAGGCTGGGACTATATGCCCCGGAATCCGGAAGGCCGTAGAATTTCATGAGCATTGAAAATAGAACTCTGCGTTAGTACAATAGAGTTGAAAATCGAACACATGAGTGTCGAGTCATATGTCAATGTCATATATGACAGTTCGACCCTCGACACTTCGATTTTCTTCTCTATTGTAATAATTCAGAGTTGTATTTTCAGTGCTCTGAATCTTCACAGGTGATCCGGATTCCGGTGCATATAGTCCCAGCCTAGCCCAGTCGGGTAACAATAGAGCTGAAAATACTGTACAGCTGTCAAATCTGACAGCATAAAAAAAGCTCGTGGGAACGTAGCCGTTACTCTTTGCTCGTTGGCAGTGCTGCCAATTTAGCGACTTTGTCGCTAGATCTTCTGACAATTTGTTTTCTACAGCGGATTAATTATGGTTGTTGCCTAGTGTGGAATATCACAATTTTATATATTTAATTCTTAAATTTTTGACTAACGATACATAAATCTAAAAGAAATAGGTATTTAGATTAACACGATTAAAAATTATAAACAAACAAAAATATTGCCAACTCTTTCTCGCAAAACGATTTGTTACGTCACAATTTGCTACCGCCATACATTTTGTAATGACAAGTGTATGGCGGATGCAACTCGTGACGTCACAGGCCGATATATAGCTCTTTTTTATGTTGTTTTAAATTGTTTGTATCTTCGATATTTTTTAAGATATACGAAAATGGGTTCTAGATTGTTTATTACATCGAATAGACGAAAAAATCTAGCGACAAAAAAACTAGCGACTATTCTAACGACTTCGAGAGTTTAAATAAAAAAAAATAAGTGTTTTATCTTTCTTATATTCGAAATTCGAAAAAATATATTCGAAACTTCGTTCCTTTCGTTCCTTCGGACTTTGACAAGTTTGTTTGTGAAATAATCATAGATGTACTACGTGACAGAAATGCGCTCAGTTTGCATCCCTAGCGCTCAGTCCATTGGGATCATTTAAATAGCTGTCCATTGGGGTCATTTAAATAGTATTTAGCGACTTCTAGCGACTTTTGATGCGTACGTTAACGACTTTTTGACATTTCTAAAAGTTCTCTTGAAGCTATATTTTTGTCAAACCAGTTTCGGTGCAAATTTAAATCCCCTTTAATTATTAAAATTAGAGAACTGTTATTTAAATGTTATTGCAGTAATATTCAGGTTGTACTTGCCTGGGTCCCCGGGCATAGTGGCATTACAGGAAACTAATGTGTAGACCTTTATGCTAAAGAGGCTTCTAAGTCTGGTGGTTTAAGTAATTTTAAAGCTTATTGCCAAGATCTTCTATCTCTGGCTAAGACACATATGCCCTCTGAGTGGAATAATATTTGGACCGATTCGAGTAGAACTAAGGGACTAAGATTTTATGCCGAAATACAAGGATTTATACCTAGTAGGCCCTGGTTTTTTAAATACTCTAAAGCTAGCAAATCTGTTTGTTCTACTATTTGTCGACTTTGAGATTCGTGCAATTATGTATTTTTGGCCAAAATAAGAGTCAAGGATAGCTCATTGTGCGAGTGTGGCTTAGATGAGGGCTCCCCTGATCATATCTTCTTTAACTGTCCTATAAGTCTTTCTTTATACGACTTCCTTCCTTCACATATCCCTCGACCCATTAATCTACAACTGTTTTATATACGACTAAGACTATTTTATCCTACGTCTTACTCCATTTGTAGACACTCTATGTTTATTTATAACTTCAAATCACATAAAACTTTGATTATGTATATTTAATTAAAGTTTAACTAATTTTCATTAATTTTCATTTTATTCATATAATATGTTCTGTATATTATGTAGGGCTTAATAAAAATAAAAAAGGCTAAGAAACATTGGCTTTGTATATTTGTTTTTATACTGTAATTATTACTTGTATTGTATCTGCATTAGGTACCCATGAAGTCATTGCATGAGTCATTCCCTGCACTGTACCCCATCAGCTTTTCACTGAACATCTGCTTCGTCACTCGACTTCGACGTTGGCAACTCCTATTACAGGGGCGGCTATGCCAAAAGAAGATGAAGAAGACTTTTTGACATGTAGAGTTGGCAGCACTGTTCTTTGGTCGTTGAGACCAACTCAAAATGTATCCGACTGAAGGACTTTGTATCCATGGTCATGAATAAATTAAAAAAAAAAAAAAGTCGTTGAGACCTTCAGTAGTATTAGGTACTTATCATTTATGGTTGAGACTTGAGCACTTCCTAAAAGTACATTATTAATCAACTTATGAATTTTTTTTGTTAAATTTTGATGTCGAATTGTCGACATGGTTTCCTTGTTAGAACGAAGAATTTCTGCTATTGATGATATAACAGATTCCGAGGCAATTAACGTAGTGTTGGAATATTTAGATCAAATGCAAATGCAAGATGAAGAATTTATGGGGGTAAAGTAATATTGTTTGCGGATTTACTATTTCTATGATAAATTTACAATGTCAGGTGTACAAGCTTGGTGCAAGTAACTCGCACGCAGTATATAATTATCTTTTGATGCGGATGACTGATATTTCAGATATTGTTAGCTAGACGACAGGATATGATTATTTCTTGGGAACAACCATGGTATCAAAAATCGAAATGTCTCACAAAAAATGTTTTTGATAACGAACACGATGTTGAAGAGAAGGAAGGATGTGAAAAAGAAGCATTTCGCACAGACGCTATATCATCAGATGAAAGTACGCAAATGAAAAATAATTGGAAAAAATTACGAAAGGTAATGTGTACAGTACAGTATAAAAAATATGTATACAGTCTGTTGAGAGTTATTTTACCTGACAGGACATTTATGCTGACGACATAAGGGTCACTCTTATAGCAACTCCGAGTCCTCCGGTCTATACATCTGAAATGAAAGTGGAAATGAAGTATATTTTATATTTGTATTGCTTTCTATATTTTGTCTTTTCAGTTATTTAATTTGCCAGATACTCCAATTTGCCTCGCCCGATGGAAGAACATTAGTAAGTCAAGAAATCCAAAAACTGCAGAGGAATGTGCTAGAAGGTTTGTTACGGCTTTTCTAGCACAGGGATTACAAAGAAATCTGCACCAAGTGTACAGACACTTTGTTGTGCATTATGGTTATCACGCTCGAGGGTTTTACACACCTTACGAGGAGAAAGTCATGAATATATGTCTATACCACATGCCAAAGAATCCTGTGCCTACTATATCACTTATACTAGGGAGAGATCCAAGAGGCATTTATAAAAGATTGAAACAAAATGAAAAAGGTAACTGAAATGTTAAAGATATGTTGCAATATTATAACTTGTATCTTATGTATTAGCTGTGAAATGCTTTGAGAAAGATAGTTACGGTAGCTTAAATACTAAGACTTGGCGATAGTGCGGGTGCCCGATCAGATATTAGTGCTTCTGATCAGCTAAAGCATTTGCATTAAAATCAAAAGTGCTTTTGAATAGATAAACAACCGATTATCTCACCTTACAAACTGGGCATTGATGGATGTAGAGCATGACTTGTTGTAAACCACTAAAGAAATGTTGTAAATATTTTCAGAACCTATAAAATTTGAAAGAAAAAAATGGACATTGCCTTTATCAACAAAATTTTTAAAGCTTCTAATGGAACATACTAATTTGCCTTTGAAAAAACTTAAGAATAAAAAGTTTGACACGTCAGTGTGGTCCAAAATACAAGAAGAAATACAGTGCAGTAACTTCGCTCTGCAGTACCATTGGTATCATACACTACATGCACAGCTGTTTGTCAAGTGTGATGTTAAAAGGAAAAGATTGTGCAAAAAAATATTCAAAAGGTATGTTTCATATAATAATGATATAGTGAAACTCAACATAGTAGCTTGAATTCATATATTTTATCTTTATTGTAACATAAGCTTATATGTATTTCAATTATTGTAATAGTTTTTATATTTAATAGAATCTGATTAGTAGCAGCTGTCTGAAATATAGATATTCATACAATTTAATTAATATTATATCTAGCAATATCCTGAAAAAAATACCCACAACACCCATTTTGCTAAACACATTTTAGATAGTGGTCATAGTGTACCCGATGGCCATTCCTATGGGTTGTTACATAAATGTGACAAAGGCTCTCGACTGAGCGTGTTGGAACACTTAGAAATATTTAAAGATTAGAACAACAACGATCTTGCTGACATTGTTGCTTGTGTGGTGGTGGTGATTACACGATTTTTGTTTCCGAGTGTACGCATAAGGAGTGTGTGTGGAGGGAGGTGCTTTACGCATGCTTATGCGTGCACTCACACATTTTCTTGCAGGTTGTGGGTATTTATTTGCGGGATATTACTAGATATAATATTAATTCAATTGTATGCTAGGGATTTCAGCAAATAAGCGTCCGATTCTATTAACTACAGATTTTCAGTTATATAGTTCAGACACAGATGCTCATTAAATTATTGTACTCTAGTTAAGATATTATTGAATACACTATATCAGGCATGACCAACTTTTGACCAATTTTAAAGTTGTGTAACACCTATGTTTATGACAATTTTTGGTTTTCAGTTTTGTTTTTGTGACCCCTAAGAAGGGGGTGTTTTGTCAATAAAATGGAGCCTATAATCGGCTGTTAAAATCTTCTTAACCTCCGATCGTCGAATCCTCGAATCCGAGACAACACACCATATAATAAATAAATATATAAATCTTACTATTTTTCAGGCTGAGACAAATGCCATATAAGGTTTGGAGTGATATTCGTTGGCAGGAAGTAGCAAAATTCTATAGAGATGGATTCACACCCATATTTTTGCATAAACAATGCTATCGGGTCCTTAAAATAAAAGAAAATTTTCTAAGGACACCATTATCTGAACTTATACCATTTGGACTCAATGTTATTAAAAGTTTACCTAGCAAAAGGTTACAAACTTTAATTTTAAATGAAAATCAAGAGCTAGAGGAGTGTACATATGATAAAAAAGATATCGAAGTGTGACTTAAAAACTCTTTATTTATAAAATCCCTGCATACAAGTTATCTATCTTTTTATAAAAATATACTTACTATAAAGAATTAACTCACTGTGCGCGCGGCGTTATGGTGGGTAACATATATAACCGCCTCCTTTTTGGAAGTCGGTTAAAATGGTTTGCGTCATACACAACGGATATACGTCATAAACATAGCGCCGCGCTCACAAATATTTTTTTTAATGAAATGAACCAGGAAACGAGCAGACGGATCGCCTTATGGTAAGCTATTACCGCCGCCCATGGATTCTCGCAATACTAGAGGAGTTACACTTGTAACTCTTCTGATGTTGTGACTTGCGTTCCTGGTCCTTAAAATCTCCAATCCCCTTGGGCTTCCGGTACATACAGTTGTACATCTCCACGATAATTAGCTGAGCACTAAGCAACTATGTAAAAAATAATATGTTGATAGCAAATCCTTGTAAATAGTAAACTTTGTGTACCACATCAATATATTTGGACAAGTATTTGCAATAGTTTTTAAACAATACAAATCTTGTTCATTCAAAACACCTCTTTTTACAATAAGATTATTATTTAAATTTTTAAAATTTTTTGGTTCAATGTTCGTTTTGTTTTTGTCTCTTATTGCTTGATTTTTTTCAATCCATGTAAATTGAATTTCATCGAAGCGCCAGTCGTTTAAGTAGTCGGGAGTCGCTGCAGCTTCACTGTACTCGTCTGTAAGTTACATTGTTTTAAATTGCTTGATAGCTATCCGAGGCAAAGGAATTAAAATTACTTAGTGTGTTCAAAATATCTATGGACATTTCACAACATGTCAGTCTGGCCCCATGCTAAGTACCTGAAGAACTTGTGCTATGGGGTCTAAACAACGGAAAGTATTTTGTAATTTTATAAGTTTATACTATTATAAAGTATAATATATATACTATATTATACTATAAATATATTTAAGATTTTTATTATATTAAAAACATATTTAATACACATCCATGACACACATCCAGAAACATTGAAAACTTTTTTGTTCCCTTGGCGGGATTCGAACCTGCGACCTCCGGCTTGAGCACCGACGCGCTACAGCCACAGAGGCCGTCATGTTATTGTTATGGTAAACAAACATTAGTTTTTAAACGGTAAACAAATTAAAACTAACCTGGAAACTCGTCATCACTATCAAGAGTCTTAAGTATTTCCTTTATTCTCATTTCTGTATCCTTAAAATATTATTATTGTGGTAACTTTAAAATCTACAAAATTATTAAAAACATTTATTAAAAAAAAAACAACAAAAAAAAGGAAAAACCAAACTTGTAATAATAATAGTACTAAGCATGTAGTCTCGTATTAGAAATCTATACTGCAGTTGAAACAAAGTTGTGTTATAATGATACGGTTATAATTTTTAAGTACTGTTATGAGTTAGCCTCTAGTTAGTGCTTTAGTACTTACATATCCGCTAAAAATCAAATATAATATTATATTATTAATATACCTCTTCTGACAACAAGTAGTCTTATGTTCTAACATTTTGATAAATTAAGGAAGAAAGTTTAAAGATGAGAATTTGATAAAAAAGATAACAATTATTTGTGTTACTTACCTACCTTACAAAAAAGTTTTTTTAAATAAAATCACTTAAACTACTGTAGGTGCCTACTTCTAGTAGGTACTTCGCTTCTGGGAAAAGTGAAAACAAAACAAACTGCAAAGTCCACAATACGATATTAGCTAAGCCCGCGGTCACACTGTAGTCGAGAGACGAAACTGTCGTCGCGACATTCTCCCTAGTACTTACTCTGTTGGCCCTTCTTCACGTCGGCTATCATGATGGCCATAACGCTATCGGGTATCGTGTACATTAAGGATTGGTGCATGTTGGAATGATGGTCCACAACTGTGATCGGAACTTGCCATTAGGTCTAGATCCGTGCGGTGTCGGTTTTTTGTAATGTTATGAAAGGTAGAGGATATGCACTAAATTGCATATATATTTTTTCGTTATGCAAATATGATGCAAATATGTACCTCGGTAACAAAAACATATCTGTCTCGTTTTAACACGTCATTAGTTACGTAAAGGATATAAGGCGTACGTCATTGCATTCAATTTTTTTATTGATATTTTTCGTGATTTCAATAAGCCCCGCCTTGAGGCATATTTTAAACACGACGCCATTTTATGATTTCACTTTCAATAAGTACATCGTCTGACAAATAGCTCTTGTTCGGAATTTATTTTTAGTTTTACAGTGAAGTGCGTGTGTTTTGTGATTTTTGGTTGTATTTGATTAATTAATTGAGCAAAAACCAACATGACAAAGTGTTGCATCAGAGGATGTACTTCAAATTCTCGAAGAAATTATGAAGGATTGTCATTTTTAAGGTTAGTCTTGGCTTTTCCGATATTCATTTTTATTTTTAATGTTAATTACGTTTTATAAGGAACGCATATTGCGTTTTCCGATATTATCCATCATTAAAACTACTAATTACAACTATTTTTATGGAAATATGATTATTTTACATAAAATAGTAGTGCTGCTCCCTATCTACGTATTTTAAGTTTTATCGATATAAACTCATAAACTCAATTGAGACGAAAATTATTGATAGTCTCGTTATTTTGAATACAGTTAATGTTACTATGTTTGTATATAAAATCACTGTGTTCTAGATGTATTTCACGAGAGTAAACTTGAAAATTATGTACCGTAACTATGGCATATATTAAGTTACAGTTTCAATAGCAAATATACCTAACTAATTTGGTATTATTTTTACAGATTTTCTAAAAATGAAGCCCTTAAAAAGATATGGACGGAAAACATAGCCGCAGAGAACATAAAACCAGCAGCAGTATTAAAAATATGCTCCAAGCATTTTGCGGCAAATTGTGTTAATAGAAAATTATTGACATTTTAACTTTTTAAATTGTTTTACAAAGTTCAAACGTCAAAATGAAGCCCATTCCCAATTGTCACTTGAAATTCTTAATAGGGCAGCTGTATTCTATTACCTACCTATATAGACTGTTTTTCAGTCAGATTTTTTTTGTTTAAATTATAAATGTTAGTGGTTGTGGTGGATTTTTTATTCCATTGCTCGAGTGATCCTCATACCCTATGAATATTGAAACCTATTCCCGTACATATCCATAACCATAATATTTTGTATTTTTTGCCACAACCGTCGCACGTCACGTCGGGCGCTTTGAACCATTCACTTGCTATTACCACCAGTAAACGATCGGAATATTTGCCGGTTTTGATTTGTAACCCACAAGAAATACTTTGAAGAGTGATTGAGTATAAATTATGAGAAAGGTGTCCAAAAATAATTATTTTCTGTTAACATTGTATCGATATATTATCGACTAAGTAGGAACAACACTATTTGCTGTGGGCGGGGCGACGCCATGTTTGAGAAACATTTGGCTTCAGGTCACGTGACCTTATTTCATAATATATTATCAATGGTTTTTGACGAAAGATCATAGGATTGTGGCCGTATTATGGGTGTACTACAGACTACATTGTTACATGCTGGAATAGGGACGAAACTTGTGCCCAAAATCAAAATTTGGCATAGCACGCTAGCGCCGCCTGAATTTACTTTAACTGAATTTATTGAACTAAAAGCAGTTGTCCATATTAATATGAAAGGATTTGCGGGTTTATAATAATTGTTATTTTGCTTTTAACCTTTATATCGTTACAGTCCATTTTCACACACAAAATTATGCATAACAAATTAATTAAGAATTTTAGTACATAATATTACCTACCTATATATTTCCAAAAACATTTTATTTTATATAAGTATATTTATCTATGATAATAATATTATAAAGGAATTATTTGTATTTTTGAATCACTAACTTATAAAATACACAATAACAAAAGTGTAACTAGCCTAGTTTAGCCTACAGTAAATAAGAATATAAAGTAAGCACTTAGCTTACTTTTATATGCTTACTAAAGTAAGCATATAAAGTCTAAAATATTCCTAAAGATTAAATTAAAGATACTAGAAAGTACGAAGTCTCTTTCACAAATTAGCGCTGTACGGGATCCGGAGGAGCAAGGAGGGACTCAACTCACGGATCATCGCAGACCTGATGATTTTAAGGAATTTTTACAGTAACACGGAGCAACAAAACAATGTAGCAAAATCCATAAAATCTATTTTTCTGTACATTAAAAACACAGATTATTTAATAAAAATGTCTGACAGAATTCTCGGCATGCTTTCTATAATGTTGCTATTCCATTTCAGTAATTAGCACAAAAAGAAAATAGTTTTTTTTTAGTTTACTACTTTATTAAAATTGTTATTTTAGCAATTATTGAATAAAATATATATTTGCACGAAATACATATAAACTATAAATAGGAAATTTGAAGCTATAAAAATTTTACATTCATCAAGACTTATTTTGCACAATTTTTTTGATAGCTACGTTAAGCGGCAACATTAAATTTCGCACACAGGTAAGAATTAAGTAGGTACTGACTCGATGCCAAAGAGCTTTGAGCTACTTGTAAGATTTTCAATTTAGACGGATTATCATAACTGGCATGCCATTTGCATTTAATGCGCAGAAGCTATCCGAAATATAATACGACAATTTTTTTAATCACATGTACAATAATAAACAACAATTTCTATACCACTTGACATAGAACAATTTTTTAAATTTAATTTAGAATGCATATAGTATTTTATTAAATATTCAAATATGTATTTATATACAAACATTTTCTTAAGAATAGACGTAAAGGTTCATAAATCTTATCTAAGTTACTAATATACAGAAGATACTGGAGCGTGGATCCCAGATTGGTGCGTCGTGTATAGTGTATGTGTGTGGTGTGTGGTATATAGTATATGTTGCGGTGTGTATTGTGTGGTGTGAAGTATGTATGTCTATTTAGAACCCTATCCCTACGACAAGTCTTGGGTTCAGAAACTAGTTTCACTAGGGTTCGTGTTTATGAGTATGAGGTGTGGAAGTGTTTGTGATGTGTGTGCCCGTGTTGTACGTTGGTTGATACAAATTATTTTAAATTAAAATATATTTTGTTACTTAACAATTTTAAGTGTGTGAAAGTGAAGTTTACAAAATCTCAAAGTTTTTTATTTATTTATTTATATATGGCATCGGCTTATAACCATTTGCCAGTGTCAAGTTAAAAAGGCGGAAAATAGAACTTTCGTTTCAATTTTCAACACCGTATTCCTATATCGTCAAGTCTAATGTCTAGTCAAAGTCCAAATATATAGTCAGTACAGTCTATGAGTCATGTCAGTCGATTCAGTAAAGTGGTAGAAGTTTTACTGAAAGTTTCTAGGGAGTTTTGGCGGGAAACACAAAATAGCACGTTTTAGAAGTTGTACCACTTGCCCACACTTGTGCACGATAACGAATATTAATTAATGGTTAATATTCTACCAATATTACACATTAAGAAACGAAATAACACAAATTTATGAAGTTTTACAAATTCCACAACATCACCCATTGAACTCCCCGGCAAAACTCCAAATCTCAAAGTTAAAGCAAGCAAAAATTAATTATGTACTTGTAATATTTTTGACTTAAGCAAGTTTTTTCTGTTAAGTTTAGAAAAGCAAAAGTGGTCATGGTCAGATAAATTTCTATTATAATATTTAGGTACTCGTCTGAAAAAGCTGTGTTTGGAAGAGATTATGAGAACGTAAGTAATGACGTGGTATTTATTTTTAATATTTTGAAAAAGAAAATGCAGTCTAAGTATAATCTTCTGTCCTACAGTTTTAATACGTCGAAATGCTTAGCGGAATTTACTGAGTTTTCAAAGTGTGTATTTGTTCTATAGCATAGATATTTAAGAAAAATGTTTTGAATGCGTTCTATGCAGTCAATATGAAGTCGATATTGCGGTCCATATAATAAGACTAAATTCGAGAATGGTTCTAACATAAGAGTAATAAAGAATTTTATAAGTGCAAGCGCGCTTGAAGAGTTTCCCAACACGTAGGATCATGCCTAGCATTTTATATGCACGATTACATGTTATCAATGTGAAGATTAAAAGTTAACTTAGTATCCAGGGTCACACCTAGATCTCTTATTGAGTTCACTCGACTTATTGTTGTATCGGCTATGTTATAATTGAATATAATAGGGTTATTTTTACGAGAAAAACTGATGGCATAACAATTACTTAAATTTAGGTACAGTTCATTTCTGGTACAATAAGTAAAGAAGTTATTTAAATCTAATTGTAGGCTATGACAATCATTTACACTTGCAATTTCTTTATATATTTTAGTGTCATCAGCATAGATTATATGTTCACTATTGGTAAAAATGGTATCAATATCATTTAAATAAAAAATAAAAAGTAAGGGACCCAAATGTGAACCTTGAGGTACACCAGAGGGCACAGGAAGGAAATTTGATGTATAACCCTTTATAGCTACTGCTTGGCTTAAATTTTTGAAGTGAAAACTAGCTTTAGCGGCGCTGTGTACTTTTTTTGGAATGGGTAAAAATTTCTAAACTCGCGTCAGGACACGTGACCTGATCGAAAATTCGTAAGACGGATGGAGAGAGGACAGGCGGCGCAGGGCGCTTGCGCGAATGTTCGTGTGTGTTAATGTTACAGCGTGCCACGCGCATCCATGGATGGTGACAGCTGATGACTCGACCGTCAGCGTAGTGGCCACACTGCTGTGTATTCGTGAAATTCGTGTATATAAAGTGTTTAAAATATGAAAATTGAACAAAGTGCATCTATTAATGAAAAAAGTGACGAAAAAATAGCGAAAGAAAATGAGACAATAATATTCAAGTGTTCACTTCTGCCGGCACTCCCGGAGTGCAACCCGTCGATTTTTTAAATACGGACCTATCCATCGTAGCAAATCCCCATGTATGCCCACCTTTTAAATTTTAGAAATTAACATATTACAATTAATTATATCAAAACATTTCGTGAAGTCGGTGTACACGGCATCTGCCTGTCGTCCCGTACAGATATTATTAATTACAAAGTCAGTAAAAGTAAATAAGTTTGAATCTACACTACGACCTTGGCAGAAACTGTGTTGCCTGGTTTACTGCCTGGGTTACTTGGTTTATAGGGGTGATCAAGGCCGTTTTCCAAATTTTGGGAAAGTGTCCTTCAGCGAGAGATTTTGTAAAAATAATATGGAGAGGCCACGCTAGCTCCTTGCAACAATTCTTAATGAAAATGGGGTGAATAAGATCTATTCCTCTTCTCCGCTCCTCTTTTTTAAGTCAAGTTGTTGTAAAATAAGCTGCACTTCCTCTACTGATATGCTAATAGAAGAGAGTTCAAAAGGTGTGTCTCCTGTGCTAGAGATCGCGGAGTATGGTCCGATATTAGGGGATACAAAAACGGAATTAATATAGTCATTAAAAATGTTGCATATCGACTCACCATCATTAATCGTGGTCCCATTATATGACATTTGTTCATGTATATTATTTACTGGAAATTAAGATTTTATGAAAGACCACAAATAAGACGGTCAAATATATATTCTATCCTCAGCCTGAGATATATAATTATTATAACATTCGGCTTCAATAGTGCTCAGTAAAATGTAAATGCTTAGTTTCTCAGTAGTAGGTAATACTTATCATATATGGCTTAGTTTGTCACGAGCTCCGACGGGTCTCTAGTTGTTACTAAATATTTCTTCTAGTAATTTCAATGCTGTCATAAATTGGCCATTTATCATATTTATGTCATTTGTCATATTTATAACCAAAAGGAAGAGTGAAAGTGTAGATGCTTAAGCCAGACAAGCTATAACATCAGGTTGTCTCAGTCAGTATAAAATTTACCTACTGTCAATACCTAATTCCACTAGCTAAAAGTCATATGAACATCAGGTGGTACTCTGAATGGGCCAGAAAAAGGCAAATTTCAGACAGTTTGAGAATAAAGGCAAACATTATTTTAAAATCCAAGATGGCATTCCAATTAGGCCATGGTTTTCGAAATATAAATATGCAAGTAAAACAGTGTGCTCAACAATCTGTCGAGTCAGACTTGGTCATTGTTGCTCGCCTGAATTCCTAGCACAAATTAGGATAAGGGACAGCTCCTTTTGTGAGTGTGATCTAGACGACCAGGACCATATATTTTTCTCTTGTACTAAAAACCAGTGTTCCCTATATGATCTTCTTCCTCCTGCTATTCCTCGCCCTATCAATTTATATTTGTTTTAATTTTTTGTAAATACTTCATGTTATAGTCATATACAGGATGTCAGAAGACCACTTCCATTAACTTTGCGATATGATTATACTACTTTTTCTCATTAGAAAAATATATATATTTTTTAAATTACTTTTAACAAATTTCTTATTTTTTAAATTTTTTTTTTTTACATTTTATACCTTTTAATCATAAAAACGAGATGTTTAGAAGAAGATTTTTTATTACAATCTAAAATTTTATGATTTTTACTTCATTACGCAATGTAATTTATTACGCACACGCCCGGCCCGTATGACCCGGCCCGACGTGTCAGCTGGGCACAGCTGACACACCGGGCCGGGCGCCGCGCTTTGCTTCTCTTCCAGTACCTACACGCGTTCAGCGATGATGATTTTGTAACTCTGACCTCTAACCTAGATAATGCCCTATTCGGGATTCTTGCCAGCTACCAAGTAAAGATCCTAATTTCATAATTTCAAATAATTTTGGCGGAACCTTGATGACTATCCTACGGAACCCACTTCGGAAATCCCTGCTCTACACCGCCTGCAGTGTGGTTCATAAATACCACGCACAAAATGTTGCTTGACAAATAACGTAACCAGTATACTGTGCAAATAAATTTTTAATGTCTAACGGCAATCATCGATTTTCTATCGAAATTACAGACGGTGTGTGAAAAACGACTATAACCGAAAGATGTAACGTGGTTGAACTGTAGGTAACAATGAAACTAAGTAGGTGTATAAAAGGGTGCCCGAAGTCGCATTGGTGAATTATTATTAATAATAATAAGTTACGTACGTAAGTCTGTACACCGATCATAAAAAGTAAAACTATGGCTAATAGCTATTTGAAACGTGAAAGAAGTATTGAGTACTGAATGACTGCTAGTAGGTACTAAGTCTACTCCTAGTACTAAGTTTACGGATTCCATCGACCATCAGGTGACCGCGGTAAGGTGTCGCGTTAAAAGTTAAAGTTGTTAGAAAGTGTTTTTGTTGTATTTTGAAAATCGTTACTAGCACCATAAATCAAAACACGTAACACTTAAAAGTTAACAACACAACACTACGTTTTTAAACACGACCTAATGGTGAAACTCAAATCAGACGACAACTTTTTACCTCGAGAGAAAAACCACAACTAAATTCGAAAATCTATTTCAAAGCAAAATAGTTCTTTTATCGACTTTTGGCAAAATTCAAAAGATGCCGACGTTATGTGGCGCGGGCGCGGGCACGCGCACGGGCGGCGGGGCGCCACGCGCGGCCACAGCACGGTTTTTTCGCGGCAAATATCAAAAGCGTGCCGCTCGACTCTTTCAAAAACTACCTAGGTTAAGTGATGTGACCTATGAAAAATGAAACATTTACGTGTACGTAGTCGATATTTAAATTGGTTAATTGTTTAATATGCTTTTTTTCTTTAGTTTTTTGTAATAAATAAGTTACTTTTTTTTATATCAATTCAGCTGGGTTTTTATAATTTATGATCGGAAATCGAGCAGACAGATCGCCTGATGGTATGTCTTCCACGCGCCTCTTTTACCCGCCTTGACCCTCCAGTAGATTTTGTAATAAGTTCATACAAATCAATGCGTATGCAAAGTAATTTACCGATATGAAAAACTATCGATACAAATGTAACGGGATTCTGGACACATGCCTATATTTTTTACATAAAATCATTTTCTCAATTTGGTCAGTTGGCAGTAAGTGTAAACCCGCGTTTTCGAGTGACGTTCCGTGTTATTTTTTTAATTAGATGATAGATGAGTGTGATTATTTTATAATGTATAAAAATCAAACATAAAATATGAAAAATATTAGTGAAAGAATTTTTTAGATATCTCAAAAACTGAATTTTCTATTAATATTCAAAGTTGAACTTTTTAAAATCAGCGCGAGCTTGACCGCTCAACGCGTGACGTCATGTCGCCGGCTATGATCGCCGGGACGTCATTGCTCGTTCGCGCGCTAAGGAACTCGTGCAGTAATTTTGAAGTTGTATTGAAATTTTTGGAATTATGGAGAAAAAAATACCATGCAAATATTGTATAGTACCCTTACGTACTAATACAACGGTTAGCACTCCAGAAAAAGACATTTTTCATGTGCCCAACGACAAAAATCTGAGAAATAAGTGGTGTAAACTGATGAGAAGGGAGAAAGTTTTATCTACAAAAACCTACAATGAAAAAAAAAAAATATCTTCGCAACAATGTCGACTGACATTGTAACGAAGAACAACTGCGAACTTAGTAAATAGGTACTTGAATGATAATAAAACTTTAAATGAGATTGTTATTATTCTATGCAATTGTCGTGGTTTATTTACTACATACGGTACAGCTGCTTGAAAACGATCAGCTGATTTTCTCTATTCGCATATTCGAGCCTGCGCGGGCGCGGGGGACGTGTTTGCGCGGCCTACCCCGAGCGCGTCCGCCTCCGAACGGTGGCCGGCTCCGTGTGGTTATGTACATTGTATATTGCGTATTGAAAATTGAAACTTTTACACAAACAATCGATTAAAAGCAAATTACTAGAACCAATGGATCTATCTCATGGTCCAATATAAGCCCACGAAGTTATCGGGACTGATCTGAATATATTATGTACATGTAATATTACAATTAACAACATAAAACTGTAATATAGCTATTAGTTACTAACCCCTAAATAAATGTTTGTGTTTGTTTTAGGTTTTTTCAACAGCCCTCGCTATTCAGTTTATGTTTTATATTCCGTGGTTTAACGTACCCTTGTTTTGTCGTAAGACCTCCTCAATTATTATAGTTACCGTCCTCACTCTGACTGTGGCGAATCACTACGGAGCCAAATAAAAAAAAGAAGAAGTAAAGAAAGAGACTTGGTTGAGTGTTGATAGTTGATTTAGGTAGGTGTTCGGCTATTTTAAAGTTTTCTTAAGGAATTTCGTATCTTTCTAGATCCTACCGTCTTGTTTGTTTACATAGTGTGTGTCTGTGTCATTTGTGTTTGTTTACACGTTATTAGCGTAGTTTAATTATTTATCATGGATAATGATCCGCCTGATCCCAGCGGTACGCAAGGTGGATAAGTTACTCCACCAAAAGGCGTAAGTAGTGTTAGTTTAGACAACATTCCGAACAAGCGTCCTAGGCGTAATTCTCCTATCCTAAACAATAACGATAATAACCTGGCTTCTCCACAAAATGATAAACTAACCTAAATAAAACCTAATTTTGTTAATAAACGAAAATACTCTTTGTCTGATTCCCCTCCATTTCCGACCCGATCCGACCCATGGAGTTTGGCCGTTACTTATTCCAGAACAATTTTAATACTGTTTTAACATGGATACCCACCCAGACTGTTGTTGTCACTTTTAATGGACAGAAAGTTCCTCCATATGTATCTATTTTACACTTCCCTTTCTGTAGAATTATAAGTATAAGCTCCCCACTATCCAATGTAACCGGTGCTGTAGGTTCGGACATCTTTAATCTATTTGTAGGTCAGACCCTAGATGTTACACCTGCTCCCAACCACATGAGGACTTGCAACATTCAAGTGACTAATTGCCTCTTCTGTTCTGGCGCCCATATGGTTAACAACCCTAAATGGTCAGAAAACAGTTAAGGTTGTAATGTCTGAAGAAAATATAATATCCTATGCAGAAGTTTCAGCTAGGTTTCCAAGTGTGCATAGAGCATTCACAGATGTTGTAGCCACTCCTACAGCTTCTCCCTCACAATCCTACCAATTCACTCCTCCCCCTTGTACTGTCTCTTATAGAAAAACTGTCTTACCCCCCCTTGTACTATTCCCACTCCCCAGCCTGGGTACGACCGTCTTGCCCACTAATCAATTATCCAGCCGACCAGAACCCTATTTCTGAAACTTCTAATGGATCCGTTTTTCCTAATAACTCCTTGTCCATGAATGACAATTCCCTGAACTCCTCTACTCCCTTTTATTAAATTTATTATCTCATTTCAGTGACACTGGTATGGGTAAGACCAATACTCTCCGTGAAAACTTGACTAAGCTAGTGAACATTACATCACAAACTCTTTAAATAACTATGGCTCAGAAGATCATTGTTCAATTCAGAGGATCACTGTCATAGCGTCCGAAACAAAATTAATGATATTTTACTTATAAATTTAATCCCCTTATTTTTGTTGAGGCCAGATTCTCAATTTAGAGTCTCTGGCTTCTCCTGTCACCAGGATGACAGAAGTGATGGTAGAGCAGGTGCAATTATTTTAGTTTCTACTGCAGAATTTTTTTATTCTTTCCCTCTTCCACCAGTCACCACAGTAATTTTAACATTGTTGCTGTTCAAATCTTTAACATTTCTTTTTTTTTTGGTACTTCGGCTGCTTAAAATCGAAACAATGTAACTCGTTCCAACAAAAATGTTCAGGAGAGCCAAAAAAACGGGTGGGCCACTTCAATTTGTTGGCCCAAAGAAACCAGAAATAGCAATTGGGGTGTTTGATGTAAAGTTTTATTATATTGTAGATAATAGTTTGTAATACTCGTAATCGTGTTAGAAGTTATGGTTACACTTGAATCGCTCACACTTTATTTTATTTGTGAATTTACCCAAATAGGACTATAAAAACAATATAAAAACTTAGCAAGTCTGCTACTAGGTTATCAATTTGATTTTCTAAGGTAAAAGTAAAGACTAATAAAATGCATATTATACATAGTGTTTATAACTGTGTGATTAACAGTGATCGGAGTAGGTAGATTGATTTTTGCTACTTGCATCATAAATGTTCATAGAAAGGAAACGTGGATAAGCCATTATTCCGGAAAGTCATACCGGTATTTCCGGACTCAATCAAAGATGGTTTATGTTGGCATAATTTGAATAAATAATGGATGAAATCGACATAATTAAAATAGATTTTTGCTATGCTGTAAATATATATATATATAAATATAATACACTACAATAAATAGAAATACAATAAATAGAATTATGTATTCATTTTTTGTGTTCAATCGAAAGTTAGGTAGATAAGTACATTTTTTTTGCTTACTATAATATTTAATTTGTAACAAATATTGCCGTACATTAAAACCCGAAGCGCAGATATATCTAGATTTAGCTGGATTAAAATAGATGCAGTCTATCACAGGTAGTCTGATTGATAGTCTTAAGTCTTTGTTGCGTTAAAAGTAGTTATCGCCGCTACTAGTCGTAATATATACATGTTTTTATATTATTTATTCCTTGACAGTAAAGGTAAATTGCAAACAATATAGATTAAAATCAACGTCGTTTATTTTGAATATACAATACAGTTTTTATATTTACATTTTAATCATCTTCCGTCACTGTTTCAACATCCTCATAATTTTCTACAGAATTAAAGTAAATTACCATTAGCTTTTCTATATTTTCTATTTTCATTCTATTCCTTTTTACATCTAACATCCATTTATATGTGAAAAATGATCGTTCCACATCAGTGTGCTGTGTGCGAGTTTTCGTCACTACTCACCGTGAAGAAGTTAACTACGATTTGTATGGCATCGAAACAGCGCCCCTAGTGGCAAACAATGGTAACTAATCCAATGCCATACAAATTGTAGTTAACTTCTTCACGGTGAGTAGTGACAAAAACTCGAACTCCGCACTCTCTGAAGACGTCAAGGGAGCAAATTTAAAAAAAGATATTAAGTTACTAGCCTCATTTTTTTCAATGCTTTCGCTATATTCTATAATTGTATGTAAATCTGGGTTTCGTTCCATGACAGACTATTTTATTTTTAATTATTTGGGAATCGCACTCATTTATGGGGATCGTGCTTCTAGACTGTTACGCCAACTAGTGTCAAGTATCCAAAACAGTTGGGATCATGTATTTAACGTAAACACATGTGATTTACTTTTTAATAATTATAAATAAAATATATTTATTTGTTTTAAATAATGCCAGCTTGGAGAAAAAATTGTTGTATTCTTGTATGTAATAATACATCACGTCGAGGACGTGGATTCAGTGTGGAAGTGAAATTTTATAAATTTCCAGAGAGCGTGTTAGGAGCCTCATGGAAAATAGTAAAACGTAAACAGTGTATAAATGCAGTGAAAAATTACGTGTAAGTACAATATTAATTAAAAAATTTAAAAATGGACTGCACCATTCAGTAAAATTATAACATTTAAATACGACATATGTCAAAATTTATCATTTAATTGATGAAATTTCAAACATTCGTGACATTTATCTTATAGTTATGACTTATCATTTTAACTCTTTTCTTTGATTTCAGAGAAAATCCAAAAGACTGGGATAAAATACCCCAGATAAAAACTCAAGTCGAAAACAAAAATGCTATTTTTATCATGCCTCCTTTTGGCCACAAAGATCAATTCACCCCTGAAGAAGTTGACGAAATATACAACATTGCTTCTGTGAAGATACATATAGAATGAGTAAATCAACTAATTAAGGACTTTAGAATTCTATAAAAAGTACATAATTCATCATTTCCTCATATTGATGAAATCGTTTTTGTTATTTGTGCTTTGGTAAATGTACAGAAGCCATTGTTTAAAGAATAAGAAGTTGACAAATAAGCCTTTTTCAAATAATTGTAAAAACTGAATAAATTTTTAATTGTATTAAATAAAAACGAATTAATTGTTTACTAAAAAGAAAGGTTTTATTTTCTTAAATAATTTAAATGTATATTATTTCTCTGTTTTATAATAACTCTGACATAAGGTAAGTACCTACAGACTCATAAATGATAAATATTTTTATAATATATTATTTGCTTGTAATATTAAATATTTTTAACAAAGATAACATTTATAAAACTTTTCGTAATGAATAAGTACAAAAAATAATTTCTTACGATTTGTATAAAATTAAGTTAATAATAAAAATAATTTTAGGCAACTTTAAAATCTCAATAGTCTTAGAGATAACAAGTACTATAACATTTTCTCAATACTGCACATTCGAATTCGGTCGAATGCAAAATTATTCTTAGGTCATTTTATAATTAATATCTAAAAATAATGTACAAATGTAAAAATAATTCAAAAAGTAATGTACTAATGATAATCATAAATGTATTGTTACTTAGTTGAGTCTTTGGTGTATAATTTTTGTATGTATTGGGTAAAATAAAACTTTTCAAGATGAGGTATTAAGTTATTCAACAATTTGATTTTAATAATTTTTTGCCTTTCTCATCGTTCTGGCCATGTATTATATTATTGACTATTGGTTTTAATCCATATTTTCTTATTTTTTCCATTGTTATAACTTTTTGTTAATGTTATTAAATATTTGTTTTGATACCACTATGTTCACCAATGAAACACCAGAGAGCGCTCACTTACAGTAGTGCTGCCTCTATATTTCACGCACGATCCCTATAGCAGCTCTGACCTGGTCAAAAGCTAAAAGAGAATCGGCCAAAGATAAATTATGTTTTTGTAATTCTTTCAAAGAACATTGTATTATTGAGTAGGTATCTTTTATATAATTTAAATCATGTCTTAAATTTTCCTTTTCTAAAATATTTTTTGAATTTTTAATGGACAAAGCATCAGAACTGCTTAAACTGGATATAACCTCTCTAATTTTGTCAAAATGCTGAGCAAAGTAAGCCGCCGCCTCCAACCAAGTGCCCCATCTTGTAATTATTGGTTGGGGAGGTAGCGGCAAATCGGGATATTTTTCTTTTAAAATTTTAACTCTTGCTGGGGCTTTTAAAAATACTTTTTTGACATTCGCAATTAAAATATCCACATCATTATATTCTAACCTAATTTGCTCAGATACACGATGCAGAGAATGCGCCAAACATGTCACATGTTTCATGTTAGGTAAAATTTTTTTTAGATTTCGCCCTGCAGACAGCATGTATGCTACGCTAATCTTCCCAAAAATTTTCTAAGCACTCTAGCACAAATTGCGTAATTGTTTGCCCATTAACAACAGTTAGCATTTTACAGGCTATTAAATAAGGTTTGCTCAAATTGCTAGGATGCAATGGTTTTATTAAAAAATTTACTAGATATCGACCTAAAAAGTCGGTCGTTTCATCTAGTGATATCCACAGCTTTTCGTTTTTATTATTTTGTTGAATAGTTGTGATTTTTTCCTTAAACAACTTGTCTAAATAAACTTTACGTAACTGTGATTCATCGGGCAGTTTACGATTAGTACAAGCACAATAACAGGTACCGCACATATATTTTCTGAAGAATTCTTGAAAGGAAGAATTTTTCATCTGTGACCAAGGAATATAGCACAAAATCAAAAATTTTATAATGTCAAAATAAAACTCTTGCGGCCGCTTAAGCCTTCCTTGGTGTACTGCGCCTTCAATATGTCTTCTAACATTGGCTTTGTTTATAGTATTTAAATGACTCTCACACTTTGTACAATATATTGTACCACTAGCATGGTCGAAAAGTAGTTCAGGATGACCAGCTATCCATCTTTCTACAGTTTCAGCCTTGACGTTTGCCATGTCTAGGCTGTTGAAAAGTTGGAGCCTCGTATCTGACCTAAAAGAAAAAAGATTTAATGACAATAATCTTACAAAACTGCTAAATACTTACGGCCACAGAGACATTTAATGATTACTTAAGATGACACTAATTAGAGAATTTGAAAGAAAATATATGGACTTTATGTCAAAACCTGTACTAAGTAATCCACTAAGTAAGCATTAAATGTCTCTGAGTGCGGCCGTCAGTGTTTCTATTGTTTTATGTATTGTTTATAATTGATTGAAAAAGAGGCACCTATTGGTTTGCTTACTACGGCAAGAAATATCTAATAGTACTACGTACATAACGGCCACTTCGCACCTAAACAAGCTACTTCATTCCCGCAGATGACTTAGTTTTGTTTAAAAAAATGCAATTTTAGTTTGTTACAAGTTACAAAGATTTACGTTAATACTGTAGTACAGGGTGGGCCATAAATTTTTGCACATTTGAAACATGAATAAAAATAAAACTACTAATATTATTTTATTGATGATTTATTTAACGTAATAAACATTTAAAGCAATTTATTTTTTAAAAATGACATCATCGAGATGTGCTCCGTCTCTTCGCTGGCACTCCTGCAATCGACTACGTAAACTTTGGAAAACTCGTTGACACATGCTGCGAGGAATCGCGGCTATCTCCGCGTGGATGTTTTCTTTCAATTGGGATATGGTCGTTGGTTTATTATGGTAAACTCGACTCTTCAGATAAACCCACAAGAAAAAATCGCAAGGTGTAAGGTCTGGGCTTCTTGGAGGCCATGGAATATCACCTCTGCGAGAAATTAATTTGTTGGGAAACATTTCTTTGATCACCGGTAAAGTCACATTTGACGTATGGCATGTTGCTCCATCTTGTTGCATCCAAGTCCTGTTGTTGTATCCTTCAAATTCATGTAACTGTGGTGTCAAAAACTCTCGCAACATCTTCACGTATTCCACTGAGTTTACAGTTACGTTATTTCCCTGACTGTTTTCAAAGAAATACGGACCGATTATGCCTTTAGCCGATATGGCAGCCCATACAGTCGTTTTAGGTGAATGAAGGGGCTTTTGGTGTTTAAGGCGAGGGTTTTCCGTGCTCCAGTACCGGCAATTGTGCTTATTTACGTGCCCATTGATGTGAAAATGGGCCTCGTCCGTAAACAATACATTCTCAAGGCTAGAGAATCGCTCCAGCATAGTGTCAGCCAATAACTTACGTTGAATGTAATCGTTTGGCTTCATCTCCTGCACAATTTGAAGCTTATACGGGTGTAGTTTAAGGTCCAAATGCAAAATTCGCCGCAGACTAGTTCTTGGTATTGCTAGAGCCGCCGAACGCTTACGTGAAGATGATTCTGGATCGTTCCGTACGGAAATTTCAACTTCCCGAATGTTCTCTTCGCTTCTTCTTGAACGTGGCCGCCCTGTTTGTTTAATATTGGTTGTCGATCCTGTTTCCTCGAACTTGTTGACCCAAGCTTTAATTAAATTAACACTTGGACACTCACTTATACTCTGTAATCCGTATTCAATTCTAAATAGCCGTCGTACAGTAACGTAGGAGTCGTTGTTTTTGTAAAACATTTTTACACAAAAAGCACGCTGTTTTCCCGTGAAGCGCTCCATCGTGACTAAAATTGCATAAAGCGGCGCATCATTCCCCGTAGCCCGCGCGCCCCTCCCTGTAACGGTTTTTGAGAAATCGAGTGTTGCCATTTGCAAAAATTTATGGCCCACCCTGTATAATGGGTATAGTGCATTGTATGGTTATTTACACAAAAAAGGAAAAATATAATAAGCTTGTAATGTTTTTGTATTCATTATCGGATCAATGCAATCAAATTTGTAATGTTTTCAAATTCTTTTGTGTATTTACTATAGGATACCTATTTTTTATTTCTGCTAGGTGTGTGTCCACTTTCGAGTAATAAAACTAATTTAACATAGGATTGGTTATTTTTTTAATGAAAGAAATCTTAAACAAATCATGCATTTTAAATTAAAAACAACATATTTCTTACTATGGTCGTTTCGTACTTAAATGTTAACAATAAATCTTAACATCGAACTTTAATTTAAGTGATCCAAAATTGTAGTACCAAAACCCAAGATTAAATAAAATATTGGGAGAAAATTAATCAAAACTAACAGTAAAATAATTAGTTTCCAACAAAAACACACATAATTTCATACTCCACTAAATATTTTTGAATTTAAGAACTTATGGTATAAATAACAGCATAAGCACTCGAATAGAATGCTTAAAATATTTGCATCCAAAAATATGAAAAATGTGTGCTTACCAGCAGTGGTAATATAAAATTCCAATCCAAGAGTGATGTAAGTATCCAAGTCCATATATCAAAGCCAAGTCGTCGTTTAAGCAGATTCCATAAGTCCAGTATACAAGCCCGAGTCAAATAACGATTTCTCAACACAGTAACAAAGATGCGCACTCTACGAAACGAAGTAAACGAGTGTCGAGTATTGCAATATCTCGCTCGCACACGGCGGCGGCGCAGGACACGCGGCACGACAGTGGAGAGCGGAGTGGGAGGGGGTAGCGGGCCATAATTCCATTATTTAGAACAAAATATAATTTCTTAGAATAGATAATAGGATGCCGGCGGCAGGTCTGCGCGGTGGCCTTTGAATTATTGTTAAATAACAAATACTAAATTAACATACCTATGTAACTACCTAGTTATTTATTTACTACTTATTTTTTAAATTATACAGCTAATAATTAAATTTCGGTTTAAAACGTTAACAAAGTCCGGAATCTCAGGGGAATGTCCATATTGTTATGTACGTTTCGGATCGTTGACCTCATTTCAATCTACCTACTCCGATCACTGGTGATTAAAGTGATTAATAAAAAAAAAACAATCCCAAGGTACCTTTTAATGCAGATTTTGATTAAAAATCGTGTTGTATTAAAAATATATATTTACTAGCGACCCGCCCCGGCTTCGCACGGGTACAATACCGATACAGAATGTCTTTAAACCTCTAACAAAACGGGCAAAATTTAGTCAAAACAAACAGAAACAAATTAATATAGGTACCTACTAAAAATCAATGAAATAAGTAAGTGGGTATAATTTTATCGTATGAAATACCTATTCTCTTCAGGACTAACAATACAACAAACACTAAATAAATAGGTATTCAAGTATCTATCCATCATAGTTACAACGAACATGAAACAAAAAATTTGCCCAATAATTCTTAAGGGCCTAGTCTTCTAGTGCACAATATAAGAATCGCGTACGGCCAGTCCACGCACCGAGCGTCTGTACTCGGACTCCCCGCAGTCCCCGCATTCATCCTACCTAGCGTAGTATTATTTAACAATTTTGATACGGTCGGAAAGTTGCTCTACTAAGTATTATTCAATATTAGTTTATGAAACTGTTGCTATTGAGAGGTATTAATTTACGGCTCGGTTTTTAATAGTATATATGTCACCGTAAAATTGTAAAAACCGTTAGATTGTAATATTACTAGAGATATTATAAAATGTCGACATATTGTCAAATAAAAATTTCTGCTTACAATTGTACGCATTATTTTTCGTTATATTGTAATATTTACCGTGCCGATTACCCAAGTAATTAAACGGCAAGTGCCCCGCGCCGCCATATTTGCTTGCTTTTTCATAATAATAATTATAACGAAAAATAATGCGTACAATTGTAAGGAGAAATTTTTATTTGAAAATCTGCCGACATTTTATAATATCTCTAGTAATATTACAATCTAACGGTTTTTACAATTTTACGGTGACATATACAGAGTGTTTTAATAGTTTTGTGCAGTTTCATACAATACTTATGTCTTATTTCTACTCTCATGCATTGGGTCTCATTGAACCTAAATAAAAAAACCCACGAAATTTAGTACAGCAAAACGTATGAATGGCGCCAAAACCCAGCACATCACTGCGCATGCGCTAAAGTAGTCACCCTACAGACAATAAAAAAATTTGGATTCAAACTTCATTGTATGGTATAAAAATGGCGCGACCAGCATATGCGTTCCATCAGAAAAAAAAATGGTGAAATCTCTCTTTGATGCCCTGTATCGTAATGTTAAAAGAATATAGATAATATTTTTCAACACACTTGCTCGTAAAGTGAATACATGTTTATTTTTTCCTCGCAAGTGTGTTGAAAAAGTGCGTATGAAACTCGTGAACAACTTACTCACTAGACACTAATATAATTCTATAATAGTAATATAATTCTATTTTTAAATTTCGGTATTATATGCTTAAAGTATGTCAATATAAACTCATTTTGAATGTAGTAGTAAATGTATGAGAGTAGATAATTTATTTATTTATATTTGGTTTTAGTGGTAGGGGCTTGGGTCTGGGTGTTAGTTGTTCGTGTTTTTGTGTGTTCTGTAGTATCCCTGACATAGAAATCTATATAATAGTGGGGGGAGCCTATCAGTGTAGGGAAAAAATAACGCTTCGTACTCATAGGCCTATGAGTGTGATAACGAAGCGTTATTTTTAAGGTTAAAAGAATATATACGCCTTATTTTTATGTAAAGCAAGTTTATTATTATGCTCTAAGAAGTATTTACTAAACACAATTATTGTTTCTTCGTTTCGCAAAATATACATAAGTCTGTGTAACGACTACTCTTTTCAGAAATTACTTTTCCTGAACGACAGCGTCTGCAGCAGAAGACGTGGACGCGTTCGTATTTCTTTTTACTTTTTTCTCAATAGCTTGAATGGTATATGGCGGGTCTTTTATTGGCATGGAGCGTTCAAGGCGGGAATCAATTGGCTCAGGAAGCAGACAATGCAAATAAAATTTAGACAATGGGCCTACCATTTTGTCGTACCAGAACGTAGGGTCTCTTTTTATATATTCGACTTTCATCAAGTACTCATCTCCAGTCCATACGGCAAATAAGCATATTTCCATCTCCGTAATGTTTAATTGGCCCTGAATTAAGGAAATAATAATCGTGGTTTTTGTCAATTACAAACGTATTTTTCCTAGTTATATTTCCAAAATTGTATTGTTTTTTGCTTTTATAGCTTCTTGAGGTTGCATATTTTTTGCAGAAAATGGACATTTCACTTCTACCAGTCCTGTTTTTCCATCTTTGTCTTTATAAATACCATCGGGACTGGCTCCTAAATATTGAAGTGTCTTATGAATATAAAGACCGCAGCGGGCAATTGTGACGTTTTCCTGCAGAGATAAGTGGGTTAAGGCTGTTTGTTCATTATCTCTACCATATGTGATCGATGGGACATTTGTTAGGTTTTGCGGTTTCACAATAGCTTTCACTAAAGGAGCGCAGCTAATATTTTCTTTACGTTTACATATTTTTACAAAGATAGACGCGGTTAACCTATTTTTTCTAGTCAAGAATGGTTAGAGAACAGAAAAAATGGTGGTCTTTGGTCTATCGTCTGTCTCTGTAGCTCCTCTCTTTGTTGATCAGAAAGTTTCATTTGTTTAAAAAATTCACTTTTTGTCATTTGAAAATCTTCATCGGTCATATCTGGTCTTTGAGCTTTCTGCCCATAATCAGGATCATTCATATTTCTACGAAACTTTTTCCGAAATGGTCTTTTATAAATTTTTATTTTCGCTTTTTGTGCCTCATATACATTTGTGTATTTGCCAGCAGGTTTATTAAATACGCATTTGTGGATAGCGTTTATTGGTTGCTTGGTGTTAATGGAAATAAGTGAAGCGGAACACTTTTCCTGGTATAAATTTTTTAGTGTGTAATTTATTCGTTTCCCGCCCACATATTTGGCAATCACTGAATTAAATGTCTCATTAAGATTGCTATCAACGTCATAAATAAGACTTTTAGCGTTTGCAGCTAAAAACAAGACAATTTGACACATTTTCCTCCACAAAATTGTGTTAGCTACCAGAGTGACTACCAAAATAATGGTTTAATGCATTCAAAATATCTGCACGAAGTTTCACCATTTTTTGACTGTCAGTCAGGTCTTCATGTTTCCTTAGCTTTATAGCCCGCACTATGTATCTGCGTAACTTTATGATTTTGAAGTCAGTTAAAAGTTTCCTTAATTGGGTAGGAATATGAGTATCTTTAGTAAGTGCTCTCAGTTTGTCACACAGATTTCTCAGCAGGTGGTTTCTGCACTCGATTTTCTGAACCTTGCAGGTTTTATACGGATTGCTTTCTAATATTTTTTTATGAGTACTAGAATCACCATCTGATATCAGTCTATCATATATTAGATCGTGAGTTTCAAGAGAGCTTCTAAAACCTTCAACAAGCGACGTTGATTCCATACTAGAATAACTACCAGAATAGTTCTTATAGCATATGTGATTTGCAGGTTCAATTTTTTTATTTTCTGCTTTTACACAAACTATGCAGTATTTATTTTTTACACCAAGGTATAAAATTTTACCCGTGTATGCGCCGATTATTGCGGCTGCACCTGATGATGCTGAATAGTTATTTCGGAAAGATCTTTTGGACCAACACCCGTCAGCTATTACATCAATCATTGGTGTACCTTCACAGTCGACACTGCCAATTTCTTTAGCATGTTCTGCCTCTTCGATGCCTGCCTTAGCCATTTCTTTTAATGCCGTCTTATGGAACCGTTCGTAAACTTTTTTACTGGTTTGAGCATATACATTTTTTGACATACCAGGTATATCAGTATTACCTGCTAATTCATTTAAATTTCCCAACCCACAGCCAATACTAATACCTGCAACTATACCGTGATTTATATCACAAGTGTTAGACGGATCTTCAGTATTTATATCAAATTCGGAATTACAAAGTTCACACTTGAAACGCAGTTTTGAAATAAAACCTTTACGTCGCTCACTGATACATTTCAGATTTCTATACCTGCATCCGAAAGATTTTTCGTTATGATCAGCGATCTTCCCCAAATTTTCTAAAAAATATCTGATTGATACGATTCTGCGTCCTTCTAGGCAAAACAGTTCGTCATCATTGGTGGTTTCTGTTACATTTTCAATTTGTAGCGATTGGTCATCGCTAGTAATTACAGGATGTTGACGTTTCCTTACTAAAATTCGGCAAAATGGAAAAGCTTCCTCAAATGTTCGTTTCCGGTTAGTTTTTTTATTTGACTTTATTACGTTTTCAGTTCTGTCAGTATTTTCATTCATCACTGGTACTTCCGTAGTAGAAGTAAGCTTAAAATTTTGATCTTCTGACAGATTGCTAACATCTGACAACGGTTGACGAGAGCCAGCAGCTGTCCTGTGAAATTAATTAAATTAAATAAGTCATATTTAATAAGTCAATATGCATAAACACACTAGAACACATAATATCGATAGCAAGTGAGGAGCTGAGGACCAAAACTCACATATGAACTTTTGATACTTTCATTTTAGGGTTCCGTACCCGAAGGGTAACCAACGAGACCCTAGTACTAAGCCTCCGCTGTCCCTCCGTCCGTTGGTCCGTCCGGTCCGTCCGTCTGTCTTTCAGCAGGCTGTATCTCATGATCCGTAATAGGTAGACAGTTCAAATTTTTACAGAATATGTATTTCTACGCTATAATAACAAATGATAAAATAAATTAAAAATTTAACGGAGCTCCTACTACAAGCCTCTTCGAGCTCTCCCAACTCAGTCGGTTTTTTTGTTCTTATTCGACTCCGATCTCGATTTGGAGTTGAATAAGATAAAAAAAAACGAGTGTCGTAGGTGAATTTGTGAGTTTTGGTCCTCATCTCCTCAAGTGGAATTACGAACACTATCGATAGTATCGATAATATTGCTTAAATACAGTTTATAACATGTTTAGATATTAATACTCAATACCCATCACGTGTGTTGAGTTTCGCTAGCTTATTTAATTTGACCCTGTAGTTAAGCCCTAAACATGAATACTGTAAACAATTCTGCTTACCTTTGGATTCTATTTCTCTTCATCGCTTCTACGTTTGAAGCCAATTTTCTTTTTTTCGTACAAGCATATTTATTACGTTTACGATCCATATTGAAATCAAATCTTTACAAAACTATTAGGTACAGAAACACAAATATTTACAAAAACTATATTTAAAACACTAATATTTACAAAACACTCGAAAAATTATATATATAAAATAATAAAGTGGAGCAACTTTAGATTCTCAACAGTGCGCAACCTACGTTAGAGCGAGAGCAAAGTTAGAGCGAGAGGGAACAGTCTGAATTCGTCGTAGACCACACGTCTAAACGCTCCGGCCGTGCAGTGGCCACTAAGGAATTTCCCTTGCAATTCTTGTTTATAAACCCTTTTTTTGTAGGTATTTTGAGATTATTATTATTGTTGGAGTAACGTGATTTAGGTGCATATTTTTTTCTATTTGCTTTATTGAACTCTTGGCATCAAAATAATCTAAATATTACATACTTACGATGCACAGTTTCTATGAAACAACCCGTTTATTAAGAGATAAAAACAGAGAATTTTGATGAAATTGTGACCTTTGAATTAAGAAAATGAAAGATAATTAGAAAAAACTAATCAGCGCATTTTGAAGACGAGAATGTTGAGCTCATTATGCGCTGAACAGATTTGTAAATTAATTATTTATTGCCATAAACTAAGCGCACAAACACAACTCGAAATGATGTTGGGCACGAAAGAGCTGTTTTTAACGCTTGAATTACCTAACATTGTCCACATAGATAAACTTAAAAAAAATAACTAGCTATTACTTATATTATGGTTATTTATGTGCAATAATATAATTTTATTAGTTAGTGTTAGTTTGTCTAAAAAAATATACAAAGTTGCGCAAATAATTCGTAGCGAGTGAATTTTGCAAGACTGCAGCCTTAAGGATTGAGCGCGCTTAATCGCATTCGGCCTAACTCACTCGCTGCGCTGCGAAAACACGCGCTGTTATTTTGCGATAACTTCTAAGTTATAGTGTATATAGTGTAGGGGTAAAATAATCTGCATGAAATGCTTAAGAATATTAACTCATTTAAAATGATAAGGATAAATACTGAATCCGTCTGATTAGCTTTACAATTACCGCATTAGAAATTATCATTTTTCTAAAAGATATAATGGACATGGGCGCCGGCAGGGGGGTGCCAGGTGGTGCACTTGCACCCCTTGGGAATCTCGGTATCAACAGGAATTATTGAAATAAAAAGCCGTCTATTTAATAATATGCAATGACAAAATAAAATTTGTGGTGGTCAAAACAGTGTGCAGTTGGTAAGCTCTAACCTTTGTCTTGGAATTAGTGGCTTGATCTTCTGAGAGGTCTTGTAATGCTTCTACAATTTGGTGAAATTTTGAGCGAAAATTCGAATACTTTTGTACTTTGCAGACCATCTGGTTTCGCAAAACAAGGGAATATTTGGAATTTTTTTTCGCCGTAAAATGCTTACTCTAAAAAAGTTATAGTTTCCTTAATCGTTTCAGCAGTATTTCTTATTTCACTCAAATTATTTAAGTCATTGACAACAAGATTTAATATGTGACTAGAGTCTGCTAGCGAAAGATGAGACTGGAAAAAGGCGGCAAATTCAAAAGAATCTACGTATGGCAACCTTGTCTATAGTCGGAATTATAGTTTTGATACTTGATTATTTATGATACTAATATTATATTTTGTTAGGGACAACTCATTTCAAGAAAATGAAGTTTATTGTTGTTGTTTACTTAAATTTTATTTTGCAATATATTTTATGATGAATTAAACGCATGCAAGACTCGTGCATGTTCTTGTTGGAGTATTAAAACTTCTTTAATACATCATGAAATATATTACAAAATAAAATTTAACCAAACAATTATCTTCATTTTCTTAAACTAAATTGTCCCTACTGTTTCTAAGTTTAAATATAACTTAATTTAAATGTTAAAGAATTTCCTATATTATATTATGCAATTAAAAGTGTATTAGCACACAAGCAAGCATCATAGATTGTATTGATTATACTCAAATATGTATATTAATTATATACTCGTACATGCCTATAACAGGTGACAGTTGAAACTAATAACACCCCTTGCAAGTTGATTAAAAACCAAGGTTTAAGTGGAGATGAAAAAACAACACAGAAAATCAAAATATACAATTGTTTTTATTGTTTAATCACTACAGTCAAAATCTGATTCTAAAAATTCTATCTCAAGTGAGGAATCCGAATCCGAACTGCTAATATCGTCTCTGACCCTAATTATAAACTGTTCCATGTCTGCAGTGATCTCGCCTCGTCTTTATACTGCTCCTCAACATGCATCACATGGTCCGTATTTTTTTCCACTCTTCAGCTGTTATACTGTTAAATGACTCGTGAATTAATCTTGCCATATCTTCTGCAGACAAACCAATATTTTTGCTGGCAATTCTACGTTTTGCCAAACTCCATATTAACTCTATGGGGTATAAATCGCGGTGGTATGGCGGTAGTCTAAGGACTTCATGCCCATGCTGCTTTATAAGTTCATCAGCTTGGTACACTGGGGCTTGCCGATGTTCGTTTGTCAAAACTAATAGCTCTTCCTGTGTTAGACATTCCTCATAAGTAATGCCAATTGAAGAGAGCCATGCTTGAATGTCGGATTTCTTGGAATTAGTCGTTGGACCCTTATTAATCTGTACACAGTGATAGCTAGCATTGTCCATCACGATAACACTTGGTTTGCTTAAATTCGGTAATAGTTTTCAGATATCCATTTCATGAAATTTTGAGAATTCATGTCGTGATGATTGTCTGCATTTTTTGACTTTGTACTTTAGTACAAAGTCAAGTACTAGTACTTTAGTACAAGTTTGTACTTTTGTGTTTACACAAGAAGAGCGTTTGGCACAAAACCTCTTTCTGAGCCGGCATGAACTATAATATATCTCTTGCCTGAAGAGATATTTGTTACAGCACCACATGTGGAAGGACCCTGCCGTGATTTTTTTTGATTTATAGTTCTGATGAACATAAGTTTCATCGAGATATACAATTTCTTTGCCTTCTCTACGTTTAGTAGCAATGGTCCCCAAGAAACGGTGTCGCCATGCTGCTACATCATACCTTTCAATAAGGATTGTACGCTCATCTTGGTTTTTCTTGAATTCAAATGCGTTTGATAAAAGGATGCGACGCAATGTTTCACGACAGCCAGTAAAGTTAATACTTTCCCTTAATTCACTTAAAAGAGACCTTAATGTTGGGATTTGTTTCTTTACTACTCATTGATTTTGTTTTTTATTGCATTAATATCAAAAGTATCTAACGCTGATACTGTTGGTTGATATGGTCTTTTTTTCTTGGCGTATTCCACACGCCTTTATTTATTTGACTTTCTTTTTTAATCCTTTTTAGGGTAAAAACACTCATCTGAAAATATGTTAATAAATAAAGTTAGCATTAAATAACAAGGTTGCTTCCAGGTATTTTTTAAAATAACGTTAGGGTCTTACCGGTCAAAGAAGAAATCTCATCAAGGAACTGATTTTGTGTCTTTAAACACTCTTCTTGGAATACATCTCTTAATTTATTTATGCTTGATATTATAACTTGCATAACTGAATCCTTTGCATCATCCATGTTACCTGCAAAACAATAAATTCAAATACATGATAAATAATAATGATTTTTAATTAATTGTAATTGAAAGTATCAAAATCTTTTACCCGTACTTACCAATGCACTGGGATATTTCATGTAAACAATCTTGTTTTTGTTTAAAAATGGCATCCCTTTCACTTCTTTTTTGTTCGTATTTACTAATCATAGCAAAAAGCAGCTTTCGCAAATCTCTTTTCAAAGTTTTCGTCGTAAAATCACGTAAACCACAGAAATATTTTTCACTTTGACACATAAACAACACATGCTATAAGTGACAATGACGTTAGTGACAGTGTTACCATAATCATTTTTGGAATAAAAAGCCAGTCTCATCTTTCAGTAGCCAGATCTAGCACAGTGGAAATACTTTGCTTTGGGATACTTATCATTAATTATTTTCTAAACTCCACCAATATGTCCAGCCATCGTGGAGAAACCATCATACCCTTGCCCAACCATTTTGTTGAGATCTAAACCACATGATGTCAAAAAAGATATTATAACTTCAGAAATCGAAGCAGCATCTAATTTTTGAAGTGGTCTGTTCCCCAAAAATTCTTCAAGTATCACGTAACTGCGTTTCGTTTGGACAAACTTGACGTATTTTATTCCCATTGAAAGCTCTTCAGTCCCGCTTATAGCCGCTGTTTCGTCAGCCTAGATTGAAAAGTATACCGCTTCTTTCGCTTCATCAGTAATGGTTTCACGAAGAACATCAGCACAGGTTTCAATAATTTCGTTTTGTACTTGATGGGATACATAGAGGGCATTTTAGAACCAGTTGCAAAGTGGTCTTTTAAAACTGTATCTCCTGCCTCAACTCTGAAATGTAGTAAGTTTTTGAAAACTGACCCATCATCCGTTTTTCCTCGAAGAGGTAAATCATGCGTAGCACAAAACAAGACCGAAGATATAATAGGTTAAAGTCTTTTTCTGTTTTCTGAAATTTCCCTGTGATATTCAGTATCAATCTGTTCATAAACGTCATTTTTTTTTCTTTGCATGATTTCCGAAATTTTTTTTGAACGTAAACCGATTCACGATGCCACTGGCTGTTTGTATGAGATTTCGCACATTCGTGAAATTTTTGATATTTTTTGCATGGCCGAACGATAAATGGCCCTCAGGGGTACTTCCTCGATGAATTTGTGCGGGAAATAATACACATGTACGGCAAAGTGGTCCTTTAGCCTGAGCAGAATAGACTAACCAAGGGTATGCTGTGAGCCACTCGTAGCGAAATGCACGTTGTTGTGTTTCGTTTTTATGATCGATGTCCTGCTTGAAATCATAATCTTGCGGAGGTTTCCACGATGATTCGAGCACTTTAAACCGTATTTCATCACTGATGGGTACGTTAGAATCCAGATATAAACCCACATCATAAATATTAACTGAAGTTTGTTGTGTTGTTAATTCAGTTTTATTAGTACTTTGCTGTGCCGAAGTACTTGGACAATCTTCAGCATTAAACTGTTCATTTTCAATCTTTTTTCTCTTGCACAAAAATCGCCTTATGTCACTCATATTTTATAACAAAATTATTATTATTTTTACTTTAAAATAAAGAAACACCTGCTTGCTTGCACTAATTAATTATGGCGCGCACTGGCGCGGGCCGGGCGGACTAATTAGCTCGCTCTTGCACATGTAATCAAGCAATCATTCTTTCTCTTTCATGTTCGGCACCGCTCGGAAATCAGTAGTTTTGTCATATCGCACCGCACGACCAACGCAACAACGCAAGGACACGCAAAGCGCGCGAAACAATAGGCGTGAGCCGTGACGACTGGGTACCTATAAAATAAATTCATAATGAATAGTCAGAAAGTTGTAAATGTCTCAAAATATATAATAAACCGGGCTTTAGATGTTTTCGACTAAAATTTCAATTTCTTATTAACAGTCAATCTAGAAATCTTGTACTTAATGACGTCACCTGTATAAAGAGTTTCTGATTTGATTTTTTCGATTGTCATCGAAGAGTTTCGATTGTCATCATTCCTATTAGGTACTTATCCGCCCTACCGTACCGGTTTCACACAAAGAACACCGGAAGAGAAATATGGGTTTTGGTGGATTCTTTTCATTTTATACTTTTTTAGATCAAACAATAAGTAACTAGTAAATATTCTAATTTTTAAATTAACTTTGTAAAGAGCTAGGGCAGCTTCCCATATACGAATATAGTTCATAAATAAAGTAAGCGTCTATGAATAAAATATACCTTGTTTTAAAGAGCATTTATTACTGATTCTTAAGAAAAAATGATGGGGAAATGCAGGTTACGATTGCTAGGCAAAATAATTAATGAAAACACAAGTTAAGCAACCTGGGATGTGGATCCCACTTAGATTGGTGATAACTTTATTAATAACTTGAACTTTATGAATAGTGAGAGGGAGAAATATGGATGTTGAGGGAAGATATAGAGACATCAGTCATAAAAATTTGTCACATGCTTTTATAGCTTGAAATATCTAACAGAATAATTAATTCATGTTTTCACTTATTATAATAAACAAATAAGAAAAGTAGTTAGTCATGCCAGGGCTACCAAAGGCTTCTTAGTGTATTATAATATGTCGAAAAAAGATTTTAGGAAGGTTTCTTATGAGGATTCATTAAGTCCAGTGCTGCCCCCATTTAAGTAAAATTATTTGAATTTATCTGGATGCAGTCTTGAATTTATTTACCTTCAAAATTGCTTCACATTCATAATACTTTACTACAAATAGCAGTGCATAAAATGAATTGTAAGTATACTTATTTAATATTTCAAATTACATAGTACAGATTTTCTAAAAACAATTCATTTGAAGCATCTGGATAAGGGAGGATAATATAAATAAAAAAAAAACAAGAATAATTTGATTTTATAATACTTTATTCCTCTTTATCCTCTAAAACTATGACATCATCTAAAAAAGCTGCTGGCGCAAGGATATTTTCTGGATATCTGGCCCATCCCAAATACCAAACGATGGTCATAACATGAGCGCAACATCCAAGTGTACGTCGACCAACAAGGTAATTACAGCAATATTCACTGATTCCCATTCGTCCAGGTATATTATTATCTATTAAAACATAAACAAAATATTGTTTTCGACTAACATGCCTCGATTTTATCCTCCCTCTTATTAAACTAGCGTCATCACTGCCTCTAAAGTTGTAGTCAGTCGAGTTTACTGCCTCTGTACTAGTGATTCGCATTCGCATTCGCGAATATTCGCACATTTTTGTATATTCGCATTCACATTCGCAAATTTTTTGCTAATGTTTTGCGAATATGAATATCAGAAAACAAAAACAAGTTGAAGGTAACATTAGGTTAATAAAATCAAAATCCTTTCATTTAATTTTTTTATTTAGAGAAAAAGTAAATTAACTTCGTAACGTATTCACATTTTAGTCTTAATTTTCTCACTTGGTTAGGAACTTAGTTGTTAGGAACTTTATTATATCAACACCTTGAACAAAACTAAAAGTAATAATTAAACAAAAACATTATTCTTCTACAATAAACCATAAATGTTACATACATACTTAACAAAAAAACACAAAATTATTTCTTTTACTTCGATTTTTGATTGATGATTCACTTGTTTAGAAAACGACCGACGCGGGCGTGAGCGGAGCGGAATGAATGACGCTTTATTTAGATGAGTTCGTATGAACTCGGCAATACTCGGAAGATACGAACGTAACGAACCTTGTCCGAACGCGACTGTCGCCAAGCCAAAGACAAATTGGCGCCAAATATTAACAAAAACTGAATATTCGCATTCGCATTCGCATTCGCTAATTTCGGTAGCAGATATTCGCATTCGCATTCTCGAATGCTAAAAAAAAGACATTCGTTACATCACTACTCTGTACTCACTTCTATTCTATACCCCCCATGAAAACGTATGTGCTCACCATAATAGGATCGGGCTTGTTTGATCTGATAAGTCCCTAATGCAAAAATAATTAAATCTCTGTATTCCATAACTGGGAAGTATAGAACATTATTCCTATCAGCAGAAATGCTTTGAAATAAAGATGTGCGTCGATTCATATTTAATTTATCAACCATATTTGCCAGATTATTTTCTAGATGTTTTCTTTCTCTAATTATTTCTAATATTTCATTTCCGTATTCATTGTCTTGAAAGCGAACGCCAAATCTATTTAAGAGAGCCGCTGCAATTGAAAAAAATTCTAATAAATTAGGTAGGGCTAAATGATAATATTCCTGTCTGAACAGCTTAAAATTAGTTTTAAAATGACCATTCACTGCTTCTACCACCCATCGACATAATGTTACACAGCGACTCTCATTGGCTTGAGCTGTAGTTAATTGGCGTTCGCCTTCTAAAAGTGAATCTGGCATACAGGTTCTGTACCCACATCCTTCTAATAAACTAATACTATCTCTGAAGCCACGATCTAAAATGAACACATCGTCTTCTAAAAAATATGATCTTAGAGCAGATCCTTCTGAAAAGAGGCTAGTCATAATATCAGCATCTGATGTAGTTGCCTTCGCAAGCTACTATTAAAAATAGCTTCACTAAATTACGGTACTTATGTAGAGAATATGTTTGTTTTTGAAACATATAGTTGGATCTTTTATGTATATAAATGTATGTACCATCACAAATAACAATGGCATTATTGCCATTCCTATATAAACGTTCAGGGATTGCAAGTGAGTATTGGCGCAACTGTCTCTCTTGCTAAATGATTTACTCCTAAATGTAATGGTACAAAATCTTGCACGAGTATTTCGCGCACTTTATGAATAAGCGTCTCCATCGTCCGTCTTGGCATTCCAACTAAAGATGATATTCTAGTATAGGGATCACCGGTTCTCATTTTTAAAAGCAACAAGGCTAAGCCTAATGTTTCTTTCCGCATTTCATTTAAACGTGGAACTTCATTTAATAATGTGCGGAATTTTTCCTTCGTGTACCCGAACCAGTACAAAAACATCCGATCATCTATTTCTAATGGATTTTCGAAATCAAAGGATGCATTAAGTGTCGCGACACATCTGCGGAACGTACGGCGCCGAAAGTTCAGCGCCTGAAGTGTCAGTCGCAATATTCAGTTGTTATGACAAACCTACGGTCAAAACGTGGCGTCTTGCTCAGCGCGCTACGCGACGGAAAGTTACGTGGCGTTGTCGTCAGTCTGTGTCGACACTTTATGGTGTGTGGTTGTGGTGACGTACACTGAATTGCCCAGAAAAATGGATTTAATTAGAATATTAGCTATTATACAGGGCTTAGAAGAAGAAGAAGAAGTAAAGAAGAAATCCTTTTGGGTGCATCCGCTAAATACAATGAGAATCCAAGAAGGTCAATTTCAAAAATATTCAAAGTACAGATCCTATCCTGATAAGTTTTTTCAATATTTTCGGATGTCAATTCAATCTTTTGATGATTTGATATTTCTCTCTAGTAACGATATTTTGAAAAAATGTACTAGGTTCAGGAATTCTATTTCACCGACAGAACGATTAATGGTCACGATAAGGTAAGAAAATAAAATATATATTGTGATTTTAATTGTTTATTTATATTACTTAGAAACGAAAAAACACTACATATACTTTAATATTTTTTACGTAAGCGCATATCACGCACCATTATTCACACGGTTCATTATCTAACAATGAAGTTTCATTATTTAATATCTCATCCAAGTCTTCAGTTGACAATGCTGTCATAGCAGGTGAACCGATATCAGTTGAACTATGTCTTTTAATGATATCACCATGTGTATTTGAACTGTTGGAGGTACTCGCGATGCTGGTCGGACGGTACTCATAGGTATTATGTGCTCTAGTCGATGACGTTGGGGAGTATTCTGAAACCTGGTAGTTATACTTGATCCTCTTTATTGCGGACATTATTTCAAATTTGAATTCAAATTTTTCCCTATCGGTCATGGACCTCATGTCGGGTAACATAGAGAGTAAGAAATTCTTGTCAGGATCATCTGCAGTTTTGTCTACCGAATCAATTTTTTGTAATAAAGATTTTTGAAAGGGTGTAATTTTTTTGCGGTCTGACGCTGACAAGTTTGATGACGTTGATGCAGGCGGCGGTGGAGTACCAGTTGGAGGCGGCGGCGGCGTCCTCGAATTGTCGCTAATTAATTCATCGGGCAATTCAAGATTGCCTTCTGTATCACGACTTTGTAGACTAACACTCAAAAAAGAAAGCATCTCGAAGTATGGAGTAATTCTCTTCTTAGGCGCCGCACTGCCACTTCTCAAGTTTTGCTTTTTCTTTTCTCTCACATAGTAGTCCCTCAAATGTTTCCATTTCTTGGTTAAATCATCAACTGAAAGAAAAAAGTTATTGTACATAAAAATCACACTAATATAATAAATGTAAAAGTTTAATATGAAATAAATAGCTACCTAGTTAACCAATGATAATTTATGTTTAATTGTTTTTCAGATATTTGTCTACTGGGATGAACTTTCAAAGTTTAGCTCTGGATTTTTTAATGGGGCGCTCCACAATTGCCTTAATAGTCCAAGATACATGTATTGCGATTTGGAAGAATTTGCAGTCAACAGAAATGCCTGAACCTACTGAAGAGATGTGGCTTGCTATAGCACAAAGATTTTACTCTTTGACAAACTTTCCTAATTGCATCGGTGCCCTGGATGGCAAGCACGTACGCATTAATTGCCCAGCACTATCTGGTTCTCGTTATTACAATTATAAAAAATATTTTTCCATTGTTTTGATGGCGCTGGCTGACGCAGATCTACGATTTTCCATGATTGATGTGGGTGCTTACGGTAAGGAGGGTGACAGTACTATTTTTAAAAAATCGAATTTAAGTATGAGACTGAGCAGAGGACTTTTAAATTTACCAACGAATAGAAAACTGCCCAATTCAAACGGTTCAAAGGTTCCCTTTGTAATCATTGGCGATGAAGCATTTGCACTTGACAAAAACTTAATGAGACCATTCCCGGGAACTACTATAGCTAAAGAAAAACGCATCTTTAATTATCGTCTTTGCCGAGCGCGAAGGACTGTAGAATGCGCATTTGGCGTACTTTGCAATAAATGGAGGGTTCTGCACACGCCACTTTTGGTAAACCCTAATTTTGCTACGCACATAGTAAAAGCAGCGTGCGTACTTCACAACTATGTCAGGAGGCGTGATGGATACAACTACAGGGATCAATTTTTCGAACACGGCTTAGATTCCATAGAGCCAGAATCAAGACTTCAAAACATATCAACGGGCACTACAGTGAGGCAAATATTTATGGAATATTTCAATAATGAGGGAAAAGTAATCTGGCAGGATCGATTTGTACAATAATCTTGTTTTAATAATTAATAATTAGAGAAAATTGTTCTTAAATAAATTTAATAACTTACTTGTTTCATTTTTCTTTTTGGTAGTGTATGAACTCCAATCCTCGTTAAATTCTTGAGCAATTTGTTCCCATGCAAGTCTTTTTGCCAAACGATCGCTATACGATTTCTCACTTATGTTCCATAAACATGGTCGTAAATGAACTTGTAATATTAATTTTTCTGAATCAAACATATTTCTTGTCAAAAAACAACGTGTCTACAGCGAAGCCAACGAGCGAGTGTAAAGCGTGTGCGTGGCGTGCTATAGTACAGAAAGCGACGTTGCCGCTCTTCGCTACCGCTGGCGCGCGCGATGCACAACACTCGCCGAACGTTCAGCTACGCTCGCCGCCCGCCGAACTTTCGGTCGCGCAACGCGTCGCGTGATGTGTCGCTTGCTATGCAAAATACATTATACGCGTTTAAGCTGAAAAAATCGCCCGAAGGAAAGGTACGCACTACGCCGAACGCGGCGTAATTTCGGCTGATGTGTCATAGAGAACTTGAAATACACTGCGAGAGTATTTAGCCGAACGTTCGGCGCCGTAAGCTCCGCAGATGTGTCGCTACACTAAATGCATTCACAAATGAGAAAACATGTGCTTTGTTCGGGAGTAAAAGTCGAAATTGAGTTTTCTGCTTCATAAAGCGTATCCCACAAATTGCTATTTAAATGTTAATCACATACCCGTGCTAAATTCAAAGAAACTGTAATCCTTTATTAAAGTTGCACGAAACTGATCTGATATACTTCTAAGTGTTCTTTGAGGGCAATCGGGGAAAATGCACCGTTTATTGCTGTTTGCAGCTCTTTTGTAGCCAGGTATCACAATATTTTGGGTGATGTTTTCATCTTCCACATTGTCAGGCCCTTCTTCGTTTGCTTCTAAAGGCGCTTCTTGATGTATAATTTCTGGTGCAGGTTGTTGGATCCTCTCACTGTCAACCCGGTTCATTCGCCGTACTTTTCTTTGAGTTCGCAACCAACATGCATGGCATACTTTATCTGAAGCGGTTATCTGAAATATTTTTCAATTTGAATATCATATTGAAATAGGCATAAGTATATACCTATAATGATGTTAACGGGTTATGAGAATAAAATATGATAAAATAGCCCAAGCACGCAGCTTCAACTACATTAACCATGTGAGTGAAGCTACAGGCACAATGTAATTTAACCTAAACCTATAGTCATCCTCCATTGGTAAGTGAACAGTTGATATATTAGGTATACATATTATAAGTAAATGATAACTAAGTACATTAATATCAACATGTTAGTCAATATCACCCAATATGTAAGTGTTCAAAGGTACCTCTCTGAATAGGTATGAAACATAAATGTTCTGAGTTCAGCTATGCTTTGGAAAAAATGTCAAACTGTCTGTCCTGGGTCAGCAAGTCAAACTAAGAGAGATTCTTATATGGCAGTTGCAGAATAATCTGGCAAAAGCATTTAAAAAACACAAAAAAAACATTTGTCAAATCAATTTACCTGCCGTGGTGCTACTCTATTCTTGATGATATCTATTATGGACTGCTGCAATTCATTAGGGTTGTCCCTTAATATCTTGTCAGTTTGTCTTTGTGCAATTGAACACCCACACAGAAGACAAACATGTATGTGACCTCTGACAAGATCACGTCTATAAAGCTAGCATGACAAAGTGAGCAGAATCGCTTAGAGAAAAGTGCAAAAATTAGTGCTTATTTAGTGCTAATTTAGTGCCAAAAACTTAAATTTGATGCTCTCATAGATTCGCGAAAAATGAGAACACTGCTAGCATGTAATTAAGCTAGCAGTGTATTCCCTAATACGCCTATATTAACGCGGTATAAGACTAAAGCAATGTATAGGGAATTTAGTGCTCGATTAGTGCTGGCAGTATGTGATAAAAAATTTGGATTTTTTTTATTTTTTATCAATTAAAACTGCCAGTATGACAGTCTGAACAAGTGACCGCGTTGAATACGTCAATCTGGATTAAAAATCTATGATTGGCAACGGTTAGAAATTTAGTGCTCGATTAGTGCTGGCAGTATGTAATTAGTAATTTGAAAAAAAAATGATTTTTTTATTTCTAGTCAATCAAAACTGCCCGTATGACAGTCTGAGCAAGTGACCCCGTTGAATACGTCAATCTGGATTAAAAATCTATGATTGGCAACGGTTAGAAATTTAGTGCTCGATTAGTGCTGGAAATATGTGATAAAAAATTTGAAGAAAAAATATTTCTTTTATTTTTAGTCAATCGAAACTGCCAGTATGACAGTCTGAGCAAGTGACCGCGTTGAATACGTCAATCTGGATTAAAAATCTATGATTGTCAACGGTTAGAAATTAAGTGCTCGATTAGGGCTGGCAGTATGTGATAAAAAATTTGAAGAAAATATTTTTTTTTATTTTTAGTCAATCGAAACTGCCAGTATGACAGTCTGAGCAAGTGACCGCGTTGAATACGTCAATCTGGATTAAAAATCTATGATTGTCAACGGTTAGAAATTTAGTGCTCGATTAGTGCTGGCAGTATGTAATTAGAAATTTGAAAAAAAAAATGTTTTTTTTTATTTTTAGTCAATCGAAACTGCCAGTATGACAGTCTGAGCAAGTGACCGCGTTGAATACGTCAATCTGGATTAAAAATCTATGATTGTCAACGGTTATAAATTTAGTGCTCGATTAGTGCTGGCAGTATGTAATTAGTAATTTGAAAAAAAAAAATGTTTTTTTATTTTTAGTCAATCGAAACTGCCAGTATGACAGTCTGAGCAAGTGACCGCGTTGAATACGTCAATCTGGATTAAAAATCTATGATTGTCAACGGTTAGAAATTTAGTGCTCGATTAGTGCTGGCAGTATGTAAATAGTAATTTGAAAAAAAAATGTTTTATTTTATTTTTAGTCAATCGAAACTGCCAGTATGACAGTCTGAGCAAGTGACCGCGTTGAATACGTCAATCTGGATTAAAAATCTATGATTGTCAACGGTTAGAAATTTAGTGCTCGATTAGTGCTGGCAGTATGTAAATAGTAATTTGAAAAAAAAAATGTTTATTTTTATTTTTAGTCAATCGAAACTGCCAGTATGACAGTCTGAGCAAGTGACCGCGTTGAATACGTCAATCTGGATTAAAAATCTATGATTGTCAACGGTTAGAAATTTAGTGCTCGATTAGTGCTGGCTACTGTAATTAGTAATTTCAAAAAAAAAATGTTTTTTTTATTTTTAGTCAATCGAAACTGCCAGTATGACAGTCTGAGCAAGTGACCGCGTTGAATACGTCAATCTGGATTAAAAATCTATGATTGTCAACGGTTAGAAATTTAGTGCTCGATTAGTGCTGACAGTATGTAATTAGTAATTTGAAAAAAAAATGTTTTTTTTTATTTCTAGTCAATCAAAACTGCCAGTATGACAGTCTGAGCAAGAGACCGCGTTGAATACGTCAATCTGGATTAAAAATCTATGATTGTCAACGGTTAGAAATTTAGTGCTCGATTAGGGCTGGCAGTATGTAATTAGTAATTTGAAAAAAAAACGTTTTTTTATTTTTAGTCAATCAAAACTGCCAGTATGACAGTCTGAGCAAGCGACCGCGTTGAATACGTCAATCTGGATTTAAAATCTATAATTGTCAACGGTTAGAAATTTAGTGCTCGATTAGTGCTGGAAATATGTGATAAAAAATTTGAAGAAAAAATATTTCTTTTATTTTTAGTCAATCAAAACTGCCAGTTTGACAGTCTGAGCAAGTGACAGTGCAGTTCTCTATCAATGAGTATCAATGCAATTCTTTCCGTTTGAGAGATATCGTCAAAAAATTCGCAAAACGAATTTTGGAAGTTAGTTAATCGTTTTAATGTGAAAAATCTGCATGGAAGGCCCAAAACCGTATTTTGATCGTTCGATTCTTTCAAGAGATAACGCAGTTTGAAAATTTTCGCAAAATGTATTTTTAAATAATTTTCACTTCTACAATCGGTCCGATTTATAAATTTAGTCACCATATATCTACTCGATTAACTGTCTTAAATGCTATATTGCAATTGAACAACTTGTTCACAAAATGTCACTGCCAAGTGATCCACTACGATTAAAACTTTTTGATAGTAATAAAAATTAATTTTCTCAATTTTTTCACATTAGAGCTCATTTTATTAACTTTGTCTAATCATCAAATATTGTTTTTTTTTAACAATATCACATTTATTGAAGTAGAACTAGCTATATAGCTATTGTAATACTAGTTTTAATAATAATAATAATAATAATAATAATAATAATAATAACTATAATTGCCATAGTAACTGTTAATTACAATCACAGCTTTGGTCATAGTAACAATATTAATAAAGGTAATAATAATCCCAAATAACACTCTCAAAAATATTTTTCTATTTTTCAACAGCATATAACATTAATGCTACTTGCGCTTCAAAGCTTTCTCTTACTTCTTTTTCTATAATTTTTTGGTCATCATACATCACCCACGAACCATTTCTTCTCCTGCAGATTACAACATAATGTCCAACAGGCTTCCAATCTACTTTTTCTGCTATGTTTTCTTTATTAGCATCATCAATTTTAACTTTTTTTTCATTTTTATTCAATTTCATGTTTCTAATGCTATCTGTCCTAGTTTAAGAGGTTGTCGGAGGATAGTAATTTACCAACCAGTTTCATCGCCTTTGAATCAGTAGGACGAGTAAATCTAATTGGGATTGTTCTCAGTCGTTTTCTGACGTCTACGCCATTTTCTGCATACGGTTCGAAGAACACCAAATCACCTATAAATATTATGTGTATTTATGCAAATAAATTTCAAAATCGTGATTTTACAATTTTCTTTTAATTATTGTACTTACCTATTTTCATGTTTTCTTTTCTTGTATATCGAGTACATCCGACATCATTGCATCGATATTCTCTCAATATATGATTTAAAAAAACATTATCGAAGTCATTGAAAGCATCTTCTCTTAACGGAATTACGGCCTGAGTAATGACTTGTGACATACATTCCTTGGAACAGGTCAAAGTTTCTTCGAAACTTGACATCTGAGTTCTTTTACGATAAGTTCCACTGGTTAAACCCTTCAAAGATTTGTGCACTAGTTGAAACATCTCATTTTCCTCTTCTTCAGCCATCTATCGATTATAAGTAATTATAATTTGGTAAAATAATTGATTCAGTCACTGTACCAGACTTACATGAAATAAAGCATAAATCATATTTACCTTTTGATTAATTACGGGGAAATCACACGCTGCGACTAACAGTAATTGAAATAAACTGTCGAAAGGACAAGTGTTGTATAAACTTATTGTACGTTTATTAATAGTAACAGCTGTTACTTCTACGTACTGTTAAATCTTTTGAATTGCCTTTCTTTAAAATCGGTAAGCCCCGAGCTTTTTCGTATTTCAACATTTCGACCATATTTTTGGATTTATCCCCGAGGTATAATAATCGCGACTTCTTTTGTGGTACTGGTTCACCTTTTCCTCGCCAATTTTCAAAATTGTCATCAATGAAGTGTGATTATCATTATCATTATCATTATCATTATCATTATCATTATCATTATCATTATCATTATCATTATCATTATCATTATCATTATCATTATCATTATCATTATCATTATCATTATCATTATCATTATCATTATCATTATCATTATCATTATCATTATCATTATCATTATCATTATCATTATCATTATCATTATCATTATCATTATCATTATCATTATCATTATCATTATCATTATCATTATCATTATCATTATCATTATGATCAATATCAGATTTTACATTCTCTTCGTCGTTGACTTCTGCTTTACGCGTTTTAGAATGGTATTCTGATGTAAAGCTACATGTCCGGCACAATCTTTTTTGGCTGAATCCTTCCTATTCTCCATCCACAGGAAGTGAACATTGTTCTGGAGTATGAACTGCTTTGTGACATTTGATGCAACTGTGGTTTCCTGACGGTAAATTACCATCTTTACAAGCGGGACAGGCATCATAAGTTTTGATCTTCATCACGTGCATCATCAAAAACTTCATCTTTACAAGTCTCATTTTTTGTGGCCAACTGTTCTTCAATATTGGCATCAACCACACTCGTTCTTCCCAGTAGATATTTAATGTGCTCTTCTACAGCAGCGTCGACCCTCAATCCTTTGTTTATTTTGAAGACACCTCGTTTGAGGCGGGCAACTTCACTTTCAACGGGAGCGCTGGAAGGTGGTATCCGTCCTGTTTGAAATTTGTTGTAGCTAATACATGACCATAATGGGATTTTCTTAATGTCTCGTAATAGCTTTTTGACCAAATCTTTATTATGAAGAGCATTTTCTTCGAGACCATTATCATCCAAAGTACTAACCACATTTTCGTACAATTTTTTTCCGAGCTCTGACCACTCCGTATCACTATTGTCTTCATCATCCTCATTGATATTATTGAGATCTTTGTATTTCTCGTCATTTTCAACATTATCGAAGTTTTCTGTATTTCCTAGAAAAATTAAAAATAACTTCAGTAAATTCGCTTTATATGTAACTATTTAACAAAATAGCACGCAAAAAATACCGACAAAAATTTGTATGCTAGAACTAATCTTTCAATAGGAGTTGTTTCAAGTCAAGTAGACTAAGTTCATCAAAATGTCAATGAATTTTAACTTGCAGCATATGCTTTAAAATATATTTTATTTATCAGCTTAAAAAAATAATTTGTATTATAGAAAAATTTTAATTTTTAAATTTAAGAATATTTTGTAGTGAAAATTACAGCGGTTAAAAATTTTCTTCAAAATTCACTACAGGCTTATAAGCTGCTAAGATGTTAACGCGTGTAGGCAATTAGATATTATTTTATTCAAAATCATACCTTAATGACAAATTGATGAAAACAGTTTCAAACAAAACAATTCTAAAGCTTATTAACGAAGCAGATTAATTTAATACGTAAAAACTTGAAGCAGACTCCAAAGTTTTTTTCAAGTTACCGTATACTGTCATTTTTTATGTGATAGTGAATATTATAAAATACGTAATTTTTTCAACTGATAATCAAGAAGTCAGTAGTGTAAGAATGTAAAAATACGGTAATTATAAATTAAGTTGATTTATACCTATTATTGAATTCCTCAACGTATCTTTTGCAATTTGACAAGGTGAGTCACGCTCCGATGGTAATTTTCCCGCTCGTTCACTTAACGCCACAATCATAATTAATTTTATATAATTCCAAATTTCCTTCTCATTTGTCATGCATAGTAACTTCCCAAAACATGCTAAGTAGAATGTTTTGACATGTTTTGGAGATGTGCTCAGTTGCTTTGCATATAAGTGCATGAAATGTGCAACATCAATTCTTATGTAGCAACTGGGAACAACATCTCGTCGACATGCGTTAGCATACTCTGCAACCGTTTTAAATCCTGTAAAGGATGTAATCGTTGCTATCAATTGGGCCTCGTTGTTATCCATAACAACTTCACGAGGCTTAGGGAATCCATAGCTTAGCCATTTATTCCAGAAGTGAGTTATAACAGTAGCGTCTTGGGCTTCTGAAATCATTTGACCCACAGTGAATTGTTGTCCGCAGTAATTAATAGCTACTAAATACAGCAACAATTGTGATGTCTTCACTTCATTTTGTTTAATGAATTTCGGACTAATTCCATCAGTGGCATCAATAAATACACAACTCTTCTAGTTGGTCGCGTATTTAATAAATACATCACGTTGGTGATGAGTCCAGTATGGATCGTTCCTGGATAAACCCTATCATGCATGATCGAAATGCCTGATTGGATCGGGGTGGTAATGTTCTGATCGAATCAGCTCAGCTTTTGCTGATCGAAGGACAGACGCTTTCGGCATATGCGGAAGGAGTGGATCATTCTTTCTCATGCCTTTTTCTCGGGCAAATTCTGCTTCATATTGATCAGTTGTCCGAGTTTTCATTTTTTCAGCAGCAGTTTTTCTGTGAGAATTGCGTAAATATATCTTACTGCACTCTCCAGTACCACGTGTTGCGTCACAGGTAAAAACGGCTTCGTTGTTTACAACTCGGAATCTGCCATGCAATAAGCTTCCGCAATCACAATAACCTACAAAGAAAAGAGATTTCAATATTATGGAATACAACTTATAACTAAGTTAAAAAAAAATTAGTAACATTGTTGAAAATAGTTTGATTATGTACAGTTATTATAATATTTAAAAAAGTTTGGAAAATCCAAAAGTGCACGTTTAATAACGTTTATATAATTTTTGCAAAAAAATTTAAATAAAATAAAACTATTAAAAAAAGAAATAAAATAATTACTTTTTATGGAACAAATAAATATATATTATTTGCTTATTTCCTTCGTTTTTTGAATTCTATTGTTTATAAATTTATAACTATCACCTTAAATAAAATAATTTTATACTTTACCGTTTATTGATCCAGACATTTTATCAATGGTAATATAATGGTTTTTGAAGTTGTATCCACACTTTCTGTGTGTAGCATGCCAAATTTTATCAATTATCACTCTTTCCCATTCGAAACGCTTAAACACCCGCTTATTTAACGTTTTAGCATCACCTTTACGTTTGGGATATGATACGGTAGTGATCAGACTATCAAGCTCTTCAAATGTCATGCTGAACTCGAAGTGGTATTGGCCATCTTCACCAAGCTGAGGATCTTTCGATGCATTTAATTCTTTTGATGAATCTAATGTCATATTCCCAGATATTCTACTATCAGACAATGTTGAGTGTAAGCTTTGATTGACATTGGAAGTAATTTTTGTCCTTATATCATATTTGTTGTTTGTGACAATAGTATATAATGAAGCAGATATAATGAACAGGTATACTCAATAAAATATTAATATTTTCTGATAAAAAGCAAATTTCAATTATGGACTATTCAGATATAGTAGTAAAAGCTTGCGATCGTCTAAAGAAAATTGCGACTAGTTTTGCCAACACTAAACTTTAATGCATAAGTAAACAACCATGTCGGTAAAAAGAATCACTACTTTCGTTCAACTCTGATTAAATTCACACTCAAGAGATAACGAAGAGTTCTAAGGCGCAGTTGGTACATCAAACTTTTATACAGTTGGCACTTTTAATGGCGGGTACGAAACATTTATTCCAATGCAATAACTATCATCCGAATTTTTTTTTTAATCATTAAAGGTACCATTAAAATAATAAAAGTTATTATTTCTAAACTAGGAATTATCAACATTCGTTATTATGTTGATAATATTATTTAAACATTTATTTAATATTTATTAATATTCACATAAGCATTATGGATCAAAATTACAACGGGGCCTGTATAAAAACAAAAATACAATTTCTATGGGATAAATTTTTATGTTTCTTGTAATAAATAAAGAATTATAATTATTTTCAACTTTTTTCTGAATTAATTAAAAAACTATACATTTAATATAAAAAATACATTTTTCCTCAATTTAAAGTAATTCATTCTGTGCCAAATTAATTGCAATTTACTCGTAATAAATATTAACTAAATAAAAAAAAAATTTAAGCCAAAAGTGACTGTGGAAGTCATTTATTAGTTATAGTCTAAACAGTTTATGTTAGGAGGTACGACAATTGAGTTCGTGCGCTAATTACCATGTAAGTATGAAAAAATTAAAAATATATGAATAAGTCAATAATTAATTAAAATTTATTTTAACATTTTTATAAACCATTAAAATGAGTTTCATTATTGAAATGTGAGGGTCAATAACTAGGCTCAATCTTAAAAGCATGTCGCAGTTGTTGACCCTCAAATTCTAAGCTACTACAAGTGAGGTTATTTGTCACATGTTTTTACTCACTTGTTCACAAAATATAAAAATAATATTTATTGTTATCTTATAGATTTTTAATCCAGATTGACGTATTCAACGCGGTCACTTGCTCAGACTGTCATACTGGCAGTTTCGATTGACTAAAAATAAAAAAAACATTTTTTTTTCAAATTACTAATTACATACTGCCAGCACTAATCGAGCACTAAATTTCTAACCGTTGACAATTATAGATTTTAAATCCAGATTGACGTATTCAACGCGGTCGCTTGCTCAGACTGTCATACTGGCAGTTTTGATTGACTAAAAATAAAAAAAAACATTTTTTTTCAAATTACTAATTACATACTGCCAGCCCTAATCGAGCACTAAATTTCTAACCGTTGACAATCATAGATTTTTAATCCAGATTGACGTATTCAACGCGGTCACTTGTTCAGACTGTCATACTGGCAGTTTTAATTGATAAAAAATAAAAAATAAAAAAAAATTCCAAATTTTTTATCACATACTGCCAGCACTAATCGAGCACTAAATTCCCTATACATTGCTTTAGTCTTATACCGCGTTAATATAGACGTATTAGGGAATACACTGCTAGCTTAATTACATGCTAGCAGTGTTCTCATTTTTCGCGAATCTATGAGAGTATCAAATTTAAGTTTTTGGCACTAAATTAGCACTAAATAAGCACTAATTTTTGCAGTTTTCTCTAAGCGATTCTGCTCACTTTGTCATGCTAGCTTTATAGACGTGACAAGATCCAGCTTGTTCTCCATCATGACTAGAAAGTTCTTGTTGCAAGTTTATGTTCACAGCGGCCATCGAAAGATCTCTGCATGTTTCGCAGATATAGTCACTCTCATTCATCTGAAAGTAAAAATAACTGATTAGGTAATAGGTAATATCATGTAATGGCAGAAGTAAATACATTTCACGTGTTGTGATATTTTTTTGTTATTCATAAAAAAGTTAATGATAAAATCGGTTGGTTTATTTTGTAAAGAAGAAATTGAATCATTGATTTTAGCCCTAGGTTACAACAGTAAAAATACTTTCAACATGAGATTAGAAAGATAAAAAATAATTGTAATAGGTACTTACTTCTTGGGGATAGATCCAATTTGCCAGGAAAGCAACGACTCGGCGATCCAAATCTATGGCTCGATAACGGCGTAATGTGTTAACGCATATGTTGCAGTAAACACACAATATGCGTGTGCTCAGAAAGGATCGGCCGTGGCCACGACCGCGACCACTCATTTTGAACCGGGTACACAACAATATCAAAAAAACAGGGCAGAATCGGAATCCTTAAGCACGCAAAAGTCACAGAGAGGCAATATCACAGTCCATAAACAGTCCGAGTCGTATAAATAGAAGCGTAACAAAAGTCCAAAGGCAAGCCGGGTCAAAAACAACACAGAGAATAGGAGAAAAGCAGCGAAAACACACAGAACACAAACAAGCGCGGGCGCAAGCGAGCTGTGTGTTGTGAAACAAACAAAATAAAACGTCATGTATTGTTTTTTTTTTTACAGTTGACAACTCTGGATGAAAGACTTTTAGCCGGCGCCTATTTCTGTTTTTATTGTCAAAAAGAGATTATAATACTGAACTTCATATAAAATCTACATAAAAATATACAAATAATGGAATAAATTACATTAATCATAATTATAAACACTATAAATATGATTACAAATAGAAAACTTTTTTGATTTTTATTCAAAAAATTAATTATTTAGTCTGGCAACATCGGATGGCAGAAAACAGGGGCGTGCGCTCCATATAGGCAGAAATGCAGTGCTTTACTTGTCATTCACAGATATTTTAATAAAACGTTCGTACGTTTTAGATGACTTTAATAATTAATTAATAGTAAATAAATTAATTTAAAAAATATAATAACTTAAAAACGCCTAATATTTTATAAATAGCAACTAATGCCGTTAAGTTCTGCAGGACAAATCATCGCATGTATGTGTAATTTTCATACTAGTCCAGTCATTTTAGGTTTTATCTGCGGAAAAATTCCTAGTGATCTGAATTTTTGTATACACCTTTATTACGGCATTGTAATGAAGATGTGAAAAATCGACATTGATATCGTGCCGGCTAAAAAAGTTATAAAGGTCAAAAGGTAACGAAAATCAGTTTTTCGCAAATATCTCGCGATCTATTGCTCAGAGGTCAATAAAGGTCATTATAAAAATTGTTTGTCGCGAAATTGTCTACAAAAATGTCTCTTGCATTTTTCTGTAAAATTAACCGTTTTCGGAGTAGAGCGCCGAGAAAGCGACTTATTACGTTATTATAACGATGCACTCGTTTCCTCACTACCTTCGAGGTAGAATGCAGGGCGCGTTTTTTTTACATGGTTTCCCCCGTAGGCATAATCCATAATATGTAATAAGAGGTTTTTTTTATTTACGAGTGAATAATTTTTTATTTGAATACAGAAAAATATAGAAAAATTAACTTTAGTATATAATTTTTTTTTAACATTTTTTGAGTTCGTGGTTGATGTTACGTACTATGATACTTATCCTCGAGTTCAGGCACTGTCTTCTGTTCATCTGTAAACGTATACACGGGGAAGAAAAGATATGTGTCTCTATACTGACTATATTTTCTGACTGAATTACACTAAGTGTTCGCGTGTTACCTACTGCCCTGTAACCACGCAACTGGCGAGCCGCGGTCCGACACCACGTCGCCTTACAAAGATTACCAAGTCATCATTCTATGAAATAAGTAAGTACCTATGTAACTATGTCCCAACAATATTCCCCCCTTTTTTTCTTTTTTTTTTACAAACAAATAAATCTGTCCTTAGAAACAAATAAAAAACATGGTTACTCTATCATTACACTGAATAAAAATATTACCGATTACTTGCTACGAGTAATACAATACATTGTTATCGCTACAAGAATGCGCTGACGTCGTATATTGGGCAAGCAGAGAACACCATCATACAATGTAGACTTAAACTACACACAAACTTACAATAACTTCTAAATTGACAAACTCGTAATATTAATATTACAAAACCGCTAACATGTGCAAGTTGTTGTACCCTAGGCCTACGACATAGTCTTGGCGTCGGTAGATAGTAGATATCTGCTATCTACCACTAGCGTGAACACGTGGAGCATATTTTCAGTTATCACACGATTAGAGTTCAATATATAACAGGCGTTCCTGTCACTGGGTTCTGCGGATTTACTTGCTCTTTGACACTCGAGCGTCCTTGCTCAACTTTATTTATGATACCCTTGATAACTTTGCCTTTTACATGTTTACTGCACTTTTTAATACACAAAAATAAACACACACTGAAGAGTACTGTCGTAATTACAAAAATAAGTATGCCATATGCTTCAATTTTTCTTTCAAGCGCGGCCCTAGCAGAGTTTTCAGAACCGGACTGCGCAATGACAACTTGCTCGTTTTTTGCCCATATTGCCAAAAATAGCCATAGACTACGTGCACAACTCAATTTGAAAATGGTATAGAACTCTAATAATATATTATTTTATATAGTATTAAATTGTTATAACAACCTACTATAGAAAACGCACAGGTGGCTTTACGTGCCTACCGCTGCGTGTGGTACGAGTTACAAACTTACCGCAACTATGTGAGTCTGACTGTTGGTCCAAGTTCTCCGCATTGTTACTCTCTTCTTTCATACTGTGGGGAATGTCCACATTAATTCTATCACACTAAATACGCAGAGTCCGTATGACGCAATATGTAACTTGGCACGCGGCGCGGCGGTACGGTGAGTTGGGAGGGCAGTAGGAAACTTAGCACGTCGGGGTCACCAATTTTGAGTTCGTGGTTGATGTTACGTACTATGATACTTATCCTCGAGTTCAGGCACTGTCTTCTGTTCATCTGTAAACGTATGTATACACGGGGAAGAAAAGATATGAGTCTCTATACTGACTATATTTTCTGACTGAATTACACTAAGTGTTCGCGTGTTCCCTACTGCCCTGTAACCACGCAACTGGCGAGCCGCGGTCCGACACCACGTCGCCTTACAAAGATTACCAAGTCAGCATTCTATGAAATAAGTAAGTACCTATGTAACTATGTCCCAACACATTCATTGTCGATATCTTCAGTTTCTGTGTCATCAACAGATGCTGACAAAACGTCGAGTGGACTTATTCCTATATTTAAATCAACATCTTCATCATTTTCATCATTGGTTGACTCTGCGTTTAATATGGCATTGTCAAGTTTCAGATAGGTAAGTGTAGAAACAAGTTATTTTTACTCTTAGGTAACGTCCAAGATAATACTACAAACATTCATACTAATTTGATACATTCTGAGAGGTATTTCAACGATTAAATATAATAAAAATTGGAATAGGCCTAAATTATTCAGGCATTACTATTTGGTAAATGTAAAAAAATATATTATATTATGTGTAGTTTACTAATTAAATATATTTAAAAAGTACCAAAAAAAATTTTTTTTTTTTGCGAAATTGGTACGAGAACGAAACCTACATCATTAGTTTATTTACATCATATACAAAAACATTCATTGTGGTAAGTATGAACTTAAACGCACAAATATCGGAGATGTTTACAAATATGTTCCTGCGGCCGTATACTTCATACCTACTTCATACACTTTAACCCAAGAGTGACGTCACTTGTAGCCCGACTTTAGTATGGAGCGTTTTTACGAGACTTGCGAAATTTCGTATAAAAATCAGTGTACCTTTGAAAATATTGACTTTTGATATACGGTTTCCTCTGATAAGTTACTCATATTTAAGAGTACTGTTCATTTATACAATAAAAAAAATCAGTTCACTTGGCTATTATTTAGCAAAATTGTTTTCCATATATCTCTAAAACGTAACGTTTAAGACCCATATGTTACGTAACATTTTTTGCTCCTCTGTATGTCAGCAATCAAAATAAACAAGTTTTATAGTGCGACGCAAAATTAAAAAAAAATCAAAATGGCGGACAGTAGGTGCACCAAAAATGTTCAAACCCCTTTTCGAAGTAATAATTATGGACTTGTAAAATAGTCTTTAATTTACTCTATGGACTTATGAAAATAAGTGGTGTTTTGGACTTGTAATAAAATCTTTGTGCATTAATATTAGACTTGTAAAACTTTGTTCTGTGAAGATAGAATTGTTCCAATAGTTAAAGACTGATATAAATTTTGAGTCGTGCCTCAAGTGGTTCAGATAGAATTAGTTGTTGCAAACTTTATATAGAATTTTGAACTTTATGAAAATTGGGAATTGTCTTTTAAAATGGTGAAGTTAACTAAAGGGCAAAAGGAATTGTGTGACCAATGGGTTAAAGCCGAACGTAACTTTAAGAAATCTAATCAGGAAACACGAAAGAAACATAATTATTTAATGACTAGAATGGAAGCTTTAGAGAAGTTAGAGGAGACTTTTAATCAAAATCATCTAGAGATTATGGCAATGGTGGCAGGTGAAGAAATACAAAAATATTAATATTTCACAGACGATAAGCAAGATGAATTTCAAGAATTATTTATACAGTATAAAGCTCTATTGAAAGATTACCTTCGTTTGCAAACGCCGCGCACCACATCACAAACAGACTCTGCAGATAGTTCTGTAATAGTTCTGAGGTGCAATTACCGAGAATACAGCTTCCACATTTTTCTGGAAAATATAACGAGTGGCAATCATTTTATGACATGTTCGTGTCCTTGATATATGAAAATCAATCACTTTCGCCGGTACAAAAACTGCATTACCTTAAGTCGAGTATGTCAGGAGAACCTGAGACTTAGAAACTTTTCTACGACATCCGCGAATTGTCAAAAAGCGTGGGAACAACTAACTAAGCGCTACAACAATAAGCGATATAATTGTAACGCAATAATGAAAACTTTATTTGGACAAAAACATATACAGCACGAATCGACTAATGCATTGAGACATTTATTAGTAACCACCACATCTTGTTTAAAAGCACTTAATAATCTCAATATGCATTCGGATCAATAGGATCCAATAATACTTTATTTAGTAGTTTCGAAATTAGATCAAGAGTCTTTGAGACAGAGGGAGACATACGTAACTGCTGTTTCGGACGATTTGCCGAAATGGACGCAACTAGAACAATTTTTGGAAACATGTTTCAGAACTTTCGAGTTGATAAAAACAAATAAGCAAACAAGAAACCAAGTAGTGAAGACGAAAACTTTTCATTCTGCTATGGAAGTAAAAAAGAGAGCACCCGAGCAAAAGTGTGTAGTATGTTATGGCCCGCATTACATTTATTATTGTGCCCAATTTAAGAATAAATCTGTGCTAGAGCGACAAAATTTGGCACAGGCCAGGAGATTATGATTCAACTGTCTTGCACCGACGCATCCGGTTTATAAATGTCACCAGAACGCTTCCTGTCGTAAATGCGGCCAAAAATACCAGACGATGCTTCATTTTGAAAAAGAGGATTAAGACGCTTACGATAGATCGAGGCAATCTGAAACAAATAAGAGAGATAATCAACAAGAAGAAAGAGAAGTTACTGTAGAGAGGGGCGCGGATAATATAGTTACAAATTTTTCGAGGGAAACTGTTAAAACTTATAATGTATTGTTAGCTACAGCTATAGTAAAATCTAAATCTAGACACGTTATTATGTAATAAGAGCTTTAATTGATCAGGGCTCTCAAGCCTCATTTGTTAGTGAACGTACTGTGCAATTATTAGGTCTTAAACGTACACATGTAGATGGTAAGGTGTGTAGTTTGGGAGAAAGTCAAATTAATATAAAATATGCAGTCAGTCTGGAAGTTGAATCTCGTCATGATCCTGAAAAAAAGGTCTGGATTAACGCTTATTTACTAAAATAACTTACCTCATTGTTGCCGAGTCTAAAAGTGTGTATCCCTGATTGGTTGGTATTAAAAAGATTACCTCGTGCAGATCCAGGATTTGCATTTGCAGAATTTGCATCCCCAGGTAATGTTGACATGTTACTTGGTGCTGATGTATATGAAAAATATTACAAAACGGAGTAAAGACGAGTCCGCATGGGAATTTACTAGCTCAAAATACTTTATTCGGATGGATTTTATACGGAAAAATATTACAGGAATTTAATAGAGAAAATATAGTAACGTTACATGTACAGATACGAGAAGATGAGCCATTGAAGAAATTTTGGGAGATAGAGAACGAGCCCAATAGTATTGAGAAAAAGTTAACAGAAGAGGAAAAGGAGTGTGAGAGATTATACGAGAGAACTACCACTAGAAGAGAAGATGGGAAGTTTGTTGTTAGCTTACCGTTTAAAACAAATGACCCGCAATATCAATATGGACAAACGTGTGACACAGCTTTTACAAAACTATGTGCATTAGAGAGAAGGTTGAACAAGAAAACTAATTTATACAGTGAATATAATAACGTATTAGAGGAATACGTAGCGCTCAATCACATGGAAACAGTAGATAGTGACGATGCTTGTAACTCCACATCTGTGTAACTTCCTCATCATGCGGTCATGAGGGAAGACAAAGCTACAATAAAAGCTCGAGTTGTATTTAATGCCTCAAATAAAGGCATCAATAACGTGTCCTTAAATGATGACCTTATTATAGGTCCTAAACTTCAGCAAGATTTGCGTCATTTGTTGCTAAGGTGGCGTAATCATCCTATAGTTTTAATTGCTGATTTGGTCAAAATGTATCGCTAAGTGTAAGTACATAGAGATGATGCTAAATATCAACGTATATTGTGGAGAACTAATCCAGAGTATCCTGTTCAGTATTACCAACTGTTAACATTGACTTTTGGAACAGCTTGCGCTCCGTATCTTGCTGTGAAAACTTTGCAAACTGTAGCACATATAAAAAAGGATAAGTTTCCAGTTGCTGCACATATTACTTTAAATGATTATTATGTTGATGATATCATGACCGGATGTGAGATAGAGACAGAAGCATTAAATATATACAATGAAATGACTGAACTGATGAAGTTAGAGAAAACGGAGGATATTACGAAGAGGAGGATTTTATCGGACATAGCTAAACTTTATGACCCTATTGGATGGATTTCACCAGTGGTTATTACGAGGGCGGCACTGAAAATTTCGGGAATCAAGGAAGTGACACAACATTACTATTTAAAAATGTATTTATTGCTTTTCGAAGTATTCTCCGCGAAATTTGACACATTTTTCCATACGATGGAACCAATCATTGAAGCAACCATTCCATTCGGAAGTTGGGGTCTCCAAAATGGCCGTTTTTTAGGCGTCCACAGCTTCTTCAGGTGATGAAAATCTCTGACCACGCAATTTATTCTTTATTTTAGGGAAAGTATAGAAATCATTAGGGCTTAGGTCGGGGCTGTACGGCGGATGGTCTAATAATTCTGTGATTTCTTGCTCTAAAAACTCTTTTGTTCTGTGCGCGGTGTGAGAACTCGCATTGTCGTGATGGAGGATGATGCGGTGGTTGCAGTTCTCTTTACGGAGTTCAGAAACGACCTGTGGCAAACAAATGTTAGCATACCATTCTGCATTAACCGTTATTTGTCCCTCAAGAGGAATAGTCGCAACATGGCCGGTTTTGGAGACAAACGTGGCCACCTTTTTTTTGCAACACTCCGTGAACGAACAATTTTTGTTGGCTTTAACTCATTTTCGAACACCCAAACTCGTGACTGGTTTTTTGTTTCGGGTTCGTACGCGTATATCCAGGATTCGTCACCTGATACGATGTTGTATACAGCATTTGAGGATCCTGCGTGGAATCTTTCGAGAGTTCTGACGCACCAAGTAACGCGAGCCGCTTTTTGCTCTTCACAGAGCAAATGCGGTATCCATCGGGAAAACAACTTTTTTACACCTAATTGTTCATGCAAGATTATTTGTATTTGACTCATACCAATGTCTAAAGTTGCCTGAATTTCGCGGTATGTCACATGTCGATCTTCCTCAATCAATTTACGCACAGCATCAACGTTTTCTTGGGTGACTGCAGTTTTTGGACGACCTTGACGGGGATCATCACTGAGCTTGACACGTTCACGTTGAAATTCAGCAAACCAGCGATAAATTGTGGTTTTGGATGGGGCTTCATCACCAAATGCAGAAATCATCCGGTCAACACACTGTTTTTGTGTTAAACCACTTCGAAAGTCATAATAAATCATCGCTCTAGAATTTTCTCGAGTCAATTCCATTTTCTCAACGAATAAACAAGTTTGACAAGACCTTGTGACAAGACCGAGAATCTTTTTTTAAATAAATAAACGGTATTCGATTTTTAAAACCAAGGAGTTTTAAATTAAAAAGATTTTAATATGACAGGAACAGTGGAAATATTCCATTCCCGATACTTTTAGTGCAGCCCTTGTACTATCAAAGTCGTTATTCAGAAGTTATGGTAAGCACATTTAGAGTGGGACGAAGAATTACCAAAATATTTATTAATAGAATGGCTAAAATACAGAAATGAGTTAATTAATACTAAGAATATTTTGATTCCACGATGGCTTCGCTGTACAAAAAGGTGTAAGCTTGAGCTTCATGCAATATCTGATGCATTAAATATAGCATATGCAGCTGCTAGTTATCTGAGAGTTGTAGACGACAAACAGCAAGTGCAACCGATTGAGAAGGAGTTATCAATTCCTAGGTTGGAACTTCGTGGGGCTACTTTGGCGGCAATGCTATTTAATGAATTTTAAAAATATTCACAGGTAATGAAAATACCTAAAAGTAATTTGTTCGGATGGACCGACTCTACAGTGGTTCTGGCTTGGTTACGAGGACCTGCTTGTCGATGGGCGACATATATGAGTAAAGAGTATCACATATTCTAACAATTATGGATTATGGAGCAGTGGGGACACGTGTCAACTGATGTTAATCCAGCAGATTGCGCATCTAGAGGGTTAAAACCAACGGAGTTAAGTAGCTATGATCTATGGTGGTATGGTCCGAGTTGGCTATCGAGATTAAATGTTACAGTTAATAAACCTGATTTAATTGAGACACACGAAGAAGAACGAGTGAAAACTTTTGCTATAATGGATGAACAGATCGAATTCGAATGGATAAAATTTTCTGAATTGACTAGAATGTTAAAAGTGATTTCGTTGTGTAGAAGATTTCTTAAGATTAGAGTACCTATTAATGAAAGGAAAGATTTTTCAAAATTTGTTACACCGGATGAGATGGAAGAAACTTTAGAATTATGTATTAGACAAGTTCAAGAATATACTTTAGCGGAAGAGATACACGCACTAAAAACTAAAGGAGAAGTTGCTAACCGGAGTTCTTTACGCACGCTTTGCCCTTTTTTGGGTAAAAATGGGATTGTAAGAGTGAGTGGACGTTTGACGCAATCAGACGTGAGTTATGATCAGATGCATCCCATTATTTTGCCAGCTAAGAATCATCTTAGCCAGTTAATAGTGACAAATGCTCACGTAAAAACTCTCCATGGCGGACCTCAAATTATGATGAGTTTTTTGAGGATTAAATTTTGGATTTTGAGAGCTCGTGATATGGTTAAAAAGTGTTACCGTAATTGTGTTACTTGTTAAGGGTATTCTAGATCAACAGCTACGCAGTTGAGGGGACAATTACCAGAATGTAGACTTATACCTAGTCGTCCGTTTAAGATTTCGGGTGTGGATTACGCCGGTCCTATAATAAGGTTTTCTCCTGGACGCGGTGCTAAATCCTACAAAGGATACATTTGTTTGTTCGTAGGTATGGTGACTCGATTAATACATTTAGAAGTAGTTTCGGATTTGACAGCTAAAGGGTTTATTTCTGCGATTCGAAGATTCGTTTCTCGTAGAGGACATTACCAAGATTTATACAGCGATAATGGAACTAATTTTGTGGGTGCAGATGCTATATTAAGGAACATGTTTGATAGTGCTAAATCAGACTTTACTAATGAAATAGCAGAGTTATTAAGTTTAGAATCAACTAGATGGCATTTTATTCCACCAAGCGCACCGAATTTTGGAGGAATATGGGAGGCGGGTGTACGATGTACTAAAGCTCATATAAAACGTGTCATCGGGGATACAACTTTGACTTTTGAGGCGATTTCTACTTTGCTTACGCAAATTGAAGCTTGTTTAAATTCCTGACCTTTAAGCGTTATTAGTGATAACCCTAACGACCCTGTTTCACTAATGCCTGTACATTTTTTAATAGGTGAGCCTGTTTTAAATTTAATGGATGTAGATTATACAGATTCAAATATTTCTGGTTTGGATAGATTTAAGTTAAATCAAAAATTGTTAAATTTATTTTGGAAGCGATGGTCTAAAGAGTTTTTAAGTAATTGAAATCAGAGGTAAAGAGGATGCAATAAAAAACCTGAACTAGATGTGGGAGATATTGTAGTTGTAAAGGATGATAATATTCCACCTACCAAATGGATATTAGAAAAAGTTTTAGAAAAGCATGCTGGGCCTGATAATGTATATCGAGTCGTAACTTTAAAATGTGGTTAAGGGCTGCTTAAGCGTCCTATCAGTAAGTTATGTCTTTTAACTAAACCCTAGGATTAAAGGACCAAGTCCTTGGTGGCCGGAATGTGTCAAATTGTAAGTAATTAAATATAAATAAACTAAATAAAATATAATTGTTTAAAAATAGATTTAACGAGATGTGTAAAATGTAGTTAATTGGTCTTGCGATAGATGGCGCTGTACAACTCGAATGGTGATGTTATCAATATATATTGTATTAGTTTCAGTGCAATATATATTGTATTAGTTTTTTTTTTTTGTTTTGTGTATTTTTTAGAGAAGACATCTGTATATTTTTGTATTTTCTCAACACAGATATGCTCACCGTTAGGGTTGTGAATATTTTTCTTGAATTTACTTAATAATTTAACTTTTAAAATTGAATTTAACTTCTGATAAATTCATTAATTGACTTATTTTGGAAAAATTTAATTTCTTTTTAAACTTTTGAATTTACATAGTTACTTAATTTCTTAATAAATTTTAATTTCGACAACTTACTTAACTTTGAAAAGTTTTTAATTTTTTTTTCAATGTCTGTGTTACGGGTTAAATTAAAATTAAAGATGTAACGGGTAATAACCCGTGAAAATATATATTAAGAAAAATAAGGGTCGTGGGCAGAAGGCCGAAGCATCTGGTTTAGCCTCTTGGCGTCTGTGGGTATCAAAGGGGCTTTAAACCACGTGGGAACTTAGCTGGGTCCAGGAGTGTGGCACGTGGCGGGAGCGATCTGGGGCTCCAACTTCAGGTAGTTTCCCGCTGTTCACCGACCAATGAGGTCGACCAATCGGCGGTGCAGTCTGATTCCAAAACCAGAAGTTCAGTCCGGAATATCTAGCGGCCTCAGAAATCCGGTTGTGGGAAAATAGCCAATAGTCCTTGTATAACGGTGCCTTTAACCCGGTGTATAGATCCCTGGAAAATTCATGATAGACGTGTGGGTAGGAGTCCCGTCACACAGCGTGATCTTAACCCCAAACGATCAAATTCACGGGCTGTGTGACCATCACAAAATAAAAGATGATATACAAGAAAAGAATAATTAAAGCATGGATACAAATATCCTAATATTCTAACAATGCAAGATCGGAAAGATGAAACTATAAATTGAGCACGTGGGCAATCAAATTTTGACAACCAATTTTACAATGGGATAATTTTACATGAAAGAATAATGTGTTTTAATTACAAGCGTGATTTTCAAATATTCACAACACAGATATACAAAACTACTCACCGTGAACACGGGATTAAAATATAAGATACACTTGTATCTAGAAAAACTTGAACAATAGAATTCAGCAGAAGAAAAAAAGGCACTGTCATCTCGCGACAGCCCTTATATACTCCTACTGTCATTATGTTTTTTTTTAACTGACAACTAGCGGTAATGCGTAATCCAAATGCCACAATAAAGAAATATTGGAAATGAAGCTCCAGTTAGAAACGTTTGCCAATAGATGGCGTTGTCTAGCATAAATTAGCTATTATTAATATCAACAACGGCTAATAGATGAGGCTATAAGCGTCGTTATCAGCTATAATAATGCGTTAAAAATGTAGCTATGCTACATCTGGAAAAATAAAATTTGTTTTGCTTAAAATTACTGAATTGGAGTATGGAGTTTTGATTAGGAATATTATACCAGCTCCCACTGTTGAGGAGTTGTGTAGGTGTATACTTTAGTTTGGCAGCAATTTATCCATCTCGGGATATTTTTTTTTTGGTTCTTTCTATTATAAACGGTCTTTCTTTTGCTGCCAATACTATTATGCTGCTTTAGATTGGCTGCGCTTTATCCACCTAGGATATTTTTTCCGATTCTTTTCTTTTATAAGGAGTATTTCTTATGCAGCCAATATAAAGTAGTATGTTACTTGGTTGGCTAGTAGTTTCGCGTTTTTTTGCTGTTCGTTATCTCTTTAATAACGTTTTAGCTTCGACTTACTTCTGACTTTACTTCTGTTACGGAGAACAATACTCGTGTGTTAGGGCGTCTCGAGTCACACTGATTATGACCAGATGCAATATGAAAGTTGAAGTATGTATGTGATGTGCAATTTGTATGCATGATGACGTATGAATACAAATTTTTTGCTGCTTTTGACGTTTTTGACGTTTGTAGGTGAATGTGGTATGGAGTGAAAAGGTCGTCGGTTTTATGCGTGTAAACACTAGACTAGCACTATCTTCCAGTTCAAAAAAGCAGGGTGAACTCCTCTAGAGTCATCTACTGGTTCTTCGTCTGACTCGTCGTCCGGACCTTCAGCTGCTGGTAAAAAAGGGAAAAAAAGGAAACAAAATGTTGCAAACTGGAAAAGAAATGCAGTTAACTTTTGAAGGACTACGGAAATTTCTCACACTGGGAAAACTTTAAAAGCTAAAGAAATGAAACCTGCTTGTCCAAATAAATGCCGACTATCTTGTATCGATCTATATTGACTAAAATGTTTGATAATTATTGGAAATTATCGTAATTGCAAAGGCAACGGGATTATTTATCTTCTTGTGTATCGCTTTTCAATGTGTCTGTTTGCCGGGTCAAAATTATTACTACCAAAGAAAGAAAACCGAATTGTTGCTTATCCTTCTCACTACAGAGAAAACCCGTAAGAGTGTGTAAAACATTTCTGCTTAACACTCTGGGGATCACGGACAGAACACTTCGAACAGTCGTTGCAGCTATAACTGGTTCTGGTGTGATTCCAACGGATAGACGTGGATAACATTCCAAGAAGAAGCAATATACAGAAGTGGCGCAAGCAGTCCGAGACGACATCAACTATATTCCACGGGTCGAAAGTCATTATCAGGGCTAACTCTTCCCGCGAATATATTGATGGTGGTTTTACTATTGCTGAAATGTATTGACACTATAAACAAAAGAGGGAATCACAAAATAAAATTGCAGCCAAAAATAAATACTATGCTTATATTTTTAACACTGAATTTAACATCTCATTCTTTATTCCCAAAACAGACCAATGTGACGAATGCGAGGCGTACAAAAATGCTGTTGGCCAATAGAAACGAGCACTGGAAGAAAAATATAAGGAACATCAAAAACAGAGTGTTGAGCCGGAAAGAAAAGCAGAAGATATTGTTGTTATTTATGACTTGCAGGCTGTAACCCCGGTGCCATTAGGAGATACCTCAGCTTTTTTATAAATCCAAGTTAAATTGCTATAACTTCACGGTACCTACCTACTTATTTATACTTTTTGTAATTTGTAATGTGTAAAAAATGGTACATTTTGAAAATGATAGGAACAGCCTTTTATTGTAGTATTTCGATTTTTTTACTAGGCACTAATTGCTGCTTTTTCGTTATCAAGTAACAGCTTGTCTGGACTCCACTTTGGAAATCCTGTCTTGATTATTTCAAATATTAATTTGTAAGTCTTTTGTTTTTTATTTTCGAGGAAAGCAAAGAACAAAGGAATTACTTTTTTGTGTCAACATTGTAACCATGAATGCTATATATCTGCTTGAAAGGCGATGGCTTTAAAAGTTCCGTCCAGCATGTATATGTTAATTGTGTTCAAAATGACATTCTGACATTCTGACATTCTTTTAACATTGAAAGAATGTCAGGCGAGCAGAATATAAGAATTCTGATGTCGTCGTTGTAATCCGCTAAGAGGATCTTATGAAACTTCTCGGGTACTTTTGCTTGTTTTGTTATTTCATAGCGTAATTTGAGAACTTGTAGATGTTTATTTCTAGCTTTGTACAAGCCACTTTTAATATTTTCAAATTTAGGCAACTCTACATTAAGTAAATCCTCACCGTCGTCCTGAAGTTGGCATATTACCTCCTCGAATTGTTTTTGGATTGGATCATAATTTTCACAAACGTTTTTTTTAGTTGTAACATCTTTCAGTAATTATACATTTTGCCATATTCGGCAAGCAATCTAAACTGTGAAAATTTTCTTTCATTTTCAAAATTTTCAGTACGTACTGTTAAATTTCCTCTACATTTCTTGCTGTTAATACATTGTCAAAATGTATTGCCATTAACAAATGTTTTCTTTTTATGGTATTCATGGCTTTCAAATATTAATTTTGTGCCAGCTCGTTTAAGGTGAACGCACACTTATCCGAGCCGAAAGAATCGAACGCGCCGAAGGAAACTAATTTCAGAATTATTTATATGAAATCCGATGAAACCTCGCTCATTTGCCCGCATCGAATTGGTCGAATCTGGAAGCACCCTAGAACTCCTAGACAAATTCGGATGACGTCACCGGATTCGATGCGAGCGATAGAGCAACGCGCGTTGTGATCTAGTAAGGGCTACTTCTTTATTTTTATCAATACAAAAATGCGTGATTCTTACTTAATCAAGCTAGTACAAAATTACGAAGAGCTGTACAATCTGAAACATCGTCACTACAGCAATCAACAAGAATAGATAATATTTGGGAACTAGTAGGAGAGGATGGTAAGTTTTTTTGCTACCTACATGCTACTTTATTAAGATTTTCTGGCTATATCTTATGTACCGTGATAGTTAGACGGTTGAAATTTTCACAGATGACTTATTTCTGTAACCGCTAAAAAACGAAATAAAATTTAAGGGGGGCTTCCATACAACAAACGTGATTTTTTTTATATTGAATGTTACGGAAGCCGGATTTTTATTATGTGCTGAAAAGATAAAACGTACTATATACTGTCACAAATTAAATTGACTTTGAAAAACTACAAGACCTAATATTTAGCTTACTTTATTTTAAAAGTTCTAATTTTCTTATTTTAATTAATATTTACTTATTACCTACATGATTAAGTAATAAGTAAATATTGATTACTTATTACCTAATATCGGATACCTAATATCGTGTAGGTGTAGGTACCTAATCATTAAACTAATCATGTAGGTAATAAGTAATTAATTTTTTTAAACTAATGTAAGGTAAATAATAGATCTTGTAGTTTTTCAAAGTTAATTTAATGTAATAAATAATTGAATTGTGACAGTATATAGTACGTTTTATCTTTTCAGTACATAATAAAAATCCGGCTACCGTAACATTAACTATAAAAAATCACGTTTGTTGTATGGAAGCCAATTAATTTGTTTATTATATTAAATATTCATTTTATTTCTTTTTAGCGGTTACAGAAATAAATCATCTGTGAAAATTTCAATGTCTAACTATCGCGGTTCATAAGATCAATAAACTTCGTAAATAAAAAAAAATTTAAGAAATAAAACACATTTTTTTAAATATTAATTTAGGCATCTGTTAATCAAATATCGTATTTGACGACTATTTGTATTTTCAATATCATATCCTGTGACTCATACTCATCGCTTGACTGCGCTCATATTGCTTGACTTAATATCCAGACCCACGGGAGCAGGTTCCAACGTGTTTACATCCCCCCCTTGTCCATGCCTTTAGCATAGGTTTGCCAGATGTATTTGAATTCAATCGTAACAGCCCCTGTAGCATGACCGTATTTCGCCGATAAACGATAAATGATACCACTATATGCTGCTCGCAGATTGGATAAAAAGATGTTTGCTGCCCGCTAATTGGATAAAAAAATCAAGATGGCCGACCTATCACACGATAAGTTACTTTATCATATCGTGTTTTGTTGGTCATGCTAGGGATGCTGATGTAGGTACGATCTATAGACCGATGCATACTTTAAGCATATAAAGTTTTTTTCTAACAATTGTACCTGGAACAATGGTCAGACCTTTTCATATAAGTTTTTAAAATTATGTTAATGAAATATCTTAGCTCACTACGCTATAACTTGTCTTCTTCCGGCTTGAACTCTTTGCAGCTGCCAAGGAAACGATCCAGATTCTGAATTAAAATAGTATTTAAAAGCATCTCTGATTGCTGCGGCATCGACCCTTGCAATTCCTCCAATACCCGCAAAATATCTTATATCATGCATGTCTCTTACTCTTACCAATAGATCTCTTTGAGTCCAGTAGCATTCATCACCTCTTAAAAAATTATGTAAGTAACATATTGCACTGATCACCATAACTATATGATTTTGAGACATGTTTAGTCTACGTTCAAATAAGCGAAATTTTCTTACTAGCAAACCAAACTAATTTTCTACAGTATTTCTTGCGCGACTTAATCTAGTTAATTTTTTTTTTGGTATGTCACGTTTTATATCTTCACGAGAGTATGGCTTCATCATGAATGTACTTAGTGGAAAGGCCTCATCCCCAACTATGACGTGAGGTAAAGCAATGTTTCCTCCTGAAAGAGGTGTTGGTGGAGGCATATGCAAGTTTCCATTACTAGATTCTTTCCTATATTTGAATTTCGAAATATGCTAGCATCAGAGTTTTTACCGAAGGCTCCAACATCTATAGCTATAATTTTTTTATCAGCGTCTACCAGTGCCAATAATACCATACTGATGTGTTTTTTATAGCAGAAATAATTAGAACCACTGTGTTGAGGTGCTTCAATTAAGATGTGCTTTCCATCAATAGCTGCTACAGCATTTGGAAAATTCCATTTCTCGCGAAAACGTTATTCGGATAAAACCCATAAATTCTCATCAGGCGTTGGCATTACTATAGGTTGCAAGAACGTCCAAATTGCTTCACATGTCGAGTAAATTATGTTTCTTATGGTACTTTCGCCCAAACGAAAGTTATCAGATAGTGATGTAAAAGAATTTCCTGTACCTAGAAATCTGAAACAAAAAAAATCTTATCGTTGTGTCGCCTTCAATCATTTTAGATTTTATTTTAATATCATCACATTTTATTAAGTCTACACATAGTTACGGTCATGTAAATAATTTAATTAATATAATTTTATTTACAGGTGCGGTTTGCAAAACTAGATGGCATAAAATTAGAGAAAAATACCGAAAAGCTCTAAATATCAGAAAAACTAAAAGCGGCCAGGCCGCTGACAAAATTAAACCACCGAAATACCACCAGGAAATAAGTTTTCTTACACCATATTTGAATGAAGAAACCAGACGATCAAGCATTCAAGACATTTCACGACCATGCAGTAGTCAAGATACAAGAAGCCTGATTACATAAGAAGAACTGATTACATAAGAAGCCCTGATTATATTGCTGATTCTCCAGGTGGTGGAGACTCACAGACCTCAGATTCATCATAAGCTACGTCTCGTTTCACAAATACCCAAAAACGCCGCTACACTCCTAGAGCACCATGCTCACTCATTGACCAACGGACCACTGCAGCATCAGGTTTGAAGGTATATTTATCAAAAACTGAACAAACACAGAATCGGCAAATAGAATCTGAGTCAGATACCGTAATTGATTTATTTATTACAATGGCAAAAACGGTCGCGAAATTCCCTGTAAACAAACAATTAAAAATTAAATCTGAACTTTTTCAAATAGTACACAGTGCAGAGGTTGAAATTGCACAATCGAATACTGTACTTCCATCACAGATCATGTCGTCTTCGACGCTGTCCCAATCTATTATCCCTGCCTCGACATCCTCAACCTGTGCTGTTCAATTTTCATACCAAGATGGTAATTAGGTTCAGATTCAATCCTATGATATTATTTCGTCACCGAACATCACTGCTCCATCCTCAACGCTATCAACATCTGCCATTACATTATCACGTCCAGGTAGTAATCAGATTCAAACATATGAGGTTATTCCGCTACCGATCAATACTGTTTCAGTTTCTTCTCAACAGCAGACAACAGTGTATGTTGTTAATAATGATGAAGAAGTTAGTGCCTTCAGCGAAGATGATTTCTCACAATATGTACAATTTAAACAATAGTGACCTAAATCAATGTATTTTTGATTAATTATTAGACAAAATAAAACGTTCTTACCTTAAACATAATTTTTAATTAATAATACAAGTAAGAATTTTAGATCACAAATTTTCCACTAGATGGCGCTAGTATCCTAGTTATATCGCGCTATCATCGAAACTCACATTATTGTTGCCTCCACGTGAGTTCTCACAAGATACTTGGCCTCCAGTTTGCATCCATGTAGTTGGTTATATGGCTGATCCCAACTATCATAAGCCAGGGTCTATTGATGTTCTGTTTGGTGCCGACGTGCACGCATACATATTGCTTGAAGGCTTACACAAGTGTAACTCTCTTATTGCACTCAACTCTTGCCTAGGTTGGCTAATCTCAGGAAAGGTTTCACAAACTGACTCGACAATATACGAACATAATACAGTTGTTATGCAAACCAAGATTTAGGTCGATCAGTTACTCAGACGATTCTGGGAGATTGAAGAGAGTTTACCCCACATAAAACCTATGACCGAGTTATTACAAATAAAATAAAATACAAAATATAAAATAAAAAAAACAATGTGAAGAACATTTCAAATTTACTCACACTCGCAATGATGTCGGTCGTTACATTGTCCGGCTGCTATTTAAAGATAATCCACCCACAAACCTTGGTGATACCAAACCCCTTGCAATCAGCCGCTTACAACACATGGAAAGACGTTTTATACATAAGCTTGAATTCAAAGACGAATATCACAAATTTATGGAGCAGTATGAATCCCAAGGTCATATGATGATGATACCTGAAAAGGAAATAGTTAGATCTGAAGTTAATTACTTACCTCATCACGCTGTTCTTAGTCTAACGAGTCTAAGCACGAAGCTGCGTGTAGTCTTCGACGGAAGTGCTGCACCTGTAAAAGGAATATCATTATACGATGAACTACTTATTGGTTGTCCTTTTCAACAAGATGTCAGAGATCTCATAACTCGATGGAGACAACACCAGATTTGTTTAGTTGTAGATATTCATCAGATATACCGTCAGATTCTAATATGTAAAGATGACGCTGACTATCAATGAATTTTATGGCGAAAATCTCCAACACAACCAAAAAAAGAATATAGACTACTTACAGTTACTTACGGAACATCCTGTGCACCATTTTTAGCTATACGCTCTCTTTACCAATTGGCTGAGGACGACAAACATGATTTTCCAACTGAAGCTAAAATCCAGAAATGCGAATTTTACATGGACGATCTGCTGACTGGCATCTCCACAACAGAAGATGCTGTGATACTACTGCAAAGGTTGACTAAACTTTTAGCTCGTGGCGGGTTCCCTTTGCACAAGTGGTCCTCCAATAGTAAGTTAGTGTTGTCCCAAATTCCAAGTGTTGATAAAGACTCACAAAGTGCGGTTAATATTAAGGTTGAATATCTTCAACCAGTTCAAAATAAATTTTTGGACTGGTATATTAAACGGAAAAATTATTGATCCATTTGAACTACCCGGAAATTTATCTGGACAAAGTTACTTGAATTTTTTACAAAATGATCTGCCAAATTTAATAGAGGAAGTGCCTGAGGAGTTGAGACAATCTCACTGGCTACAAAATGATGGTTATCCTGCACATTATGCTGCAAACGTCCGTTAAATGCCACGTATCCAAATAAATGGATTGATCGTTTGGATCCCATTTTGTGGTCTCCGCGATCCCCGGACTTAAATCCACTAGATTTTTTTTACTGGGGCTGTCTAAAAGAACAGGTGTATTTTTTATTACAGGCCTATTTCAAGTTTGAAAAAATTACGCAGTCGTGTGCAGGAGGCCGCTTCAAAAATAACTGAACGGCGCTACGCACGACTTCTTAGAAGAGCATTTATTAGAAGATGTCGAGCTTGTATCAGAGTCGGTGGCAGACAATTCGAACACTTGTTATGAAATAAAGATTGATTTATGTACAACTTAACGCTTTTATTTTGACAATTTAAGACAAGATTATTATTTTCTTTCTTCAGTCGAATTTACCATTTTTGCATCTTAATGTTAAAAAAAATATGTAATACGTTGTACAAAGTACAATATAATTATGTTAAACGTGTCGATCGCCGTATGCTGTGTCAGCATATACATTCCACATTGTTCGATTGTATTAATTAATAAATCAGTGTACAAACAGCACTCGTTGGGTTTGGTCATTTATCATCCCTTCTATTAACTGTAGAAATACTGCAGTATTTTTGGTCCTTCGTTACGTCAGGACCTTACTCGTGTCGCGTACATACAGTTTCTTATCTTCCGCGTCGCGTAGTGAGGACACCAGTGACTTTTTACAATATTTAGCACATACAGTGTTAAACCTGTGACGAACAGTTGCAGTGACAGACTCTAGTGACGTGTTCAGTGGACTCTATACCGTGAGGCTTCTGCAGCAGCAACAGCGACAACAGTCCCGCAGGAGAGTAAACCACACGCACTAAGTAAGATCTTTCCATATTTTTTATAACAAATCACAATGGACAAGCTAATTCAGCTGCAAAATGCGATCCTGGAAGAAATCAAGCGGATAGAAACTAATTTTAAGAAGGATTCACCATCCCGTAAGACGCGTGAATACCTAGATGAGAGACTTGCTAATTTAGACAGGCTCTGGGCTGAGTTTAATTCGAACAACGATAAGCTCAGTCTGTGCGGCCAACCTGACGCTCCATATTTCGTCGAAAATCAATACGAGGATGCACGTAAATTTTATAATGATGTCCGCTATAGAATTTCTTCCTATCTGCCTACAAGTAAATTAGACCAGACAGGTACTAGTTTGTCCGTTAGTCAATACTCGACAACACATTCGCCGTCGCGAGAACGGGCACCGCCAGAACAGGCACCGCCAGCAATACCGCGAGAACAGACACCGCCACGAACAGACAGCGTTGGATATACTTAGTGTAGTAACTAGTACCTTATTGTAGTAGTGTAAAGTTTTAAAATTGTTAATAAACTTTATACTGTTTGTTTTTTTTTCATCTTGTTGTATATGGTCTGTACCATATTATAGTCTGTAGAACTTGTTGTTTTGTAGTTAGTTATCTTATATTGTACTGATTACAAATTATATTTCTTTTGTGTATTATTTTTTAGAGAATACATCTGATTATTTTTGTATTTTCTCAACACAGATATACTCACCGATAGGGTTGTGAATATTTTTTCTTGAACTGACTTAGTAATTTAACTTTTAAAATTGAATTTACTTAGTTACTTAACTTCTTAATAAATTTTACTTCTGACAACTTAACTTTTCATTATGCCGGAGAAAATTAAATTTTTTTTCTCTTCAAAAATCGGAATTGGAGTATGAAATTTTAGTTAGAAATGAAACACCAGCTTCCACCGTTCTGGAGTTAAGAAAGCAAATAGTTAAATTAGCTGAGCCTTACCCGTCTGAGGATATTTTAGACTCTTGTCTTTCTATAAAAGATGATTTGTTGGGGATTGAGGAAACCCTAACAAAAATAAAATTACAATTAGATTCTCACTCCGATGGTCACTCATTGCTTAGAGCTGAAAATAATTTAAACCACATTGAGTATAGGATTAATAGAATTTCTACTAATAATATAGAACAATTTTCCGTACAATATAATAGTTGCTTACAAAGATTTCAAAATTATTTGGGTTTATTACATCAATTAAAGGGGTCTAGTAGTTGTTCCGTGATGCCAGCTCCTGCTGTAGCACCACCTATGCCTCCTTTAAATATTACAGTTCAATGTGAAAAAAATAATCTAGCTGATTTACAAAAATTTAAATTTGATGGCAAGTCTTGTGTCCGCGCGTTTATATCCATAGTGAATGAGTACTGTACACGGCATAACGTACATATGCCGTGTATCCATAGTGAATGAGTACTGTACACGACATAATAATTCTAAGATTCTCTCTCACGCTTTTGATCTTTTTACTGGTGATGCCTTACATTGGTATAGAAGTATTTATCAAAATGTTAACACTTGGTCAGAACTTTTAAATCTTTTGTATTGTGACTTTCACAAACCGAGTTTTGATTATCGGTTTATGTCGGAAATCCGTAGTAGAACTCAGGGCGAAAAAGAAACCATTACAATTTATATTGCTATAATGGAAGGAATGTTCAACCGTCTAGTTAAACCTGTCCCAGAGAGTGAGAAGTTGGAAATATTATTACACAACATTAAACCTTGCTATGCAAACATTTTAGCTTCTTCTCCTACGGTCAACTCTATTGAACAACTAAAGTCTCTTTGTAAGAACTATGAGGATGTACAATCTCGACTAACTTTATATCATGAACCGCCTAGGATAACGTCAGATACCTTGGCACCGGACCTAGCTTATACTAGTAATAGTAATAAAACAGAGAACAAACAAATTTTTAATAAAACTTTTAGTAGACCATTTCGAAATAACAATTTTTCTAATAATCCACCTAATAATAATAATTTTGCTTTTAACCATTCACATAATCATATAAGACTGCTTTTTATGTTCCGGGTCGTGAAATGTTTCGTTTTAAACGCATGGTTTTCGGTTTGACGAATGCACCTGCTACGCAGCAGCGTTTAGTAGATGCCTTATTTGGTAACTTCGGTCATAAAACATTTTGTTATTTAGACGATATACTTATTATTAGTGAGGATTATAATGAACACGTAGCTACTCTTTTGAGGGTTCTTCAAGTCCTCAAGGAAGCTAATTTAACTGTAAAATTTGAAAAGTGTAAATTTTTTCGGCCTCAACTTAAATATATAGGTTATGTAATCGACGGCAACGGTCTTCGTACTGATCCTGATAAGGTCGCCGCGATCATAAATTTTCCTACGCCTACTTGTAGGAAAGGTGTAAAACGTTTTCTTGGCACTGCCACTTGGTACAGAAGGTTTGTGCCTAATTTTAGTACTCTGGCAGGGCCCCTAAATAAACTGACGTCTACACGTAAGAATGCCCCTCTTTTCGAGTGGACTCCTGAGGCGGACTCGGCGTTCAACAAACTTAAGGAGAGCTTGGTCTCCGCGCCAGTACTGCGCTGTCCCGATTACAATGAACCCTTTGAGGTTCATACGGACGCCAGTAGCTATGGTATTGGGGCCATGCTCACCCAGAAGTTCGAAGGTAAAGAACACCCTGTCGCGTACATGAGTCGCTCCTTAACTAAACAGGAGAAAGTTTATGGGATTACTGAGCGTGAGACGTTAGCAGTTTTAGTAGCTTTAGAACACTGGAGTTGTTACTTAGAGAACGGTAAAAAGTTTACAGTTTATACTGATCACAGTGCTCTTAAATGGTTCTTGTCTTTGTCCAACCCCACTGGTAGGCTAGCTCGCTGGTGTGTCAGGCTTTCCGAATTTAATTTTGAAATTAAACATAGGAAAGGCTGTGATAATGGTATACCCGACGCTTTGTCTCGAGCGGTTAACGTCAACGCAATTCCTAACTGGACAAACTATACCGGCGCTGATACCTGGTATCTTAATATTTTTAACGGTTGCAATAACACGCCATCTTCTTTTCCAAATTTTACGATTAAAGATAATAGATTATTTAGGCTTTCTAAAAATAAACATAACTTAACTTCTGAATTTTCTTGGAAAGAGGTAGTTCCTAACGATTTTCGCGAGGAAATTATTCGTGCTAACCATGATGAGCCCACTGCTGGTCACATGGGAATTTTTAAAACTTATAGGCGGCTCGCACTTAACTACTTTTGGCCTAATATGTATCGCGATGTCGTCTCTTACATTTCAAAATGTTCTAAATGTCTTCAGTATAAATCTCAAAATCATAAAGTTTTAGGTGAAATGGGTCGCCCTGAAGACTGCTCACGACCATTTCAAGTCATCTCTGTCGACATAATGGGACCATTACCTACTACTAGAAAACGTAATAATTTTATTTTAGTTGTAACTTGTTGCTTTTCAAAATCTTGCCTTATCTTTCCTATGAAACGTGCTACTTCAGATATCAGAATTAAAATTTTGGAAGATAGTGTTTCCTTGGTGCATGGTGTACCACAAACTATTATAATGGATAATGGCCCTCAGTTCATTAGTAACGAAACTAATAGGTTTTAAAAAAAATATAATATACCTAAAGCTTATTTAACACCGCGTTATACCCCTCAGGTAAATACGGTCGAACGCTACAATAGGACTATTATCACTTGTATTTCGACCTACGTGGAAGAAGACCATAGGTCATGGGATGTACATATAACCGAAATACAATTCGCCATCAACAACTCGGTGAATGAGGCAACCGGTTTTACACCATCTTTCTTGGTATATGGTAGGGAACTAGTGTCTTGCGGTACTCACTACCTAGATACCGACAGTATAAAAGACCTCGTGTTTTCGCCTCGTGACGCCTACGCCAAAAATTTGGGGTGTATGTCATCTTTGTTTGACAGCGTTCAGATGCGTCTTTGGCAAGCTCAAGTTAAGAGCACTGCTCAATATGATTTGAGACGAAAGCCTGCTGTATTTAACGTTTTGATGTCCTTTTTAAGAGAACTTATTTTCTCAGCGACAAGGAGAAACATTTTAGCAAAAAGTTAGCTCCTAAATTTGTAAAATGTAAAATTGTAGGTAAACGTTCTCCCTTAGTTTACGTTCTGCAAGACATGCAAGGCAAAGATCTTGGTGCCTGACATTTAAAAGACCTTAAGCTACCAATTTTATCAAAGTAGTTGGTTAACTATTGTAGGAAGGCTAGTAGTTTCACGCTTTATTCAGACGCTGTTCGTTATCTTGTTGTATAACGTTATAGCTGTGTACATTATTATCTTCGACTTGTGTTGTTTTTTCCTCTTTACGGGAAACAATACTCGCATGTTAGGGCGTCTCGGATCATATTATTTGGTTCGGGGTGCAATAACGAAAGTAGAGGTATGTATGGGATGTATGAATATAGTGTGAAACGTAGTATGAAAGGTTGTCGGTTGTTTGCGCGTAGACACAAGACTAGCATTTATCTTCCATCGTCGTAGTTTTTTATTTCTTCAATTTTTTTTTAACAAGCTACAATAATTTTTTTTTTCTTTTCTTATTTTGTAGCTGTTTCAGGATTTTTCCTGAGAACAGTCAAAATCCTTCGGTAACAGGGGGGATATGTAGCATAGCTACATTTTTTAACGTATTGTTATAGCTAATAACGATGCGTATAGCGTCATCTATTAGCAGTTGTTGATATTAATAATAGCTAATTTGTGCTAGACAACGCCATCTATTGGCAAATGCTTCTAACTAGAGCTTCATCTCTAATATTTCTTTATTGTGGCATTTGGATTACGCATTACCGCTAATTGTCAGTTAAAAAAAAACAATGTCAGGAGGAGTATATAAGGGTTGTCGCGACATGACAGCGCCCTTTTTTCTCCTGCCGAATTTTATTGTTCAAGTTTTTCTAGATACAAGTTTATAATGATTATATTTTAACCCCGTATTCACGGTGAGTAATTTTAAATATCTGTGTTGTGAATATTTGCTAAATCACGTTTGTAATTAAAACGCATTAGTCTTTCATGTAAACTATCATCTTGGTAAAATTAGTTGTCAATTATTTGATTAGCCATACCACGTGCTATCATTTGTAGTTTATCTTATGTTCTTGCATTGTTGAAGTATTAGGATATTTGTATCCATGCCTTAATTATTCTGTATATCATCTTATATATTGTAATGGCCACACAGCCCGTGATTTTTAATCGTTTGGGGTTAAAATCACACTGGCTGTGTGACGGGTCTCCTACCTACACGTTCATCGTGAATTTTCAGGGAGCTTCGTTTCGGGCACAAGCACCGCTATCTATATACCGGATAAAGGCTTATCAAGGACGATTGGCTATTTTCCTACTACCGGATTTCTGAGGCCGCTAGATATTCCGGACTGGACAACTTGGGAATCAGGCTCCACCCTTGGACGATCTATCGAAGACGATCGGACGTAGCGGTTACTGATAGACGCTACCAGAGGTTGCAGTCCCAGTTCGCCACGTGCTCCTGGACTCAGCTAAGTTCCCACGTGGTTTTAAGCCCCTTGGATACCCAAAGACACCAAAGAAGCTAAACCAGATCGCTCGGCCTTCTGCCCACGCCTTTATATTTTTTTTTAATATATATTGTCACGGGAATACTTCTTTTATTTTAATTTCACCCGTAACACACAGACATATAGCACTAGTAATACTAGTATAGACAGGACAATTCGTGCCCGTGAATGCCTCAAACGACCTCCACTGGTAGGCAGATGTTCCGTATTTCATTGTACCCTTATACCTGCTACTTTTATACCTGCTACTGCCTGTCGGGCTGTATTTAGCTCAGTTAAAATTATTTCTTGAGTGTTAAAGACGTTATTTTAGTAGTATTGCTCTTGAACAGTTTTCATAATGAGTGATACATGTTTTATATGAAAAGAAATGTTATCGGATGGTGATGTAGTAGTAGTTAGGCGTGGTCTTCAGACATTAAAAAATGCTAGTATCGCTAGAGGTGATGGTAATATTGAATATTTAGATACTGTGACTTTTGTAAATGTTCATAGCAATTGTCGTAAAAATTATACGAACACTTTGAGTATAGCGGCTTTTAAACTACGCCAAGAAGAACCGAGTACATTAATATCTCCACGTAAGAAAAAAATCAGCTCTTTTGATTTCAAAAAATTATGTTTGTTTTGTGGAGAAGAAGCGAGTGAGGTAATTGAGAAAAAAAAAAATACAGACGCGTTATTCGAGAAGTGAGTACTCTTTCATTTAAAGACACAGTATTAAAAGCTGCAGAGGCGCGTGGTGATAAATATGAAAGAAGTGTAAAGGAGCGTGTGAATTTTGAGTATGACTTAGTATCTGTCGAAGCTAAGTATCATGATAAATGTTTCTCAAATTTTTTATTAGTCAGTGGAAAGGGTGACGCAGGCCGTCCATTGGATGAAAATATTAGAATTGCCACGGAAAATGTTTTTCATTACATAGAAAATAATGACGATTGTCAATTCACATTGGCTGAGTTAAAAGATATAATGATGAGATTATGATAATGAGATTACGTTCCAGATGATAAAACAATAATAAAAAAATTGATTGCTCGATATGGAAATAATATTGTAATTACCACGAAAAGTAAATCATTAACAATTATTTGCTTTCGAGATACTGCAAGTAATATTTTAACAAATTCGTAGTACGAAGAAAAAAAAACAAAATCATTGTGATGAACGTCTTCGAATTGTAGAAGCTGCTGCATCAATAATTAAAGAAGATATTCGTTCTGTTACAATTATTCATGACTCATATCCACCACCAAGTCGAATGTTAGATAATATTAATGACGAAATTCCTAACACTAACACATTTCTTGCATCAATTAATTGTGAAGAATAAAAAAGGCCAAACAAAAAAAATGAAGCAAAATGTACAGCCATAGCCCATGCTATAATGAGTGTAATGCGTCCACGATCGTTTTCGTCACAGCTGCTACTTAGCCTTTCTGTATTCCTTCATAGAAGATATGCCTCAAAAGGATTACTAGATGTATTGTCAAGTTTTGGATTTTGTGCTTCATATAGCGATGCTGTGACGTATGAAGTGTCAACTGTTTATCATCCTCAACCTCGTATTCTTTCACAGCCTGATGTAATTTTACAGTATGCTGCAGATAATGCAGACATTAATGTTTCCACTATTGATGGGCATAATACTGTGCATATAATGGGTGTAATAAAAATCATTTCTCCAAGTAACGCTGTTGTGGCTGATATGCCCATCGTGAAATGTAAGAGTAAACCACGCGCTGAGGATTTAGCTACAGTTTCACACGTACCTCTTTTAACTTACGAAAATAATGAAGTAGCTGGAATGAGTAAGATTATAGTTGAAGAAATCGATGATAATGTTATTTTAAATGAAGCAATTTGTAGTAAAGTCGACTTATTGTATACGCAAAGTGGAGAGATGTCAACGGTCTACCAGGGTGGAATGGATTTTTAGAGAAGCTAACAAAAAATAATAAAGACTTTACAACATCGACCATAATGTTCCTACCCTTCATTCATCATCCTGCAAGTAATAAAGATACAATTTACACCACATTAGATTGTGCAGTACGTAGTGCCAAATCACATGGACAAAATTGTTGCATCATTACTTTTGATCAGCCACTTTACTACAAAGCTCGCGCAATTGTAGCTGCTGCTGATGTTCAATCTGATATATCCAATGTTATTGTAAGACTAGGTGATTTTCATATGCTAATGTCGTTTCTTAGATCTATAGGATATATAATGGAAGGAAGTGGACTCAAGGAAGCTCTCAGTGTTATTTATGCTCCAAATTCAGTAGACAAAATGTTAGATGGCCATGCTTTTGCAAGAAGTGTAAGAGGACATGGACTTGTTAGAGTTGCACTAATGAAGCTTATATATAATAAATTAACAATCGATCAAAATCTGCAGGAGTTTTTGGATGGTTACATCATGGATATTCTGAGAGGGACGATTTCTTATGATAACATTGAAGAATCTGAAGATGTTTTGAACGGATTAATACAGTTATTTAATGACGAAGTAACTAAATTGAAGGACGATGGTCCTACTGCTCAGTTATGGCTACAATACATTGAAATGATATCAATAGCTAATGATTTCATTCGCGCTGAGAGACTAGGGTTATGGAATGATCATCTTACAAGTGTTCAGCGAATGCTTCCATATTTCCATGCATCTGGTCATTTCCTGTATGCTAAATCTGCACATTTATACTTGCAAGATATGTTAGCTTTGAAAGACAAAATGGGACACCAAGACTATATAAACTTTACAAAAACATTGCAATGAGACGCACAGAAAAATTCAACTGTGGAACCTGGACCGACATGACTATTGAACAAAGTTTGATGAAGTCTATGAAGACTGAAGGAGGAGTTTCTCGAGGAAGGAGTACTCATGAAAGCGTCTTATCTTAGTGGATATATGGCATGCATGCGACAAATGCAATTTGTGAAGAAATTGAAAAATTTTGCGACCTTTCATTTGATACCACAGATCAACATGTAGACTCAAGAGATTCACGTATTGAAAGAGATAATACTGACATTAAAAAACTTGTAGAGTGGTTTGCTTTGCATAATCCTTTTTCAAGTTGCAATCAACTAGTTTCTGTATCAACAGGAATTGTTGGCAATAATAAAATAAACTGTTATAATGCCAAAGAAAATGTTCTGCAGTCAATTAAAAAAATTATAGGAGTAACATTTGACGAAATTAAATTAAAACGCTCCGACAGAGTTCTTCCATTATCATCAGTAAACACTTCTATCATGGTTCATGACTGCAAGGTAACGATCGATCTGTTATTACTATTTCAACGAATTAGTTTAAATAAAAAATTTGAGGAAAATCTTTGTGAATATTTACAATACGAATTAAGTCCATACCTAACAGCACTATTTGATAATGTTGGCATGAGAAAAACTCAAAAGTCAAAAATATACGACTACTTCGAGCCAATTAATTATCAAGTAGTTTGTGATGCAACATACATAATCGATGATGGATTTCTTTTGCATCGTGTCGTATGGTAAAAAAATGATACATTTCATATTGTCATTCACAAATATATTAATTATTTATCAAATAATTTCGGAACAAATACTGTTGTCATTTTTGATGGTTACTCTGATACCAGTAAAAATATCAAAGCGATGGAACAACTAAGACGAACCGCTGCTGTTTCTACATCTTGTAAAGTGCACTTCAATGAATCGATGGAAGTTCCTATCAGTCAAGAAAAATTCTTATCTAATCGATTTAACAAAAGAAAATTAATTGAAATGCTTATTAAGAAGTTCGAAGAAGTTGGTATTGCTACAAGACAATCACGTGATGATGCTGACGTTTTAATAGTTGAAACAGCGATTGAAAAATCAATAAATAATACTACAATTATTGTTGGAGAAGACAGATCTGTTGGTACTTCTCATAGCACGCACACAAATACTTGATCAACCTACATCAATTTTTTTTAAAAAACCAGGAAAAAACTATGTTGAAACAAAAATATACTCGACTGATAGCCTCAACAAATATCCACATTGCAAGAAAAATATTCTGTTTCTACATGCCATGACCGAATGTGATACAACTTCAACACTTTTTGGAAAAGGAAAATTGAAAATCATGAAGAAGACCCGATTTAACCTACTGCAGACTGCAGAAATATTCCAACAAGAAAATTGCTCTCGAGATGTCATTGTCAATGCTGGGACACATTTTCTACTAGCAATGTACGGTGCTCCAAAATCAGAACTTTCGATAGATAATTACAGATACTGTAGCTTTGCTAAACTAACAAGGCAAAGTACAGCTGTAAAATTTCCATTATTACCACCTACTTCTTCAGCAGCTCAACAGCATATTTATCGAGTGTATTATCAAATACAAACCTGGCTAGGAAGAGAAATTGATCCAGAACAATGGGGTTGGGAGTTAAAAAATAATATACTGCAGCCAATAACAACTTTATTACCACCAGCACCCGATAATCTACTAAACACAATATTCTGTAATTGTACAAAAGGTTGCAGCGGCAAATGTGGATGCAGAAAAATTGGATTAAGATGTTCAAAAGTTTGTGGAGATTGCCGTGGCATCATGCTTAAAGTCATGCTTAACTCGACAACGCCGGCGCCGTAGATACGTAACTATATTCTAGTTCTAGTTACTTACAAGAAGTAATGACTCATTACTTCTTGTAAGTAACTAGAACTAGAATATAATAGTACGTGTAATGACATGATTAAAGCTGCGTTTCGAATCTTTGACGTCAACGTAATGATGGTCCGCGAGAGCCGCTGTGTTAAAGCCGCGCTGCGCTGATCGTTTTCGATTCTCAACAGAGCCGCCCACGCGCCGGCTATACTACGAGACCAGCGGCTCGATCGAATGTTCGTTCGAGTTCCTTCATGTAGTGGTTTCGCGAGTCAATATGAATAATTACTTTATGATAATTGGTTAACGATGTACCTTTATAAATATAAATACCTTTGAATAGCATATTGATTTTGCCACAATCTCCTGAATGAACTCATTACCCAACTCTCGATACCTACATATACATACATATACACTATTTCGAATGTTCTATAACTAAGTCCGTGGAACCCAGTAGTAATTACGAAAATAAACCGGGTAAGTGCGAGTTGGAATCGTGCACGAGGGGTTCCGTGACTTCCGAGCCATTATCTTAAAAACGACGAAAACAAACTTACAAATGTGATAATTTTTAAACAATGTGTTTGATCATGACCGCATTTATACATTTGTTTTGGTTACTAACAATCAATGTGATGATTTCAGTATTTTTGTGTTATAGCGGCAACATTATACCTATTCGGAAATGCGGGATAGAGAAAGACGCGTCATTTCAACGCCCTATAATATTTAAGTCTGTCTTTAAAACCCAAATTGTGTGCAGCCCTTGCGTACACGGCGCGGCGGACGGGGCGCGGGCGGCAGCGCAGCGACACGTCACACGACAGTGTTACACTTTGTTTATCACTGTGCGCACGCGTTTTTCTTGCATTCCCAAGATCTTTTGTTATTATTTTGTTGAACCTTGTTTTGTTGAGTTTTTGTTTATTTGTTGAGTTTTATCGTTGCATTTGTTTCAATTTTAAAAAATCATGTCGTACCATATTGGTGCTTTTGTGGAATAAGCACGGTTCGAGGGCCAAGACGTAGACGCACATCGGCGTCAAGTAGAATCATACCTACTGCCTGATGGATATATTTCCTCACATCCATTCATCACAGAGTATATCCACCACATGTTTCCGAATGAGGAGGTAAATATAAAACACATTGTTGAATATAACTAGAAATAGTGGTCGGTAAGTTAAAATTACAGCCCTAGTATTTTGATTCTACAGATTTTAAATACCATAAAGATCGTTAATGTGTACTTAGTGCGAGTCTTTATGTTTTAACGTAATTCTATCATTTGCATTATCATTAAGAATTTGTATTGACCTTGCACGTTTCTACCATCAATTTGTTTTTTGGCAATAACTTAATAACCAGCGTAGGTAGACCCCTCGTGTTTGTACTCAAACGAAAGGTCTCGGCAATTACTACACGTTTGTAACGTCAATTTTTTTTGCAATAACTCGAAAACCAGCATAGGGAGACCCCTCGTGTGGTGATGTAAGGTCTCGACAAGTACTACCATCAATTTAGCTAAAATATATCTTTATCTTTCTTTAATATTTCGTTTGTATTTGTTCAGACGATATTTAAGCGTTTTGATTGGGTTAAACAAGTGTGAAATCGTAGTTTTCAAAGCATACGCTGTCTTGCTTACTAAAACAACGCACGACATTCAGGTGACACGGGTCGTAAATGTCAAACTAAACATGAAAAACAAAGAATTCTTTCTATCTTTTTCTTAATGATATTGAAAGAAAGAAAGGTACCAAACTAAAAAGTCGTTTAGTTGGTGCCAATACGACTCAACACTAATTGTATTCATTTTAAAAACCAAATCCGAAAGTAAAGAGTCACCTTGAAATAAGTTGGATTCTATTCGATAGTTTAAAAAAATATTATTTTGAAACCATTATTTAGCTTTGAATATGGTTTGCTTTGAAGTGTGCCGGTTATGATAAAATATGATATGATATTATGATGAAATATGAAGCCCCAGCCAAATTCTATTGTCTTTAAAAAGCCCGGCTATACAGTCTTAACTCTCAGCCCGCAATAATGACTAGTATATTGCTTGTTTATCCTTTCATGTAAAAATCTTAAAGTCCTTTAGTGCTACATACCTTATGTGTACATATTTTAATTATTTCTACATCACATTTTATAGATAAGTGTTCTGTTTTTAGATAACCGCAGAAGAACGAGTATGCAGGGCGTGCGTACTTCGAGCCATACGTTTCGCCACCAATCAACAAAGAGCACGTGAACAAGAGGAAGCTGAGGCAGCTGCAGCTGCCTTCGATGATGAGTTTCAACCATCTGGCTGTCATACGCCAGAAGAAAACCCAATAGACCCATTGGGAGATGTGCCTGAGGAGGATGCTCCTCATCTTGAAGTTAAGAACTCAAAATGTTAATTTAGCCATACCGCATTTATTCGAAGAAATTCAAATAGCATGTGCTCTAATCAATGCTTTCGGAAAAAGATTAGTGGATCATGAATTAACTGATCAATTTATAAATGAAATTCATCTAAAACATGACGCTCCGAACCGTTTGAGTGAGTTAGTGATTCAGAACAATTTTAATTTTCGAAGAGCCGCTTTCCACAACATCGACACAAATGAAAGTTTCGAAGCATTTCCCCGTTTGGAGTTTAACGAGTTGCTGGAAATGTCCTTGGGACCATACCAAGTGCAACAAGCACGAAGCTATTATAGCATACATATAAAGACTACTGGCAATTTCGTCATAGAAGTATACGAAGACATACTATTGATTATGACCTAAATGAGTACGGGATTGTAGCCAATGCGCCATGTTTAGTGCGGGCCAAAATTCAGTCCAGACATCAAAAGCAACGCGTTTATTTTGTGTACATACTGCTCGATAGCCATTTAAATGGCAGAAACAAAATTATAGAGCATTACTGTAATGCCTGGTTGGTAAAAGAACCCTTGGATGTTGTGCACATGTCATGACTATTGTATTGTATATGGCATGGGCACGACACCAAGAAACGCCACTGCTACACCCTGCAGCCTTTTTAAATGTCATATTCAATGCTGATGTAATAAATGACAGCGATGATGATTAACCCAGTTCTTTTATGGGTCTATGGGGTCATTTAACTTACAGCCCACACGAGAAGAAGAAGATGGGCTTGTGTATACACTTCTACAACACGGTTCCCCATGACATACAGGAACTTCCGTTTTAACAAGTTTAAAAAGGTTGTCAAGCAGAAATTAAGTAAAAAAGGCAACTATAAAGTGTATGACTTCTTGAATGAAAAGGAGCCATGGGTGTGAAAGAAACGCCCAGCTCTTTGCCAAATGTGAGACTTATAAGTGATTATAATGTAAGTTATAAAGTAGATTGTAAAGTGTTTCTGGAGTTTCTTTATCTTCAGTTCTTCTCCAGAGTAGCCACACCTCACACTAAACTAAATAATCAACTAATTAAATTAATTTAATACTTAATACCTAAATTAACTATTTCAATTAAATAGTTAAACTAATAGTTTACATACTAGTTAAATAATACTGTTAATATTAGTGAATGTACTATTGTGGAAGAGCGGGGTCCACTAATACAGGTATTTTTATACTTAACAGTGGTCTCCAACGCAGCTGTGTAAGATTCTTTGGTTTTTAAATAAAGATATTTTGTGTTTGTATTTGTATTTGTATTAGAGTACACAGGTCTGAACTGGAGAAGAAGTCATTATGTGTATTATTTTTACTGACATGTTTCAGGAGAATATTGTAATATTCCTACGAAATAAATTATTTTTCTATTCTATTCTAGTCCTAGAGCCATAGCCTCAATAATTAATACTGGGAATTAAAACTTATTTGTATAAATGCTAACTCTGAAGTTTTATTTCAAAATGATCGCGTGGCGTCCCGATCTCCATTAAGAGTAGGTAATTAAGTAAGTACTATATTTTTTTGCTAAAGTAGCTATAACTGTATTCAATAACAATAAGTTATAGATACCTACACAATCTGAATTGCCACAGAGGCGTTGCGCTCTATGAGCACAATCAATTTTAACGCGTCTAGCCGGCTGGCGGCGCGGCGCGGCGGCGTTGCCGGGTTGATATAGCATTGTCAGGTTTCAGATAGGTAGGTGTAGAAACAAGTTATTTTTACTCTTAACTAATGTGCAAGATAATACTACAAACATTCATGCTAATTTATTACATTCTGAGAGGTTTTTCAACGATTAAATACCTACAATAAAAATCGGAATTAGCAAAATTATTTTCCATATATCTCTAAAACTTGACATTTTAGACCCAAATGTTATTTTTTATTTACAAAACAATTTAATTTAATTATAATACAGGAAATAAAATATTTACAAACTATAAAAGTAGGTAAGTACTAAAAAAAAAAATAACTACTCCAAAACTTAAAATGCTACAAAACAAAGAAATCTCCCAGGTCGTCCCCACCAGGCAGAGTACCTAGAAGGCTCAAAGAGTTTCCTCGCTGGATTGCGATACTTATTCTCTGGGCCAGGTAGGTGCCGGCTCTGGGGTCTCGGGTGGCCTCAATTAGTTTTTTGGAGATTTCTCTGAAAAGTTTGTGACCCAGACCCCATGTACCTAGGGTTTCAACCCCAAACGGTTCAAATATGAGATCCTCACTAAGGTTTTCATATTTGCGCCGCTTGAGGTTTTCCGCCTGATTGGCGGCTGCACCTGCAGAACTCGAGGTGCTCTGGACATGGGACGGAGCAAGTGTATCGACGCAAGTAGCGTCCCATACAAGAGCCCGTCCCACTCTCCAAGGGACCAGGGTCATACCGTCTGGTCTCTTGCCATCGTCGCGCACCAAACCAGAGGGTTCCAGCACAGCTGGCACTCTGGGGGTGACAAGAGCCCGACGGATGAGATCGTTCAGGCAGTCAGATGTCGGGAGATGCGGCCGGCGCTTCGTTGACAGGAGAGCCCGTGGTGTCCGAGGCTGTCCAAGTTTGCGCCACAAACACAGCGATGGGGGACGACGTGGGGGGTGCCAAGACGAAGACGACGCCGCTAACCGGAAAGCAGTTCGATCCAGCAATGTGCCCGTATTGGGTGACGGTAATGCTTGTAGCCAAAGGCCCGACTCCCACTTATCCGCAGCTAACAGGCGAGCCTGCTCCACAGGACTGGAGGACGTATTAAGAAGATTATTCCGTACCAGTCTGCAGAGTGGCTTGTCCCATAGCCTTTGTGAAAAAGTATTGTCAGGCAATTCGCTACAAGCATTAGTTGCGCTCCAGGCGTCCTTGGCCTCGTCCAGAAAGGGGACTGTATTGGAGTAGGATGGGTGATGTAGTATTTTGGAGATGAGACTATTGTTTCGTGGACTGAGGACAAGAAAGCCGGAAGCGATATGTCAGAGGGCTTTCGAACACCCAGGCCACCGAACCTAACTGGAAGCGTTGCCTGAGTCCAAACACGGTCATCGAAATTTGTGTTCAAAATATTGGAGAGCGTTAGTCTTATGGTATCATCCAACTGATTGAGAAGTTGAGGGAACTTCCATAGTTGACAACACCGTAACACATATGTCAATTTAGGTACGAAAATGCAAAAAAGGATTAGGGTAAAGGCCATGTGACAGTTAATTTGGAGGAGGCGGTCTAAAGTTTCATTAAAATTTTGTAATTTGTTATCTATGAAGTCCGGGAGAGAATGGTCTTTGTAAATGAGTTTGGTGGGGTCGTAGTAACACTGGAGCAAAATTAGTAAAATGGCAGGTGCTTTAGATTTAATTTGGGCCAACATGGCGCCTCGGTCAACTGAGTTGAAAGCGTTTTTGACATCGACCTTCAGAAACACATCATCGCCTTGATTGTGGATAGCTGTCCTGAAAGAGTGAACGGCGGCCTCATAACCCCCTTTGCAGGCAAAACCGAGCTGTTTTGGCTGGAAGTATGACGCGAGGGAAGTGACCGATTTGCAAGCTAGTTTGGCTTTAAGGCGCCGGTATGTGGAGCCGACAGCAATCGGACGAATGCCACCATCTCTCTTCCTCAAGGCGCAGAGGTTTGCTCCATACAGAATGTCCAAGATATCTGAATATGCGACCCATCCACGTAGCATCAGGTTACACAGATTCGTAAGTTCATGCAGGAGCTTCTCGCCGGTCTCCCCGCAGCAACCGCTGGTGAGGTCTTTCAGATGCTGAGGGGTGAGACCATCGAGGCCGCCAACTGAACCCGGAAGAAAGGACATGATGGCTCCGCGTACTTTGTCTGTCGACGTTTGTTGTGGTGGTAATGCGTCATCGGTAACTGTGAAAGGATTGGATTGTGATGGATGTTTATTTTCCAGGGCGATGAGGGTATCTGGGCAGTCGGGGGTGACCGTGTCATTAGAAAACAGGAGCCGCGCTGCACCCTTAAAAATTTGGGTTGAGGTTAATGCAAAACATAATTCTTTTTGATTGAGGGAAGTTGAAGTAGGGAAGTGAGTGAGGCATTGTTGAGCGGATCTCTAGTGATATGTAAAAATCGGTAGGGAAAGGTGAGTAGATTTTCCCAGGCTTGCCTCGAGTTTTCCTGCACTGTCTGGCGTATTGTCTCGGCAAGTTTCTGGGCTACAGTCACTCTGGTACCCCTAGGGATCCGTTTTAGAACTGGTACAAAACGTTTAAATTTGGATATTTCTTGCCAGAAATTTGTTTGATAGATTGGGTTCGGAAGTGAATTGGTTATTGGGGGAATGAGGGTTGTAAGCTGTTTGTGGCATTTGCCTACGTGGATGTTGAAACCCCGCTGGCTTTTAAAATATCGGGAACAGTGGGTGCATTGCAGCAGATTTCCTAAGGACACGGTCGAAATATTAGTGGAGGTCCCTGCATCCTGGCTGCTTGTCATAGGTTGGTAAAGATAAACTATTAAAAAACTTGCCTCGTTCCTTCCTCTGTTGCGGGCCTTGTTCCTATCTCCGTCGCGGGTCTTGTCAGTTGTATGGGAGAATTGCTTGGGATATCTACTCACAGTTTGGCCCACTTGGGGTGCTATAAATTATATTTGGTTCTACTGCAAATACTTAAACAGGTATATTTGTTTACTTTCGGCGTCACGTAAATTAGTTTTATCGATTTATTTTCAATATTTTGTTCAATTTATTTAGGGTGACATGGCAACGTCAACTTTTTTTTCAATATATATATTTTATGACCCATATGTTATATAACATTTTTTGTTCGCCTGTACGACCGCCATCGAAATGTACAAGTTTTATAGTGCGACGCAAAATCGAAAAAAAATCAAAATGGCGGACAGTAGGTGTGCCAGGCTCCATACAAAAATTGTCAAACCCCTTTACAAGTGTATTTCTATACATATTTTTATATTTTTTTGAATGTTTACAAGTCCATAGCTCACTTGTATTATTGCGAAATTTTTGACAAGTCTTATTCACTTCACTTTTCTAAAGTCTATTTACTCACGGTTTTAGGGTCCAAATTCCTTTAACTTTGTTAAAACACGATTCTCACTTACACTTAATCCTTTGCACTAGAGTTCACTTTCCCATTTACTGTCACACAAGTTCCTTGTGCCTCACCACCTCGTATACGCTTCTCACTCCATCCCGGGTTTCGGCACCATGTCAAAAATTAAACACTCACACACGTAACTTACTCGTTTATTAACACTACATGTATAAACACTCGATAATATAACTCGTAATTAGATCTCGTAAATTAAAACTCACAGTATTGAAGACGTCTTTTCACGCCAGGCCCCTGAAAAGGGCCTTGGGCCGGGAACCAAAACCAAAGGCATTGCCCTTCTGTTTGGGGTGGGGATGACGCGCCCAGTACGAGTACTGGGCGCATTGCGTCAGTTTTAGGGGAAGACCCCCCGCGGCAGAACGCGGGGGAAACCCGTGGTGGAGCAAGTTACACAAATGGGAGTGTCGATTGCCAAACCAGGCACGACCTGGACCGGCGGTCGGCTCCTAACGGCGCGTGGGGGTCCCGACCCGGAGGCCGAGAAACGTATTTGGGTCCACTCCCTCACGCGCCGCGTTTACTGGACCGTGGAAACAAGCGACCTGGGGAAAGGGTGGGAATAAACTTCCGGGCCCCGACTTTTTGTGTCGGGGGGGGAAGGTGCACCAAGGAGGCGGCGGGGTGGCAAGAGGGCTGCCACTCCGACAGGCCCCAGGCGAGTATTAGAAAGTTGCACCGGTAGGTTTTAATTTCCTACCGGTGCAGGGGAAGAGGGGAGCTGCGATCCAGCGGTGGATGTAGCGCTATGACATGCGCCTCGGCGGGGCGCACATCATTGCGCCAGGGCTCCTCCTCTTCGAGGGCGGGGTGGCACATTGTTGCGCCAGGGCTCCTCTTCGAGGGCGGGGTGACGCATCATTGCGCCTGGGCTCCTCCTCTTCGGGGGCGGTGGGGCGGGCGGCGTGGCTCCGCTGGGTCTGCCGGAGGGACAGCGTCCCTCGGCAGGATGTGGCGGTCGGGCGGGCGGGCGTGCCAGGGCGCCAGGTCGGTCAGCTCGACCAGGCGCGAGGCATCCGCACGCGCGAATATGTTCGTGGCAAGCCGGGCCACGAAAGCCTCCACACTCTCCATCCTAAGATCCGTCTCAATGGTGGAGTTGCGGGCGTACCAAGGGGCGCCCGCAATGTAGCGCAACTCCCGGTTCTGGGCTCTCTGCAGCGACCTTTTCTGGGGTGCAGAGAGCAAATCCAAGGACAAGGAGATTGTCGACTCGGATAAATTTCAGTACCTACTTCAGTCCATGACCCCAAATAGCAGTCCACACCGCCTAGCGCCGAGAATTATGGGAAAGCCTTGGATGCTCTCAAGCAGAGGTTCCCAATGGGTTATTGTCGCCAATGCAAACAAAGCCAGAAAATATTTCATATCTCTATGATAATTTGCAGACAAATCTTCAAGCTTTGGGGACTCTGGGAATAAGCAGGGATAAATATGATGTAATGCTCTTCTCAATGGTTGAGTCTGCCTTGCCCAGTAATGTTTTGCGAGCCTGGCATAGAAACAAGCCTTTGTCAAGGGATATATCTACTATAATGGATTTTTTAAGAATTTAAGAACGAATAAAATTGTCTGGAAAGGTAATCTTTACTTCAAACACACTGAATCAGCCGACGGCATGTTTTGTTTCGCGTGTAGAAAAGAAAGACGATACAAAGAGCGGCACGTCTAGTTGTTTGTGGTGCGAAGGAGATACCCATTCTTCGGTAGAATGTTTTTGGCCAATGAAAATGTCTTTAGAAGCAAAAAAAGAATTAAAAAAAAAAAGCATTTGCAATGTGTCTAAGGAGGAATCACATGAAAAAAATGTAAATTATTTCCGAAATATCTGATTTGCAAGAAGATGCATGTTACAATTATGTGTCCACAAGTTGAGGTAGAATTAAAAAAACGAAAAAATACGCTTTTATAGAAAATCTAACTAAAAAATAAAATTTAATAAATTTGGATTAAGAATAGGATTTCTGATGGATGAGGATGGGACATTAAAAGACTACATTCCCGATTAAAGTTACGTTTATTACTGCCTCATTAAACCTAATACATGCATTATTATAACAGTCTTACATATTACGCCACATGCCCTACCAAAATAAAAAATAAAAATCAACACAATGTTTATTTTTATTTACTAACTATATTTTTGAATATACTTAATATAAAATTATTATAAAAATATATTTTTAATTATAACACAGAAAGAAAAAAAAAAAAACTTATTTAAATTCAAATTAAATTTTATACAAAATAAAGTAATAGTAATAACTTGCTTACATTTTCTAATTAAGATTACAAAACATTCATAGTTTTCTCATATTACTTACTTAGTTCTTATTACTACCAGTACAGACACAAAGAAAAGTGCTATTATTTTAAACTTATTTATTACATATGATATAATCTACTCCTATTTTTATGTATGGTTTTTTCTTTACCGTCCACTAAAATAACAACGTTAGGGGAAACATCTTTTACAACTGTACTCTAGTCAACACCGCCATCACATGTTCATTCATCTCCTTCAATTCCTCACTCGTCACCTGTATCCTCGATAATGCGTCTGCAGCCACATTATCTTTACCTTTCACATAAACAACTTCAAAATCATATTCATGTAATAATAACCTAAACTTCATTAATCTACTAGAAGGATCTGACATATTATATAAATATATTAAGGGACGATGATCCGTTTCTATAATAAAACGCCTGCCATAAAGATAAGGTCTAAAATATTTAATTGACCAAACGATAGCCAGTAATTCCTTCTCTATAGTAGGATAGTTACGTTCTGCCTTGTTAAGGCTTCGGCTAGCGTACGCTACTGGTCTACGGTCACTATTACATAGTACACCCCCAATAGCATAACCCGATGAATCGGTTTGTAAAATAAACTTATTTTTAGCACTAAAATTTGGGTATTGTAACACCGGTGGATGTGTAAGCGAATGTTTTAACGAATCGAAAGCAATTTGACAAGAACTATCCCATATAAAATGTATATTTTTCCGACATAAGTTATTCAAAGGTAAACAGATTTTAGCAAAGTTAGAAATAAATTTACGGTAGTAGTTAGCAAACGCAACAAAACGCTTAACTTCGTCAGCATTTTTTGGAGTGGGGTATTCTTTTAGAACCCTAATTTTTTCTGGATCGGGACTGATACCATTCGCTGATACAACGTGACCAAGGTATAAAATTTCTTTACGTAAAAAATCACACTTTTCGGGATTTAATTTAAGATTTACTTTGCGTAATCTAGTCAAAATATCAATTAAATTTTTGTTATGAATATCTAAGCTACGACCGAAACATACTAAATTGTCCAAATAAATAAAACATTTATCGTAATTGAGACCCGCCATGGCAACAGTCATCATACGAGAAAATGCACTCGGACTCGTCTTTAGCCCCATCGGCATACGAGTCATTTGATACTGACCTGACGGTGTCGTGAAGGCAGTATATTTTCTACTATTTGAATTTAATTTTGCCTGAAAGTATCCCTGCGTCAAATCTAATTGTGTAAAATATATGGAACCGGAAAGGGAATCAAGTATATCCGTAATATTCGGTAGGGGAAATTTGTCGTCTAAGATGCACTTATTTAAGTTACGAAAATCAATCACAAGCCGCCACTTTTTGTTTGTGTTATTAGATGATGGTTTATGAACCAAAAGAATTGGGCTACTCCATTCAGAGCTTGTCGGCTCTATAATATTATTCTTTAACATATTTTTAACTTGATTTTCAATTTCATCTCGTTGTGAATAAGGCAATCTATATTGTTTTGTATAAATTGGTTCCGTATTTGGTTTTAATTGAATATTTTGCTCATATAGATTACAAGTTCCTAATTTATCACCGGGAATAAAGAAAACGTCAGAAAATTTTGTACAAATATCTTGAATTGATTTACTTTCTTCTAGGTTTAAATGATTTAAATTTAGTTGCGAAAGTAATTCTTTCACTCTTTTTTCGTCTATATTATTTTGTTTACTAAAAGAGCATATTTGATATTCCGACAACTTATGAATATTTGGCTTAAAATAACTGAGATTAACCTGCTCGTCCCGTGTATTTAAAATTTGACCAAAAATATGTCCTTGTTTAGGCCTACAAATACTTCCACCTACAAATATTCCATCGCATAATTCTTCTGGCAACACTACACATTCATCATTCTGACTCACACTTATTTCAAATATTTTTTCACATCTAGCTGGCACCGATATAAAATTATTAAAACCTAACTTTCCCATCCTTAAACTTACACTTAACTGATTACCAAATAAATTTAAAGATAAAGTATTATTTACGTAATTTAAAATACAATTATATTTAACTAAAAAATCTTGGCCGATAATGCCATTCTGTTGACACGGTAAATTCCTTAAAACATAGAACTTGTGTAATATTTCATTCCCACAGAATATAAGCGGAATGTAAGCATATCCTTCGCTTTGTAATTGTCCGCCTATTCCATTTATGCTTATGTTTTCTTTATGCATGGGAATGTTCAAGTCCTTTAAAGTATCAAATTTTACCGCTGACAATGATGCTCCGGTGTCAACCAGCCATCTATACGTGTTACCTTTTACGAATAAATCTATAGAATTATCAAAACTACTAGCAAATATTATATTATTACTATAGCTATCACTAAAATTATTAGCCTCGAAAAAACTGATTTGGAGGCTTATATTCTTTACCCTGTAAACTATAATTTCGACCTCTAAAAGAAGACACGGGGCCTTGCCTAGAGCCCCATCGGGAAGGCCTTACTGTCGCTTGCCACTGATTTGCCCGCGGTGGCATCATATTTCGGGCTCGCCCCCGGCCTCGAGCATAGTATGAACCTCGCTGCCTATAGAAGTTTAAAAACTTACCTCTATTATGTTGGCTCGTGCAGATAGAACCAACTCCCTGGTCCACAGCACGGGATTCGGCCGCTCGAGAGTACTCTTCGTCCTTCGCCGCTCCGATTACATCCTTCAGCTGGGTGTAATCTCGGGCCGCTAAAATGGTGCTAAGTCGACTATTTCTCAAGCCTTCAGTAAATCTTTTTACAGCCAATTTTTCATTTAATGGTCGCAATATTTGATAGGCTTTCTCATCGCTTTCAGCTTGGGAAATCGTCAACTTAACAAAAATATCTTCTAACTTTTTACCGAATTCCTCGATAGTATTACAACCTTGACGAGTTTTCATCATCTCTACCTGTAGGGCAGTTGCTGACTGCTTAATTAGAAGATGTTTTTTCATGTCAGAAATAAGCTCTATACTAGTTTTATAACTAGAACTAAGTCGCAATTTAGCGCTTTCCGATAAACGAGTTTTTAATATAAAATTAATTAATAACTGCTCCTCATTAATATCCAAGGTCGTCCTATAAAATTCTAGTGCATCAATTAATTTTTTGGTGACGTCTTCGCCTGTCATAACAGGGAGAAGAGAAGCCGCCGTTTTCACGTCAAACTCAGCCATAGTTACCGTATTAATATTCGCAATACAAAAGTCAACAATTTGTTGATAATTCTTTTCTATATCTTCACAAATTTTTAATAATTTTAAACTTTCATCCTGCATAATGTCTCCTTTTTCAATACTTATTTCTAACTCCTTACGTTTTAAAATATATTTCTCGTATAAAACCTGAGTCTGTTTCAACTTATTTTCTAACAATATATTTGTTCTTCTTACTTTACTTAGCTTAACCAAATTTACTCTAATACTTTTTATTTCCTCGCAAATATTAATAATTTCCATTTATTAAACAACAAAAAAAAATTAAATCTGTCTACTCTTTAAAATATTATATAAAAAATAAATGAACTAAATTCGTTTGAAGTATGAACTACGATATAATATTACATTACTTTACTTATTTTATCTACCTTTCAAAATTTATAGAGCAAGAAAAGTAACATTAAAGAAGAATAGTACCCTAATCATTAGAGTCACGTAGTCCAAAATTCTTAGTAGATAGTCTTCAGTCCATAGTCCAACATTTCGGTGTCCTCTCTGTAGCTCGGTGGCACCCTGCGACTGTAGTCCCGTTACACTCCGACCTCCTTGGGCACGTCCGCTCGACCTGGGCGCCTGGCTCCTGAGCTCCGAAATGCACTCCTCGCCAGCTCTTGTCTAATCCATTGGACGTGGCACCTCTTGTATATAACGTAAAGTCCAGCTATCACAGCCAACATCAGAATCACCAAAATCACAGTCAATATGGTATTGTTTCCACTTAAATTTTTGTGTATAAGTTCAACATCGGCAGAATTTACACCACCCGCGGCATTTTGGGCTATAATGATTTCTTCCTTCGATTGTGTTTTACCCATTTTGAATCAAAAATATTTTTTGACAAAATAATAAAATTAAAAAGTCCATTTTCTTTATGCGGATCTCACGGCGCGCGATTGTAATGTGAACCGTCGCGGCTCGACTTGCAGGGTCGCCATGTGAGGATGGGACATTAAAAGACTACATTCCCGATTAAAATTACGTTTATTACTGCCTCATTAAACCTAATACATGCATTATTATAACAGTCTTACATATTACGCCACAGTGTAAATGAATAATAAATGATTATTATTGTAAAAAAGCGTGGGGTGCAGTGCCTTCACCTGTACGTTTGTTTGTATGTAACCGACTACAGTGGATTTGATTTTGATCCACTTCAAACGGTCAGATTTCGTTTAAAGTGATTTTTAAGATATTATCACAGTGAATATCCTTCTCATATCTGCCAATAAAATGTTTATAACTATTGACACTGCACCCCACGCTTTTTTACAATAATAAACATTTATTTTTCATTTACACTATTCTTAATCCAAATTTATTAAATTTATTTTTATTTTTTAGTTCGATTTTCTATAAAAGCGTGTTTTTTAGTTTTTTTAAACTATAATTTATTTTTTGCTTTTTAGTACGATTTGCCAAAGAGTAAGCCGGGAACTGCACGCATGCGTAGTTCGCGCACTAGTTCTATCTCTCTTACTCTCATGCAAAGGATGCGGAAATAAATTGATGAATCCTGGCGAATTTAATCAGGATAATCGGATATTTTAATCGAATTATTGCATTGTCATCGGTCTTTGACAGGTGTGCAAAGTTTGAATTAAATCTGATCGTTCAAAGTAGGACAAAATCGAGCCCAAAGGAGTCGGTTACAAACAAGCAAGCAAGCAAGCAAGCAAACATACAGGTGAAACTAATAAAAGCGTTATAAAAAGAAGGTAAACCGAAACAGATTTCGGAAGTGGATAATAATGTAGCGGTGCCACAGTAGTTCTGCGAACACGACACTACTTCCAACATAAATAGTAAAGGTGATCAATAATAATAAGGAACAAATTGTAAGAGCACTTATTGACAGTGGTTCGCAAAGATCGTACATTAATGAAGAAATTGTAAAGTTACTACACCTTATACCCACTAAGCAGGAACTTATTGCACAGAGTTTGCTTGGAGGACTTGAAACAAAAGCAATTATGTGCTACATTTACGACACACTTATTAAGAGTGTTAATAACAAATTTCATACTAAGTTATCACTTGTAAAGCACAGCCATATTTGTAAATATTTACATAGGTTAAGATCTGTTAATGTATTAGACTAATTACGTCAAGTACATCCTGTACGATTACATGACTCCTATTATGCGTTCCGTTTGACGTCCGAAGTCCATTATGAGAGAGTACATCGTTTCCTTTTCCTCCCCTGGTCGCTAGATGTCGCTACTTCCGCTACCTTTTCGCGCCAACTTAGCCCCCCTACCATCTGCAATTATGTTAACCACCCCGAAACAAGCCGCCATTTTCGTCATTGTTGCGTCGTATTTCAATCCGAGCGCATGGTCGTAACAGAATTTTATAAATTTTTGTTATATTATTAGATTCAACTCAAAATTTTTGACGCAAAATTTTTAACTAATTTCAATTAACTTTCGAGATTGAAGTAGAAAGTAAAATTCAAACAATTTTAAGTTTGTCTTCCGTTACCTTGAACATACTTTAGTATAAATGAGTGATAAGGACGTTAGCGCGCCTATCGAAGGTGATAGTGATAGTTCTTCGGATTGCTCTACGGATCAAAAAGGTCCACCAAGAAAACGCCAAAACCGTACCAGTTCGAGGGAATTAGAAGAGAGGATTGACGTATTGGCACAGCAATTGGTGAGTCATTTAAACATCATTTTAACGGTGAAATTCACTGCATCTACGGAGGTTCCACAGGTAAACACCCAATTGCCTTTGTCGGAAAACAATAGCGTGTCACACGCGTCGGGCTTGTTAGATAGTTCGCTACCGATATCCGTTGAACAGTTTTTATGCCCACCAAAATTAGATGTGAGTAGTATTGTAAACCTAAATGTTTTGGTTAAAGAACCGTCCGTACCAAAAGTGAAACAGACACGTATCGATAATATTAAGGATATGCAACGATTTGACTCGCCCGATTGGAATGCGGTTAGATATACCGATATTCAGAAAAAATACGCGGACTTTCCGGCTTTTACAGAACTAAGGGTAAATGAGGATAGTTCCTCGACGACGTTTTGAGGATCCTTTTACGCCATTACGTTGGTTCCAAATGGAACGTAGTTTTGCAGCGTTATCTAATGCATTTTTAGCCCAAAATGAAGCCGTAAATTATGCCTTGCAAAGTCTAATCGATTGGTCTGCCTCTGCAGATGTTCAACTAAATGCTTCTTCTATTTATAATAAGTTAAGTCAATTATTTGATTTTGGTAATGATTCTGACTACAGTCAGACTATAAGTCGGTGTCACACGATGTACTACAAATTATTTGCGGAAAACGAGCCGAAGTGTTAGAACAACGCCGTAGAGATCTAGTTAAAAAATTTAAAGATATATGAGAGAGGATCTAGGTAAAATTCCGCCATCTTGCGAGTATATGTTTGAACCGGGCCAGTTATCCACGTCTTTACAAAAGATTGGTGGAGTAGATAAGTTACAAAAACAATCATTTGCTACTCGCACCCGGTCAAAATCGCCCTCGACGTCTACGGGTAACGCAAAATCGTTTCGCTGCCGACCAAATATCAATTATAGATCGAAACAGGCCCATAACAACGATTCGGAGCTTTTTATTTCCCATAACTCGTCCGTTAAGAAAAGGGGGACAGGAAGAAAATATATAGCCGAGGGTAGAAGAGCGGGATTTAAAAATAAATTACTCTGCAAAAATTTTAGGTGGCTGTCTGAGACACTTTCGAATTATTTGGACTCTTTTCAATCCTCCCAAATCAATATTGCAGTTAATAACAGGTCTCAGAATACCATTCAACAAAACGCCACCATGAGTTCTCCCAACAATAGATATTTTAGCAAAATATCAAACTCCACATTCTCAGTTAATGTCAACCGAAATTCAAAATTTGATTTAATTAAAAGTTTTAGAGCTGGCTCCGCTAACACCTTCGTTTATATCTCCCCTATTTATAATTACAAAATCCAACGGAAAAAATCGAATAATTTTGAATCTCAAGGCATTAAATCGGTATATGCAACCGAATCATTTCAATCTGTTTCACCATCACCGAGTGCCCAATTTTCTACAACGAGGGGATTGGATGGTGAAATTGGACCTAAGTCAGGCCTACTTCCGTCTTCCTGTAAAGAACCAACACAGAAGGTTTCTCCGAATCAGTTATCAAGGCCGACTGCTCCAGATGACGTGCCTGCCATTTGGCCTGGCAGAGGCACCGCGGATTTTTGCCTCTGTAACAAACTGGACGGCAGACATACTTCGCAAAAAAGGTCTAAGGTTAGTGGTCTATATAGACGATTATCTGATAGTACATCAGGACAAAACTACACTCGCAGTGCAGGTAAGCCTTGCAATACAGTTTTTGACCAGTTTAGGTTGGTCGATCAATATGGTGAAATCGGTAACAACACCAACGAGGTTAATCGATTTTCTGGGAGTGGTATGGGACACCAAATGCAACACGAAGTCCCTACCCACCGACAAAATAGAACGTGTCCGCCAAATATTGCGAGTACGGCAGCCGGCCGTTGGAACCTAAAAGAAGCACAACGCTTATTAGGCCATCTCAATTTTGCAGCCATCATCACCCACCGGGGAAGGCTGCATTGCCGGTTACTACAGCGACACAGCAACAAACTCAGGAAGTATCCATTGCAAAATCTGAATACCCAGAAGAGGTACGTACAGAACTGCGCTGGTGGATGAAGATTATCAGTCAGAAGTCAGCTATTCATCTCCAAAGAATGTCCACGAACCACGTCACGACGCGTCGGACATTCAATGGAGGGGCCAAGTAAACAACGACACGATAAAGGGAAAATGCGAGCATCACCAGACGGCATGGCATTGCAATCTGAAGGAAATGTATGCAGTAAGTAAACAACAAAACGGTCGTGTCATATATAAAAAACGAAGGAGGAACACGATCACGTCAACTGTTAAATCTGACTCAACAGCTGCTGAAATTGGTAGACCAACTCAATATTGTACTTCTCCCTCACCATCTACCCGGTCTGTTCAACACCGAAGCAGATCACCTATCACGAAATCGCGCTGCTGCCGAATGGCACCTCACAGACAAGGCAACGTCCAGACTGTTCAGTATGTGGGGAAACCAGATCTAGACCTGTTTGCGTCACAGACAGCACACGTCGTAGCAGACTATGTATCGCTAGACTTGTCCGACTCGAACGCTTACTTTCACGACGCATTCAGCAGATCCTGGAATTATCGACTAGCGTGGCTCTTCCCGCCGTCCAGCCTGATACCCAGGGTTCTGGATCATCTGAATTCCACCTCAGGTCAGTACATCCTTGTAGCACCCAGGTGGAAGAAGTCGTTTTGGAGACCAGATCTAAAGAATGGCGCTCTGAAACGTCCTGTGAAACTCAGACACTTGAAGGAGTCGCTGGTGGACACAGCGACAATGTTACCGCCAGCACAAGTCAGCAAGTTACACCTGGAAGCCTGGCTCATTTCGGGTGGGATGCTCTGACAAATACATGGACGCCGCAGGAAAAAAAATATTGTCATCATGTTGGAGAAAATCTACCATAAAAACTTATGCCCCTATTTGGAGTAGATGGGTCGGATTTTGTCAAGAAAATAGCTTTAATTTTTGTTTACCGGAACCTGCAAACGTAGCTAGATATCTCGGATATATTTAACTGATGGTCTCTCTTATCGAACAATTCTCGTGCATAAATCGGTTATTGCATCTGTTTGCGAAACAATATTTAATATTAAAATTTCTGCTAACCCGATCGTAAAACACATGCTGAAAGCTATTTCCTTGGCAAAACCTGCGCCTTATAAATTACCACTTTGGGATGCAAGGATTTTGATTAGATTTTTAAAAAGATACAATATTAATTTGAATAGTCTTTATCAAGTATCTAAACATACAGCTGCTATTTTGTTATTATCGTCTGGTCGTAGAGTACACGACCTTACTCTCTTACATATTGATAGTCAACACTTTTTTGATAATTCTGACTCTATTTCCTTGCTGCTTTCGGTTCAAAGACTGATTCGTCCTCTTATCAGTAATCTAGTTGGACATTTTTATCAGCACCTGATAAGAATATAGATGCATTTACTAAGTCGTCAAGTCTAAAGTCAAGTCAAAGTCCAAATAAATAAGCAGTGCATTCCATGAATTATGTCAGTCGATTCAGTAAAGTGATAGAAGCTTTACTGAAATTTCCTAGGGAGTTTTGGAGGAAAACTCAAAATAGCACATTTTTAGAAGTTGTACCATTTGCCCACACTTGTGCACTTTAACGAATATTTAATGGTTAATATTCTACCAATATTACACATTAAGAACCGAGATAACACAAATTTATGAAAGAAATGCAAAACCCACAACGTCACCCATTGAATTCCCCGGCAAAACTCCGACGCATCGGTTTACTCAGGAATCTTTTATCAATTCGCCGAGAAAATTGCGAGTCGATATCCCAGTATGTCACTTTGCATTTGGAAACATAAGTGCGAAATATTAAATAACACGGGATTCAAAATAATCGATGAGTGGGTCGGATCTCTATTATTATCAGGATTGCTTCAAAAGTTTGAACCGATGATCATGGCGGTAGAGCATTAGGGGATTGAGTTAACAGCCGACGCCATTAAATCTAAATTATTGGCTATGGAGGACGGAAGTGAAGTTGGTCATGTTGGTACGAGTTCTTCAAATGCGTTTGCAACGAAAAGTTGGCAACATAAGAAAAATAATGAACCGCACACGCATGCGCATAAAGCAACGCAGCCATCTTAAAATGTCTAATCAAATGTCAGATGTTTCAAATGCAAAGAACATTTTAAGAATAAGTGTGTAAATACTCCAAAGCTAACAATACATTTAGTGTAGTATTTCTCAGTGGCAAGTTTAATCAAACATTTAACGTCATAAAAATACTGGTTATTGAACACATCAAATGAGCACCAAGTGAAAGAGATTATTGTCGCTGATAAGACGAAAATTTCAGTTGAAAGCTGTGTAGATGTGCAAATAACGAAATTATTGGAGATGCCAAGTACGAGAATACAGTGATGGGAGTTTTATGTGCCTAACTTGGCTACAAACTTGTTATCTGTCAGCAAGTTAATTAGCAAAGGAAATAAATACAGTGACATTTGATGAAAAGCATTGTTATATTTAGAACCAAAAGAATGAACTTGACGCAACCGCAGATTTGGTTAGAGGTGTCTACAAGCTGATAATCAAGCAAGTAAATTGTTTCTTGGCCTCAGTGTCCGGAAGTGTGTGGCATAGAAGATTTGGTAACATGAACAGTACATATCTAAATGTGACGAGAGAGGGTGCTGTAAGAGGATTGTCATACACGGACACGGAAGTTTGTGGAAGATGAAAACTAGACAGGTAGAAAGCTAAAAGTGTTTCAGACAAAACAATGGCATGGAGTTTTGCAGCAAGGAATTTGAAAATTTCCTCCACCTTTATGGGATTGTACATCAAAAAACTTGTCCATACACGCCGGAACAAAATGGTCTTTGTGAGTGCTATAACCGAACAATTGTAGAGAAAGCAAGATGCCTACTATTTGATACTGGATTGCCTAATCGGTTCTGAGCTGAGGCAGTAAATACTGCCGTCTATTTGAAGAATAGGTCCATAGTATCAGGGCCTTTAGTCAAGATGCATTCTCATCATCATCCCATACATTTTGTTTTCGAACTTCGCCGTCGAAATTATCGAATGCATCTTGACTAAAGGCCCAGGACTAAATAACGCAACACCGATAAAATCAAAATCAAATTTTTTTTTATTCAATATTGGTATTTTTAAATACTCTTTTTGAACGTCGATACTACGTGATTCCTACCACCGGTTCGGGAACTAACCCAGCGAGAAGAGCCACCAAGAAACTCGTCTGGGGCCATCTTTTACCAAAAAGATGGAAAATTATTCTTTTAAAATCAAAATTATTACAATGTTTACTTATGTCTATGTAACAAATAATAAGATAAGATAAGGAGCCACCTTATTCCCAAGGTGTGCCATCTTGAATGAAGTCATTAATTTTATAATACGCTTTGGCACACAAACGTTCTTTAACTACTTTTTTAAACTTATTAATGGAAGGTTTTGAACATTTTCTGGGATTATATTGTATAAGCGTATACATTGGCCTTTAAAGGATTTACTAACTTTGCTTAGTCTGAACACTGGCATATCTAACTTTTTCTTATTTCTAGTGTTTACACAATGATTATCACACTTCTTTTTGAAGTTGTTTAGATTCTTTCTTACATATAACACATTTTCCAAAATGTATTGAGATGCGACGGTCAGAACTTTTATTTCTTTAAACTTTTCCCTTAGAGATTCAAAAGTCGACATCTTATAAATAGAACGTATATCACGTTTCTGCAGCACAAATATTGTATTAATGTCCGCAGCGTTTCCCCACAAGAGGATGTTGTACGACATTATGATATGAAAATAGCTAAAGTAAACTAATCGCGCGGTCTCGATGTCGGTAATTTCTCTAATTTTTTTAACACCGTATGCTGCAGAACTCAGCTTATCTGCCAATTTAGCAATATGTGGTCCCCACTGTAACTTACTATCTAATGTTATACCTAGAAATACAGTGGTGTCTACTAATTTCATTTTATCATTATTTAATAGTATATTGGTTTGTGCCTGCGTAACATTTGGCAAGCTGAACTTTAAACATTTTGTTTATTAGAATTCAACAGTAAATTATTAGCATTAAACCAATGTACTATTTTTGACAGAGCACTATTTACCTCGTCATTGTTATATTGTCGTCGCTTCACATTAAAAATTAGTGAAGTGTCATCAGCAAAAAGTACTATCTCATGCTTATCATTAACTAGATAAGGTAGATCATTTATATAGATGAGAAATAGAAAAGGGCCCTAAATAGACCCCTGTGGTACTCCTAGTTTAATTTAAGTACCATTAGACCTTTTGGAATTAACTTCTACAGTCTGTGTTCTATTTATTAGATAAGAGCTTAGAAGCTTTAGTGCCGTGCCCCTTACACCATAATGGTATAATTTCCTGAACAGCGTATCATGCTCCACACAGTCAAATGCTTTGGATAAATCACAGAATATACCAAGTGCATCCTGTGACCTCTCCCAAGCTCCAAATATACAGCACAGAAGACTGATGCCTGCATCTGTTGTGGACCGACCTTTAGTAAAACCAAACTGATTACTATGTAACAATTTATTCGAGTTGAAGTGAAAAAGTAATTGATTTAGAATAATTTTCTCAAACTGACTGACTGACTTAAAGTCGGTAATATGAATATTGGTCTATAGTTAGCTGGGTCTGATTTATTCCCAGCTTTAAAGAGAGGCATCACCTTGCTGTGCTTCATCAAGTCAGGGAACACGCCACTTTTAATACAATTATTAAAAACTAATGCTAGGTGAGGGGCAATGATGTCAATTACTGGTTTTATAACTTTTGTGGACATACCCCAGAGATCAGTTGTACTTTTAATATTAAGTAATTTAAATGCCTTGATAATGTCTCTAGAGTCTATTTCTTTGAAAATAAAATTTACATCACATTCCTTCACATTATCTCTAAGTAATTTTTCGGCAACTGTAGGTGATGAATTTAAGTTTTTTGTAGTTGAGATCGGAATGTCTGCAAAAAACTTCTCAAATACTGTCGCAACTTCAATGTCAGAACTAACTTTTTTATCATTAATATAAAGTTCAAATTTAGAGTTGCGACTGGCGACTCTTCCAGTCTCATCTGCAATTATTTTCCAGGTGGTTTTCACTTTTTTTTTAGAGTTCTTAATTTTTTCTTTGATGTGAAGAACCTTCGCTGCTTGACATACCTTCTTGAAAATCTTCGAGTATTTCTTGACATACAGTTTAAAAGCTTCACTCCTGTTCATTGACATCTCGTTATACAAGTCATACAATCTTTGTCTACTAACAATAATACCTGCAGTTGCCCAGTTACTAAAATTATTTCTTTTATTATTAAATCTGACCGATTTAGAAGTAAATACAGAGTCAAATTGGTTTTTTACTACTTTAAATAAATTATTAAAAGTTTTATTTGGATTAATTGACTCATTCAAACATTGAAAACTTGAAAGTAATTTACCTCTAAATTTCTCAATACGTTTTGTGTTTACAGGAATAAACTCAATATTTTCTATCGGATTATTATCACATTTAAGATCAAATGATGCTAGCTGTCCACAGTGATCAGAGTTAAGTACATTAATTATTTCTTTCCTAAAAGTAGTGACATTTGTGAAAATATTATCTATACAAGTAGCTGTTGTTTCACATATTCTTGTTGGTTCATGAAATAAATTAATTAGATTATACGATTTGAACAAAGATGTGAATCTAACAGTGGTGGAGTTAGAGTCTAATAAATTAATATTAAAATCACCACATACAATAATCTTCTTATTAGAGACACATACTTTCGTCAGCACTTGATCTATTATTCGTGTTCCATATGTCAACTGGAACAAATGAAGTCTATGATGTCACAAAATTTAAAAGGTCAAGATAATAAATTCGAAACTCTCCATACGACGATGAAAGAAATTCAACAGCAGAAAACCGAGATCTCCAAATCCCTAGTTTTCATGTCTGAAAAGTACGAAGAAATGAGACGTGAATTGGAAAAAAGTGAGACAGAAAGAAAAACTTAATTTACATAAATGAACTGGAACTGAGAGTTAGCGGCTTGGAAAAGTCAAGCCGTAATACTAGCATCGAAATACGTTATCTTCCCCGAAAAAACCCAGAATCTGAAAAGGATATTTTTAATGTAGTTAAATCAATCGGAACAGCTATTAATGTCTGCATAGAATCAAATGATATTAAAGACCTGTTTCGCTATGAATCTAAACCCTCCTCTGGAATGCCTATTATAGTGGAGCTTACAACGGCACTGAAAAAAGAGGCTATTATTGAGGCGTCAAAAGAGTACAGGAAAATTAACAAGACCAACCTGACTACAAAATACATTAACTTACCATCCCTCCAGTACCTTTTTCAGTACTTCTATGTTATCTACCTTCAATGCCATAATGTTTAGTAGACAAAGCATACTACATCCAGTTATATTACCGCCTAACAAAGAGCTTGTCGATAACTTACCTGCTGATGTAAAATTACCTGTAAATTTAGAATTAAGTGAAGTGTTTACCCTAATAAATATTTCTAGGGTATTTAGCTCTAGTATTAATGGTAAAGTAGTATTTATTTTAAGAATTCCCCTTGTATCTCCAAAAGAATACATTTTATATCAAAATATTGTTCTTCCTACACCACATGATGTATCCAAATCTAATTATTTTACTTATGTTGTACCAAATAGTAAATATATTGCAATGACCAATGATAAAACATCATATGGTAACTTAGACTCACTACAGGAATGTAGGGCGATGAATTCACAAACTTACATCTGCGACGTGACAACTGTATTTTCGACCAGTGAACATCCGAGTTGTGAAAGTGTGTGTGTGTATCATAAGTGCTCTACCAGTGCAGTGTAAAACAGATAGTGTTCATGGCAAAATTGATATTTGGAAATCCATTTCAAACAATAGGTGGATATACTTATATGTACAATCTACATATAGTAAAGTATTAATGGAATGTCGCAACAAAACAAATATTGATTTAAATGTAATAGGCACAGGATTACTTTATGTGCCCAGTAATTGTTAAGCTTACTGTAAGAATACTAAATTAGTTCCTAAGTCCAAAATTATGGAATTTAAAATAAATAAGATAGTATCTAATATTAATATTATAAATGACTCTTGTTGTAATTTTAAAGGGATATAAATGAAATGAATAATGAGGCTCATATAAATTTGCAGGGTTTCGTTTGGACGTAATTAGTAATGAACATAAATTAAAATTAAAATCTTTATCAAAAGAAGACGATAAAATTATAAATGAACATAGTTTTATCAAGTATGAAACTCATTATTCCACACTTTAATAATAATTTCTTGTACTATTGTTTTATTATGCATTTATAAATGTTTTATCTTAATAAAGAGACACAACTGCTGTCCTCGCATCCTTCCATGATTTTCCCAAACTCTTTCTGTAAATCCATCTCCAACCTAAGATACACCTTCTTCTCCTTCTTCTATGCCTCTTCAAGACTTAGCTAAAGGTAAAATTAACAATAAACCTGTTCCTACACCTAACCTTAGAGTAAATGTCTAACTTCCTTAATTCCGTTTTCCATAAACTTCGTCCCCGAAGTTTAGTCTACCCCCGGGAGGTGTTATATCTCGCTCCTGTATGCTAATATGCTCACCATAGCTTTCTCATCTGCTGATACTGCATTTCTCCTGTCATCCTATATCCTAAGTCCCTGTTAGACATTCCGTTTCCATCTCCCGACCGCGGCAGTTGTTTCTATAATTACTATTTCGTTTTTCTATTTCATTACTATTCCAGTTTGTTAAGGACTGCGCTTATGTTTGGGTCGGGGCTGTTAGGCTCGGCAGTTTGCGGTACGAGTGTGTTCTTCCAGCTTCAAGGTCAGATTTTGTACCATCTTCTTTAGCTCAGCAATTTCAGATGAAGCACTCGAAGTAGCACATACGACGGGACCAGAGGATGTGATGAACATTACCAGGTAAATGATTTCTTGAATTTTATCGGCCAGATCTGCCAGCTGCTCCAAACTGTGCGAGGGTTGCGAAGCTAAAATGGTCTGCACGTTACTCGGAAGACAGTTTGTCCAAATCGACCGAATGAATTATTCCGATAGTTTATGTCCCGCAAGGTCAAGAAGATGACGAAGAAACTCCGATGGTTTGCGGTCTCCATTGCGGACTTCATGGGTGAGAAGCGCTTTACCTTAAATTCACGTGACGCGGAGAGTCTCCTTATTACTTCGCTTTTAATCTTTTCTTACTTGTTCATGGGTGGATGATTAATTATAATGTCCGAAGAAAACTGCGATACCTTAATGTTATGTTTTGAGCGGTCATACGACATATTATCGTAGTCGTATCGTGTGTTGTAGTGCGGGCTTTTATTGGTACGACGCGTGACGTGGGCCGATCCTTTGGATTTGACAGTGTCATCGCTGCTGCTCATGGTTGTGTAAGCTCTGTTCTTGGGATCACCAGTTGTAGCATGCGGTAGTGGTGATGAAGATGACATGGCATACCAAGTTGGTAGACGGTAAAGACGGTGCAGAATGTTGATGCAGGCAGATGGATGAAATAAGCAAAGCAATCACTGTAATCCAGTTTATCAGCACTGATACAAGTTCACACAGTCAGCAAATCAATGATTCACATACTCCGCATTAATTATTTAACAGTTTTTAGAAGGTGTATTTAAAGCGACACGTCACACGGCTATACGTCGTACAGTTAAAATCCGACTGACTGGCGGGGCGAACATCGCGTCGCGCGCACTGGGCTTATCGCACATAGGTACCTATGGGACTTACCGGTATGGCTGCGCGTGCGCCGTGAGACCTTACGACACGATATTTGACGCTGTTTACCTAAATTTCAAATTTAAGTTGTTTAGTACGTGTTAATTATAGACTATGTAAAACTATGTAAGACTATGTAAAAAAATCCAAAATATAAATTTAGATAAAATTGTAATGTATTGTATGTTTTGTGTTTATTTAAATAAATGGTATGAGTATAAAGTATGAGAGAGTGACTCTATGCATGAATGTGTGTGTGTGTGTGTGAACTGTAAATATTTGAATTAGATTTATTGTAGTTAAAATTTCATCAGTCACCACAAATGCACAAAATTACACAATTCATGTTGCCAAACCCCCCTAATGAAGCTTACTGTCTAATATGGAATTAAAGAAATACAGTGATTTTGGTGCACCTTATTCAAAGGGTTGACATTCATTTAGAAATATTTGAACAGAAATACATTGAAAGCGATCATACTCATATGGTAGTAGATTCCATGCACAGTGCAATCGAGAAGGAGCAGCGAAATTCGGCAGTTTATTCTATGATTGGCTGGAAATCAATTATGACTCGTGCACGGTCGAAGCGACGCCGCAACTTTGCCCCACCATATGTCGTAAAAGAGTTTACATATGATGAGATGCTAGATGTACGAGCACTTAATGAAACATTAATGAAGAATATGACCAGAGATAAAGATGGGGATAAAATAAATTGGTTGAAAATAAAATGCCTGATGTTTGAGAAAGCGCGGCCAGGTATACTCATGTTTCATTATGAGCATGAGGGGGTTTGACGTATTCCAAAAGTTAGAGAAAAATATTTCTAGGACATGGAATAGAGGACGTGAGACAAGATGTGTCAAAGTTGCAGAGCAGGTACCAAGAGAAGATTTAATATTACAGCTAAAAAATTACCAAATCCCAAAGGCTTATAACGGTCCTATTCCAATATCAGAGGCCAAAAAGAAAGAACTTCTCAGCCTTTGCACCAAAAGAATAATTCCACGTGAACTACATTCGTGGTATTAAGAGCTGCCTACCGGAAAATAAATAACGGACAGTCTGATGGAACCCGATGTAACAGAAGATGAAAGAGAAATTGAATAATCTCAACTTTGAATACGATAATCATTAAATAAAGGTTATTCAATTTCTCTTTAACTTTTTAAGTAATTATTGTCAATATCATAACATTGTATGTTACAAAATGATATTTTTATTTCATTTATATTACATTAATTAAAGATTTCATTTATAAAGGTAAATTTTAACTTTTCACTAAGTGTAACATGTTCCGTTTTTATTTAGTTGAAATTTAACTAAGCATACTTATTACCCTTCTGTCACATCAGTTTTTATGAAAAAAATATTATGGGCGAAAACTAACTAAACTGGTTTTTATTGAATATCTATTAAAATAAATTATTTAAATTCATTCAAATGAATGTTTAAGTAACTTTGGTACAGCATCTATGCAATGGCAAAAATAAAAAGTTTCTATCTCTTATCAAAAATCTGCTAGATTTTTTAAAATATTTTACAACTTTAAACGCTCGTATAACAAAAAGATGAAAAATCTATCTGGTGAGTTTTCGTTCTACGGGAACGATATAATTGTCGTGCCTAGAAATCCTATTTTTAACTACAAATTTAGATCTTTAATATACAGTCCATCTATAAATAACGTTTTTTAATCTCCACGCTATCGAAGAGACCGGGGGTTCCCGTACAGAAGGCTCTGAGATTTGTGAAACCTATGGCGCTATAGACATTGCAGGCGATGACGGCGGAGTGTCATTATTCATAATCTCCAGTTCCTTTTGTTCCTTCATTATATTTCGCTGTGTTCTTGGAGTTGTTCACTTATAGGTTTGCTGCTTTCTTTTTTTGGTACCTCTCTCCGTCTTTTTTGCGTCCCCTTTTTTTCATCTTCAGTCATCTTTTTTCGGTTTCGGGCCAATCTTGAAATAAAATCTATTCTCTGAAAAGAAAAAGAAAATCTTAGTCACGTAAATCACACATAATGTCTTGTAATTATATGATGAATTTAATCATAATTTGGAATATTGCAGATTTTTGCCCAAAAATTAGAACAAACCTTTGTGAATTCAATTAAACATTAAAATTATATTTATTTGTCACGGAATCATGTTAATTACAAAACATCACTTGTGTAGTTAAACATCACTTCTGTAGAAATACTTGATTTCTGCACAAAAAGAAGTAAATAAAAAAAACATTACTAAATAAAGAATTATAAATAAAGAACTTACTGTTTTGAAGCAAATGTAGAAGTGATATTTGAACTTTTACAGTACATAGAATCACTTTTGTTTTCTTCCTAATTCGTAAACAACTTCACACAAATCTCAACCTCTAGTAAAACAAGGACAAAAAGTGTTTTGGGGTTGCTTGCTTAGCAAAAAGGTGTGGCTATAACAAAAAAATAAAAAACTACCAGCTTTGTACAGTCTTTCTACAGGCGTGATTTAGCTTCCGCGAACACTGTTGTCTAATTAAATTGGAAGTCATTACAATAAAAAAAAAATGTCACCTATATGTCACATTTTTCTGTTCTTGTTCAGTTCCCCGCCATTAGTTCCCGCGTATAGCTTGATTTTTCACTACAAGACAAATTAACATTTTTCCATGTGCTAAAAAACTATATTTAGACATTAGTTACTAACATAATAGTGTTATGGCATATAAGATGTGTGTGATATGTGTAATAATAATCAGTTACATAGGTATGAGACTTTTAATGCCAACAAACATCCTAATCTTTCAAAATTAGAGAGATTGAACTATTGAAAAGGACTTGTAAAACCGCGAGTAATAGACATAGTGCAGTGAAGTGAAATATTTCAGTAATTGTCACACATAAACAAATTAAATTTAGTTGTGAAAACAGCCTTTCAAACTTTCAAATCCAAAAGTTCCGTATTATTATTATTCCTATTTAAACTATTTTCAACTGAAAAAATGGCCAACCAGAGACTTATTATACAAAACGAGCTATATGCGAGACTGCAAAAGGTTGAAGTTAACTACAGAAAATCGCCCAGAGATAGATTAACAGTAGCATATATTGAGACTAGATTACAAACTCTAGAGGAAATTTGGGATGATTTCAGAGAGGGTCACAAACTATTAGTTTCTCCTGTACCCAAGACTACCCCTGGGGACTCACTCACATACTTTACAACAGATACTTATGATTTATTTTATGAACATTATACTACATACAAAACTTTTTTTTTTTTTACTTTTGCCACACAGTGCTGGAGAACTCGAGGCAAGCCTGGGAAAATCTACTCACCTTTCCCTACCGATTTCTGCATATCACCTCTAGTGATATGCAGAAATCGGTAGCGGATCTCTATCCGCTCAACAATGCCTCCCTCACTTCAAGAATCAAAAAGAATTGTGTTTCGGATATTAACCTCAACCCAAATTTCTCTTCACATTCCTCGGTCAAACATAACATCGTGAAAACTGTGGAAAATAAAATAAGCGAGGGAGACATTAAGGGTGCAGCGCGGCTACTGTTTTCCAATGACAGGGTCGCCCCCGACTGCCCAGAAACCCTCATCGCCCTGCAAAACAAACATCCATCACAATCCAATCCTTTCACAGTTTCCAATGACGCATTACCACCACTACAAACGTCGACAGACAGAGTACGCGGAGCCATCTTGTCCTTTCTTCCAGGTTCAGCTGGCGGCCTCGACGGTCTCACCCCTCAGCATCTGAAGGACCTCACCAGCGGTTGCTACGTGGAGGGCTCGCATCAGATATCGTAGACATTCTGTATGGAGCTAACCTCTGCGCCTTGAGGAAGACAGATGGTGGCATTCGTCCGATTGCTGTCGGCTCCACATACCGGCGCCTTACAGCCAAACTAGCTTGCAAATCGGTCACTTCCCTCGCGTCATACTTCCAGCCAAAACAGCTCGGTTTTGCCTGCAAAGGGGGTTGTGAGGCCGCCGTTCACTCTTTCAGGACAGCTATCCACAATCAAGGCGATGATGTGTTTCTGAAGGTCGATGTCAAAAACGCTTTCAACTCAGTTGACCGAGGCGACATGTTGGCCCAAATTAAATCTAAAGCACCTGCCATTTTACCATTTACGCTCCAGTGTTACAACGACCCCACCAAACTCATTTACAAAGACCACCTTATCTCATCCGAAGTGGGCTGCCAACAGGGCGACCCTCTAGGTCCAGCAATCTTCAGCCTTGCTATACACCCGGTCATCGAGCTTCTAAATTCAAAATTTAATGTTTGGTATTTGGATGATGGGACCCTTGGAAGCGATGCACCCACTGTACTATACGACTTCCGCACTCTGATCCGCGAGTTCGAAAAAATAGGTTTGCAGCTGAACCTAGGTAAATGCGAACTTTTTGTGCCAGACAGTTGTGGGGATAGAAACGCGATTATATCCAGCTTTAAAGAAATAGCTCCACAACTGGTCTGTCATTGACAAGGATTCGCTCTTCCTTTTGGGCTCACCTATTTTAGGCGAATCTCTCCCGGACTTCATAGATAACAAATCACAAAATTTTAATGAAACTAGACCGCCTCCTCCAAATAAACTGTCACATGGCCTTTACCCTAATCCGTTTTTGCATTTTCGTACCTAAATTGACATGTCTTACGGTATTGTCAACTGTGGAAGTTCCCTCAACTTCTTAAAGAGTTGGATGATACCATGAGACAAACGCTCTCCACTATTTTCAATACAAATTTCGATGACCGCGCATGGACTCAGGCAACGCTTCCAGTTAGGTTCGGTGGCCTGTGTGTTCGAAAGCCCTCTGACATATCGCTTCCGGCCTTCTTGTCCTCAGTCCACGCGAACCACAGTCTTATCTCCAAAATACTACATAACCCATCCTACTCCAATATCGTCCAGTTCCCTTTCTGGACGCGGCCAAGGACGCCTGGAGCGCAACTAGTGCTTGTAGCGAATTTCCTGATAATACCTTTTCCCAAAGGCTCTGGGACGAGTCACTCTGCAGATTGGTACGGAATAATCTTCTTAATACGTCCTCCAGTCCTGTGGAGCAGGTTCGCCTCTTAGCTGCGGAGAAGTGGGAGTCGGGCCTTTGGCTACAAGCATTACCGTCACCCAATACGGACATTGCTGGATCGAACAGCTTTCCGGTTAGCCACTTCCCTGCGTCTTGGCACCCCCCACGTCCCCCCCCCCATCGCTGTGTTTGTGGTGCAAACGTGGACAGCCTCGGACACCACGGGCTGTCCTGTCAACGAAGCGCCGGCCGCATCTCCCGACATCACTGCCTGAATGATCTCATCCGTCGGGCTCTTGTCACCGCCGGAGTGCCAGCTGTACTGGAACCCTCTGGTTTGGCGCGCGACGATGGCAAGAGACCAGACGGTATGACCTTGGTCCCTTGGAGTGGGACGGGCTCTTGTATCGGACGCTACTTGCGTTGATACACTTGCTCCGTCCCATGTCCAGAGCACCTCGAGTTCTGCAGGTGCGGCCGGCAAACAGGCGGAAAATCTCAAGCGGCGCAAGTATGAGAACATTGGTGGGGATCTCATATTTGAACCGTTTGGGGTTGAAACCCTAGGTACATGGGGTCTGGGTGCGCATAAACTTTTCAGAGAAATCTCCAAAAAACGAGGTCACCTCGTTTTTTGGAGATTTTAAAAATTTTAATCTACCTACACCTGATGATGACTTTGTCGAAACCGGTCGTGTAATATATTAAAATTAATGTAAAATACTTACTAACGTGGAAATAGTGCAAGAAGTCCTGTGTGTTATTACTGTGAAACATGAATTTCCACCAAGAACCTACAGTACAATCAATAACATATTTAGCTGAATGTGTCTAAATCACACAGTAAGTAATTTTATCGAAACACAAATTGCAGGAAATGTTTCCGAAAACATCATACCATACAACACATTGAGAGATGAATCTACACAAAGAGAGAATAATATACAAAAAGAGGACAAGAACAACACTGAAACAAGAATAATAGCTAACTTTTCACAAGGTCTACAGAGTAACAGGTCTAATACCTACAATGTACTATTGGCAGCATTAGCATACAGCATTAATAAATGCATATGGAAGCAATGGAGTAAAATACAGCATACGGGCTTTTCTAGACCAAGGCTTACAAGCGTCATTCATTAGTGAATCTACCATACAATTGTTAAACCTTAAACGTACTCCTGTAAGTGGTGTGGTGTCAGGTGTAGGCAAAGCGGAAACTAGAATTAAGTATTCAGTCTCAATATTGTTAGTCACGTTACAATCCAAATGCCAAATATTGTGTGACAGCTTATGTATTAGGAGTGTTAACATCAATACTGCCAGGCAATAACCTTTGTGCACCTAAATGGATACAATTGGAACAATTAGAGTTAGCCGACCCAAATTATGCAACACCAGGTAAGATGGACATTATTTTAGGAGCAGACATATATAGTGAGATTTTACTTACCGAGATGGTGAAGCATCCTGAAGGAAGTTTTATTGCTCGGCATACAGCGTTTGGACGGCTATTGTCGGGAAGAATGTCAAGAGATATACAAAAGGAGAGAATGATAAGCATGCACATGCAAATGAGAAGTGATGATATACTGAGAAAAATTTGGAAAATTGAAGCAGAACCAGATTAAATAACTAAAAGACTAACTGAACAAGAAGAAAAATGTATAGAGTTTTATAAGAAAACTACTACAAGAAATGAAGAAGGGAGATTCATTGTACATTTACCTTTTAAAGTAGGAGAACCACAATGTCAGCATGGAGATACGAGAAACATAGCAAAGACAAAACTATTATACCTAGAGAAAAGATTACAGAAAGACACAAATTTACAAAGAGAATATGAGAAAGTAATAGAAGAATACACTGCCTTAGGACATATGGAGCTAGTCCCTCATAATGATTTAGATAATCCCAGAGCAACTTACCTTCCTCACCACGCAGTTAGAGGAGATGACAAGGAGACAACTAAAGTACGAGTTGTTATGAATGCATCTTCAAAAGGCACTAACGGTATATCTCTCAATGATGAATTAATGGTTGGTCCTAAGACACAACAAGACTTACGACACATTCTAATGCGCTGGCGTACACATTCAATATGTATAATATCGGACCTTGTCACAATGTACAGGCAGGTGCTTGTAAATAAAGAGGACGCAAATTTTCAACGCATCTTGTGGAGATCCAACCCAAGCATGCCGCCGATTCAAGACTACAGACTTACCACACTTACCTTTGGAACCGCTTGTGCTCCATTTTTAGGAATCAAGTCATTACAAACACTTGCTAATGAAGAACTGGCGAAATATCCAATTGCAGCTGAAATAACAATGAAATTACTACGTAGACGATCTTATGACAGGATGTGAGACGGAAAATGAGGCTATACATAATTCACCTCCACGGTAAACTTACGAATCTGCAAAAAACCAATTTTACACGAGTGCGTTTCAAAACCATAAAATAATAATTAAAAGTATTGTTGCGCTTCTGAAATCAACTCTAATATTTTTGATTTACATAATGCTGTGTGTTTTAGATACAATCAATGAATTTTCATTATTGGATTTAAATCACAAAATAATGCACATTCGTTAGTTTGCACTTTCATACATATACATAATTAGGTATTTATTGATACCATGGCAAATTAACCAAAGTGATACTTTCGTAAGTTCGTACTTTTTGTACCGTAGTAAACTTACGAATATGGTACTTTCGTATGTTTACCTAAGTGCATAATTGTAAAATTGGTAGTTTGCATTGTGCAAACTACCCGACCGGGGTTTTGTATAATCGTATATTCTTTAACTTTTTAACCGCACAAGTCGGATTCATACGACGGTAGTTTTCGATAATCTACGTATTTAAAATCAAGCGGAATGGATTCGAAATTTTTTGTCGTGTAAATGCAATTTGCGCGGTTAAAGGGTAAAATGACAAGTAGGTAATGCAGCACTGCCGCCTCTATCATAAACAACGCATTTGCATGGCGGCAACTTTCGAGTAATTCGCGCCTAAAGTTTAATTCTTTTTTTTTGTTGTTCCTATGAAACTAACAGGAATATTCCAAATTTTTTTTGTTTTGTTTCGTGCCTTTAAATGTGAACTTTGCATGTGCGATGCCATATTTATATATTTAATTATTTTGAATATTTTTAAAGACGAAAATTTTTTATGACTAGAAAACATGGATTGCAATAATGTTAATTTACTAAGCATAATCAACGCATGTATGACAGTTGCGTTGTTTATGTCTAGGGAAATGCATTTGTGTTGTTTATATCTAGCAAAGATAATGGAATTACTTACATTTAAGTTCACATTTATAACGTATATGTTGCACATACGTATCAACATGACTAGCAAAGAATGTTAAGATCAGCTCACATGCGTTTATTTTTTTTTGTAACCGAGCAAAAAAAAACAACTTAAATCATTTCAAATATTTATTAGAATAACAAAAAGAAGTCGGTTAATGTAATAAATGCCGTTGCCACTATGACATTTTTACTATTAAGAATGACACATCCATTCTTATTAAACTTAACTTGGCCACCATTATTAATTATTTTACTTACTGAAAGCAGGTTTGTAGCGAGCTCAGGTATGTATAGCACATTTGTAGGCAAAATAAATAATATTTTTCTTGTCTTTTATCATATGTACACACAAGCTTATTTGTCCGGAGCTTTGAACTGGGTAATGTTTTGTTATTCGCCACTTTAATGCTGTTAATATGTGAATTTCTTACTTGTTTCAACAGATCCAGAGTCATCAAATGCATGTGACAAATTTTACCATACCTTCTTTTGCGGTTACAGCTTCTTGAATGTGAATATATATATATATATATATATATATATATATATATATATATATATATATATATATATATTAAGGAAAGAGGTATCAGAAGTGAAACTAAGAAGCCTAATATTACAGAAGTATTTTATTAAATGCGATTACAATTCTACAAGCGTAAACAAATGCACCAAATCGGAGCTCGCGCACACGCACACGTCTATCCCGCAGCGAGTCCCTATGACGCTGACCGCCGCAACCGAAGCCCGATGACACCTGCCTCGGCTCTCCTTACACGGCCTCTCCTGACGGAAGAACGTTCTCGTTCTCCTGTGGTACGACTTCTGATGACCTTTGGGCTCCATCGCTCGACGTACTAGGTGTCGGCTCCAGGACTCCCATGAGCTCAGAATCGTCTTGTTCTGCGTCGGTATGGAAAACGAAGCTAAAATATCCAAGATAGGATCGTGAGGTCTGCTCACTTAACAGAGTCTTTAAGGGATACAACCTTGAGGTCTGCTCATATTATGCAGTCACTGTGAGGTCTGCTCTCGACTGTATCACTGAGAGGCTTGCTCTATCAATTATAACAACGTTCGTATCAAGTGTTAGATTTACTCAATCACGAAATGCACTTGTGAGATCTGCTCACTTTAAGCAAGTGTGAGGTCTGCCCACATGATATACAACTATGAGGTCTGCTCATGTAACACAACTGTTAGGTATGTTCATATAAGACAATTATAAGGTCTGCTCATTTAACACAACTATGAGGTCTGCTCATATAATACAATTGTAAGTGCTTATGGACAATTATGCGAAATCAACACAAAATACGTTTTAACTCACTTTCAAAGAAAGCCAGACATGAATCCGGAGTCCACTCTCCTTTCCACAACACCATGGACTCTGCCGCTGCTTGAGTTAGTTTTCCATAGGAACCGCCAACAAGCTGTAGCTCGTATCTCCCTTGAGGCAGAGCTTTCATCACGCGGTAAGGACCTCGCATACCAGAGTCAAGTTTTCCTGTCGACTGTGCTTTATTGATAGCAAATACTAGCGAATCTATATCAAACACATGAGGCAAACGTCTATTTTTATTAATCAGAGTGTCCTGGTATTTTTTATTTTGGTTCAAGCGCTCCGAGGCGCGTTGTTTCCTCATTGTGTTCATGGCTTGTTTGTTAGGGTTTAAGCCTTCTATCGCTATATCACGAACAAGGTTTCTAATGACTGGTGTAACAGCTTCCGTCCCAATAAGGAGGCTGAGATGTGAGTATTGAGTTGTCTTCTGCTTTGTTATGTTTAATACCAGTTGTAACCTCCAAAATACACTGGACCATTCTTCTTGACGGTAATTAGAATGGATGCGGATCATGTTTATTAAAGTACGACAGTAACGCTCAACTTGGCCATTAGACTGGTGCATTTCAGGCGTAATAAGGTGGACATCACTGCCAATTTCATTTGTCCATTGTAAAAATTCGGAGCTTTGTAACATTCGGCCTCGATCAGCGACAATTAATTTAGGAGAACCGAATAATGAAATGGCATTTAAAAAGTGACGCTTCAACTCGCTCGCATCCTGCCTTATCATTGGATACAAAAGGCAAAATTTTGTAAAAGCGTCCACAATGATTAGGACATAGCGATGCCCATTTGATTCGGGAAGTGGACCTAATGCATCAGCATGTACGACAGTAAAGGGACAATCTGGTTTCTCCCAAGAATGAATAGGTTGAAGTGGTGCACGAGGTAATTTCTTTTGTGACATGCATACAATACAATGAGAAATATATTTTTTTACAAATGGCCTCAGACCAGGAAACCAAAAATGTTTTATTATGAGATCAAGGGTTTTGTCCACACCACAATGATCGTGCTCATCGTGGAATACACGAAGTAAGCTTAATCGGTGACCCTTTGGAATGAAACACAACAGACGTGACTGCTCGCCAGCTGGTGTAAAATTGTAATATAGAAGGTCATTCCTTTTGACGTAATGTTTAGGGTCTAATTTTCCATCATTTAATTTTTCGATTAGAATCTGTGTTTCCTCGTCTGCGGCTTGTGCTATTTGAGCCCAACTTCGAGGCTTCTGAATTTGGACTACGTTTACAGGATTTCGGCTTAAATAATCAGCATGAGACAAAGCACTACCTTTGCGGTATTCAAGAGAAAAATCAAAATCCTGCAAATACATCCACCATCTGGCAACCCTAGGCATTAAATCTTTCTTTTTTTGTGTTAATTTAAGAGCATTGCAATCAGTGACAACTTTAAAATGCACGCCAATCAGATAATGCCTGAAATTTTGCAATGCCTTAACGACTGCCATAGTCTCTAATTCATACGAATGGTAGTTTGATTCGGCGCCTTGTGTTAGTCTACTAAAATAAGCTACTACCCTCTTATGTACAACGTTATGAATTTGAATCACAACAGCCCCGTAACCGTTCGCGCTTGCGTCTGTGTGTACTTCAATGGGCAGTGCTGGGTCATAAATAGCAAGTACGGGCTCATTAATTAAACACTCAATTATACTTTTCCTAGCTGCTTCTTGCTCAGATCCCCAATCGAATGTTATGCCTTTCTTTGTGAGGTGTGCAATGCAAGCTATTTTAGATGCAAAACCGGCAATGTACTTTCGAAAGTACCCAGCCAAACCCAAAAACTGACGTATTTGTTTTACATTTTTTGGTATAGGAGCTTCAACTAGAGATTTTACTTTGTGTGGGCTTGGTCTTACTTGACCCTGACTGATAGAACGACCTAAATACTCAATTTCAGTTGATAAAAAAGAACATTTACTCAAATTAAGAGAAAACCCAGCTTCAGTCAAAGTTTTGAGTACCTTGTGTAAAGTTTTAAAACCCTCGTATTCGGAATTACTTAATATAAGGACGTCATCAATATAAACAAGGACTTTACCGGAATCAATGAGGTTCCGAAGAGTATTTGAAATAATACGTTGGTATACCACTGGTGCATTTGCCAAACCATAAGGCATTTTTAAATACTCATAATGTCCTTCCGGCGTAACAAAAGCTGTGAGTGGAATCGACTCTTTTTCCATTGGAATCTGGTGAAATCCTGTTGCCATATCAAGGCTCGTAAAAAACTTATGACGACCTAAGCGATCAATGTGATCATCTATTAAAGGCAATGGAAAACGATCTTTGACTGTGATTTCATTTAATTTTCTAAAATCTACACACATACGGTCTTTATCGTTCTTTTTATTTACTAGGAGAATAGGACTAGAATATTCAGATTCAGATTCTCGTATAATGCCTTTATCTAACAAGTCTTTCACAATTTCGCGAACGCGTAAATTTTCAGATTGCGAAAGACGGTACGGTCTATAATTAACAGGGGTATTGCTGTTAAGTTTAATCGACATACTTCCGGTTTTTACAGTAGAGCTGGCTGTTCCCGTGATAAAAAAGTCAGAGAATTCGTCTATAATAACCAGCAATTTGTTTAACGCGTTGTCAACAAGTTTTGTTTTTATTGACGTTCTGTAGTCGCAATTAATAGTGAAAACATAATCGTGCTTGTTTCTGTTGCGCGTGATACATTGTCGTTCTCGAGATCGTACATATGTAATGTCGTCACGGTTTAGAACATCAGTACCTATTATGACCGGAGTGTTCATATACTCCGATGCTACTATGAAGAGATCAACTTCTAGGGTGATATCGTCAAATTCTATAGGTAAGGTTACGTAACTGGTGGACTCTATTTCTTGACTTCCAATACCTTTTAAAACTCTAAATGCGGCTTTACATGAGCATTTAAAGTGTTTTATTAGTGATGAGGAAATAAGTGATATAGAAGAACCACTATCGATTAAAATATCCACAGGAATGCCCTGTATTACTGCAACTACGATGTCTACACTTTTAGAAAAGTCTTTCATTTCATGACAGAAATTCACATTGTTTTCATTACGAGACTCAGATCTTATTTTAGCGAAGCAAGTATCCACTTTATGACCTGGTTTCTTACAAAAAGAACAGGGTTCTGCTCTAAATTGAGCCGTCGTTTGAGTACTGGATACTTGAGTCGCCATAGGGAAGTTATCACTATTTGAATTAGGTTTCGCTCTCTTATAACAGTTAGCTAAAATGTGTCCGGGTTGTCCACACGAAAAACACAAATTGTTGTCAAATCTGCGTTTCCTCGCAATGTTGGTGCGCTTTTCTTTAAATTTACGATGCCGTTTAAATAAATCTGGCTGAACCTCATTTGAAGTCGAAGTACTGAAGCTATTTTTAATATAAATCGAAAAGAACTTTACTAGATCACTTGGTAATAAACTGGCATTAGTTGCAGCTGCTCTGATTTGTGGGTCAGTAATACCACGAATAATTATGGCGGAAATTAACTCCTCACTCACACCTGCCACTATACGTAAACGAAGTAGTGAGCGACGCGCGTAGTCCGCGTAAGTTGAATATTGATCTGAGTTGGTACTCATTACTTCAAACAATATATCAGCTACGTTTACGTTTTTCGGACACAGAGGCTTGAACTCCCTTTTAAAATTGGTCCAACTACGATCATTTGTGACCCAATCATTGAGCCATGTTCGAGCATCACCTTTCAAACAATTACCGATTCTAGAAAAACATTCGTTATCACTCCAATTATTAATCGTTTTGGCCCGGTCAACCTCTTGACACCAAACTTCAATGTTATGAAGAGATGGGTCGAAGCTAGAAATATAATACGGCTGATTAGACCGTACAGCAGTATTAATTGAACGTAACGCGTCACCCAAAGCGTTTGTTAGTATTTGTTCCGATGACGTAGACGCACTACTCGCGGGCTGCACTTCTGGTTGAACGCCCGGTCCTGTTACCACGCCTATCTTATTACACCCGCTTGACTGGCAATGATAATCACTCGTGGATTATTTTTTTCGGGGTGGGGTACCGGGTGGTGTATATGTGTCCCGCGTTACACCGATATCGTCCCTAGTTTTTATGACCGGAATATTAGAAGATGGTATCTTAGACAAATTATTTTCGCTGTTAAATTCGTGACCATCGACTTTTAAACGCGTTAAGATAGCACCTAACATATCTCGTAGCGAATCAACGTTACGAACCCTATCTGCGCTACGAACGCTACGAGTCGTAGACGGTGAGCGAAGTCTACGAGAAGAACAACGATCTCTTTCATGCGAACGGCAACGAGACCGAGATCTACTTCGAGTTCGGGGAATTCCGCGCGACCGCCGGCGCTGCGAGCTCGGATTACTAGCCGACATGACCGATAACGCGACTCGGTGCCACGAAATATAACAAAGGATTGCGTAATAGTCCACCTTTTGTTACTACGCACTAGATTTTACTTACTAATTTAAAAAGTCACTAGAATCACAATTGTCAGGAATGTCACTAATTTTACACTTTCACAGATCAAAAATCTAAGATCCGTATAAAACTTAGATGGCTCTAAACGTACTAAGGCCGTGAGCTTTTTCTTTCATAATCCCACTTCTGATTTAAGGAAAGAGGTATCTAGAAGTGAAACTAAGAAGCCTAATATTACAGAAGTATTTTATTAAATGTGATTACAATTCTACAAGCCTAAACAAATGCACCAAATCGGAGCTCGCGCACACGCACACGTCTATCCCGCACCGAGTCCCTATGACGCTGACCGCCGCAACCGAAGCCCGACGACACCTGCCTCGGCTCTCCTTACAATATATATAGTTCACAGGATCGACAAGAAGTATTATTTTGGATCTAGCTTTATTATCACGTTTTTTATAATTCTCGCTTGAAGCTTCAGGTTTCACACAATCCCATAACTCTTCATGTTGCAGATATGTTTTCACTGCAAACCGTCATGTGGAGTAATTATGCCGGCCGGTTAATTTCTCAATTAATGCCAATGGATTATTAGACATGTAGAGTAGTGTCACTTGTGTATCAATATTCTTCAATTTTATTAATAGACCGCCTGGCGTAATGGCGTATATAGGTTAGATTTTTTTGTTACTTTTCACGAACAGAGTTTATCTACTTTTGCCCTGTTTTTACTTTATTGGACTTTCTGGGCCCATAACCTGTTGTTATTAAATGAAATACTTATGTTTTACTGTAAAATTAATAAACTTTAATAAAGAGAAAAAATAAAAGACATGCGCTAGTAATGTCCACAGAGTAGAGAGCGAGTTGGGTCAAAGACAACATTAATAGAAATGGATACAGACTATAGAAGGCGTGAAATATAAATACTTATATTACAACAATCCTTCACTTTCCTGCGCCCAGAAGATGCAGCTCCTGAAGAGCAAAGTAAAAGGTGAGCCTAAAAAATTGATTCAGCATCTTCAAATTAGTTCTAGCAATTATCCTGTATGCTGAAATATCCTTACGCATCGCTACGACATCTCAAGAATATCCTGAATATCCCTGTGAGTCAGCAAAAATCAGCCTATCATCTCAAGCGCATTCACGACACAACCTACGAGAGCGTGAATGCAATAAAGAATCTCGGGGTCGACGTCTCCACGTGCGACCCTTTCCTAGTGTGCATTTTAGCGGAAAAATTGGATGGATAGATGAAACCAACGATAATAATATCGATTCCCTAAAATCTAGAGAATTGCCTGTGCTGGAAGAATTTCTACGATTTTAGGAAAATAAGTTTATATCTTTAGAAACCTCAAGGAAAAAACAAGAAAATTCCAGCAAAAATTCTCAATATTATGACATACAACAATGTCCTTCGTCACCCAAAGATCATCAAAATGATCAAAAATCTTCTAAATATCTCAATCCTAAATTCAAGCTAAATTATAATAATAACTATTCAACGAATCAAATATACAGGGTGTCTGAATACCACTTCCATTAACTTTGGGATATGATTATACTACTTTTTATCATTACAAAAATGTATTTTTTATATTATTTTTTCAAAAATTTCAGTTTTTTGAATAATTTTTTTACATTTCATACCTTTTAATCATAAGAATAAAAGTTGCTTAGAATCTAATTTTATTAAAATCTAAAATTTTATTATTTTTACTTCATTACGCAATGTAATTTACTTCATTACGCACGTGTGCTAATGAACCGGCCAGGCATGACAGCTGGGCACAGCTGAAATGCCGTGGCGGGCGCCGCGCCGGGCGCCGCGCCGTGCTCTCTCCCAGTACCTACACGCGTTCAGCGGTGGTGTATGTGATGACTTAGAACCGTACACACACAAAAGTGACGGAAAGATGATAAGATAAGATTCCAAAGTAAAGATCCTAATTTCATAATTTCAAATAGTTTTGGCGGAACCTTAATGACCATCCTACGGAACCCACTTTGGAAATGCCTGCGCTACACCGCCTGCAGTATGGTTCGTAAATACCACGCACAAAATGTTGCTTGACAAATAACGAAACCAGTGTACAGTGCAACTAAATCCTTAATGTCCAACAGCAATCATCGCTTTTCTATCGAAATTACAGACGGTGTGTGAAAAACGACAATAACCGAAAGATTTAACGTGCTTGAACTGTAGGTAACAATGAAACTAAGTACCTATAAAATGGTGCCCGAAGTCGCATTGGTAAATTATTATTAATCATAATAAGTTACATACGTAAATATACCGATCGTATTAAGTAATACTATGGCTAATGGCTATTTACTTACGTGAAAGAAGTATTGCGTAGGTACTGAATAACTGCTAGTAGGTACCAACTCTACTCGTCTCGTAGTACTAAGTTCACGGAATCCATTGACCATCAGGTGACCGCGGCAAGGTGTCGCGTTAAAAGCTAAAATGTTGCTAGCACCATAAGTCAAAACTCAAAACAAGTAATCACGTAAAAATTTAACAACAAAACAATACGTTTTTAAACACGACCTAATAGTGAAACTCAATTCAGACGACAACCTTTTATCTCGAGAGAAAAACGGCAACTAAATTCGAATATCTATTTTAAAAGTACATAGTTCTTTTATCGAATTTCGGCAAAATTCAAATGATACCGACGCTAAATAATTCTTTGAAAAATATTATTTTCTACTTTCAGCTAAATTCAAAAGACATTGCCACCAACAAGTGCACGTGCTAATGTAGAGTCAGACTGTGCGTAATTATTTAAAATTAAACAGTTGACTTTATTTTACCCCGGTCTGTCTACAAGTGGAATCCGTCAAAGTATATCGAATTTATTGCAAATGAACAGCTGTTGTTGTTAGTGTTTAAATCATATCAAATGCAAAAATAAATCGATTAATTCGTTTATTTTCTCGTATTTCAATTTTTTTAACCTAAATGGTTCTGCGGAGCTCTATTACTTACTAAACTTATGACTCAAATCCTATCTTCGCTATCAAGCTATGAAGTGCGAGTATATGGCTGGGTGGATTCTATGGCAGTGCTTGGATGGCTAAAAGGAGAACCTGAGAAATATAAATCCTTTGTAGCGACAAGGGTGAGGAAAATATGTGACGTAATCCCTAAGGATAACTGGCGATACGTTAAATCTAAAGATAATCCCGCTGACTGCGCAAGCCGTAGTTTATATATCAATATATCAAGTGAGTGCTTCCATTAGCAAGACAGGGCTTCGTCCCCAATTTTTCGTGTTTTATCAATTAGAGACTTACAAACTACTAGTAATGTTTAATTTTGTAATCCTATACCTTTGTTATGATAAAATTGTTATATTATCAATACCAACCCTAGTTAATAAACTCAAAATTGTTTATCACTTTGTATCATCTTCCATTACCTTAGGTCTCTACTAACCCCTATTTTCTCCCCCGGGAGCATGTACGGGTCAATACCCGTACAACGCGTGTTACCTAAATTTCGTTGCAATAACGCCACGCTGCAATTTTGTAAATATCTTCATTTATTACGATAGATCGATTACCAAATGAAGGCGGCGCAACCCTAAAACACTGACTCACGCGCCGGGAGGGGTCCCCAGATTCGAGAACAGTCAGGGCGGCCATTGCGTCATGGAGATAACGAAAACGTGCGTTTGAATTTCGAACAGTATTCGGTCGATTTGGAAGTTAATAAATTAATAGTGATTAGTATAACGGTGTTTTTAATCCTCTAACAAATTCAGAAGTGGGATGAATTGTCGCTCACTAGTAGACTTTGTGAACTTCGTCACAAACTAGGTGAAAAGACAAAGAAAAATTTGGTTTGTACTTTGGACCGTTTTTCTACCTGTGTTTGTTGTGAAAAGACAACATAATTTTATGTTTTTGGTGTCGGACACATAATAATCCTGTTATGAACGTTTTTCTAACAAAATTTTATGACTGCTTGTTATTTTTGGCATGAACTTTATTATTCTGTGAAATTTGGGAACTTTGGTTAACTATATTTGTACAGTGAATGTGGCTGAACTTCTCTTGCATTGAAAATCGGTCTAGCATGTGCTACGGAGACAAAAACATTGCTGGAAGCCTGCATGTGCATTTACCACCTGTGAAATAAGCTCCTGGCTACTTGGTGATATTGTTCCTTATCTTTTGTTGGACTAATAATACATATTTGATAGATGGTTGTATAGTGATTTATAGACATAATTTTAAAACAAAAATTGTTGGTGTTATAGACAACAGTGATGTGAATTATATATGACAATAGAACTAGTTTGTTAATTAAATTTTAATTATTTTAGAGATATAAATACATAATATTTCTTTGAATTTTTTATACGAATTAGTTAACGGAGCTATTGACGATTGTGCACCGAGGAAACATCGACGCCCAAATAATTTTCAACATAACATGTATCCGGAATGTATAATGTATCACGGTATGATCTGATACGTGATATTAAGCGTAAGTGGCGTTATCATAAACTTTTTAAAATTACGGGTTCGCATAGCGACTACGGGTTATTTGCTAAGTATAGGTTGGCAGTAAAAAGAAAAATTACTACATGTTTTGAGGCTTACCAACAAAGATTGCAAATCAATTTTAAAAATGACCCTAAATCCTTTTGGAGTTTTATTAGAAGCAAACAATCCAACCGTAATAAAACTAAAATCACTAAAGGCGGAGTGGAATTGAGTGAGGAGCAGTGTGCGGAGCATTTCGCATTGTATTTTGAATCGGTGTACAGTTCAGTCCAGCCGCGACTGGACCCCCGCGAGGCGGAGCGCGCAGCGGGGACGGGAGCGGGCGCGGCGCGCGTGCACGTCGGACAAGTGACTGCTGCTGATGTGCGCGCCGCACTCTGCGACCTGCAGCCGAAGCGCTCGTTTGGGCCCGATGGGATACCTCCTTATATAGTCAAGGACTGTCGCGCGGTATTCGAGAAGCCGTTGTTGCATATTTTTAATTTATGTTTAAAAGAACGTCACTATCCCGACTTATGTAAAATATCTCGAGTTATTCCGATACCTAAAGCGGGAGTGAGAACCGAGGTGGAAGGATATCGACCGATAGTCGTGCTGTCGGCATTTTCTAAAATATTTGAAACCATTTTATATAAACGTATTTATTCCCAAGTCAGTGCAAGATTAACAGACGCGCAACACGGCTTCCGGCCTGGTCGGAGTACAGGAAGTAACATGCTATCGTTCCTATCACACCTGACGCCAGTCGTAGACGCCGGGGGTCAGGTGGACGTCGCGTATTTTAACTTTCGCAAAGCGTTTGATTCTGTTGACAATGACATACTTTTAGCAAAACTGTCGGCAATAGGGTTCACGCCGCACCTTATCAAGTTCTTTGCGAGTTATCTCGGAAAGCGAAGACAGTATGTCGAGTATTCAGGCTTTAATTCGAGATTGTACTATACCTGGTCGGGGGTAAGTCAAGGAAGCAATCTCGGGCCGCTGGAGTTTATCATAATGATAAACGATCTCCCGGATGTCGTTAGGGAGGCCAAATGTTTACATATTGCAGACAACTTAAAACTATTTATCGCTGTGGGGGATGCTCTAGACTGTGAACGCCTCCAAAGGGATATTAATAGAGTAGTTGAATGGAGCGAGTCCAACAAGCTGCTGTTTAACGCCAAAAAGTGCAGCGTCATAACTTACACTCGCGCGCGCGCCCCTCTGTGTCATCAATACACTATCGGGAGCTCGGTAGTGCCGCGAGTGACGCATATTCGCGATTTAGGTGTAGAAATGATACCAAACTTGACATTTAAACTTGACACATAATTAAAGTTTGCGCCAAATCGTTTAGAAGTCTAGGTTTTATACTAAGGCAGTCCGCGAATTTCAATACGGGTGTAATTAAAACTTTATATAATGCTTTGGTGCGAAGCCATTTAGAAACTAACTGTATTATATGGAATCCTCATGAAGCAAAATACCGGCTAATGATTGAAAAAATTCAACTAAAATTTACAAGGTTTGTGTATTTAAAGGAGTATGGCGTGTACCCGTACTATCCTTTAATGTACCCAAGTCGTTTCGTGTTGGGTATGGTCGGATACTGCAGATTATCTGTTCGGAGGGACGCGGCCCTAGTCAAGTACGTGTGCCGCGTGTTGCGCGGAGAGCTGCATCACCCGGACGTTCTAAGCGTGCTGCCACTGCGCGTCACCTACCCGGGCCTACGGCGCCGGCAAGCGTTGCTCAGTGCTCCCGCATCCCGGACGAACCTGTTCAACGCATCTCCCGTGTCACGCGCCATTGGTTTAATAAATATGCTCGCGGATAAAGATGTAGATGTTTTTTGTCATAACTTGCCGAAACTCATGAGATTAGCCCAGGTAGTTATTGAGATTAATGATAATAATTATTAATTAATGTGATACATAGTTTAATCTGCTTACCATTGCGATTTTTTTTTCTTTTTTTTCTTCTTATATAGCATCGTCTTGGATTTTATCTATTATGGTGTTATGTATCTGTTGTCTAATAAATATCAAATAAATAAATAATATTTTAAAACATAAATAATTAGTGATATAGACAACAGTTCAGCTCTCGATTATAATAATTGACACTTGAACGTTTGTCGAATTAATCTTCGCAATACCTAACCCAATTACGTTAATCTGTTCTTCAATAACACGCGGTGCAGCAGCAAAAGCATGCGGATGGTATATATCATGTTTGAAATCCAAAGCAATTTCTGGGAAAGTCGACGTTAACCCTTATTAGGCGCATGGGGTCAAGGCTATTTCAAATTGAAAAAAAAATGTTTTACAGTATTTGGAGCGCGCTCGTGCTCTTTCTAGCTTCCTTACTCCCCGCGGGGTACGCAAATTAGTCGCGTCCAGGACACCAACGCGTGTGCACGTGTCGCTGCTCTCTAGAGGGCTGACCCCATGCGACCAATTACGTAATATTTTTTGGCGGAGGTAAGTTTTTATTCGTGAGTTTTTACTTAGTTTATAAAAGTATATTGTTTATTGCTTTTCTTTGCATGTGTGTATTTTTATACTGCATATTTACCTTTTTTATTTTTGAGTTTATTTTGTTTTTTTTTCAGTTTTTTATTGATTGGAAATGTCTAACGATAGACAAATATTGCAATGGCTGGAGGAGGCGTCCGATGATGAGCAAGATGTTGCTGGTTCGGATTCGGAAGACGAAACTGTGAACGACACTGCTATCGATAGTGCCCATGAGTCAGAAAGCGAAATTGAAGAGTCCGAAGATATCCAAGACATCCCTGAACCATCGGAAGGTAACTATTTTTTATCTCGAAATACTCAGAGAAATAGACCGAAAGTAAAATGGTCTAAAGTACCACCATCAAACACAGTGAGGACCCGAGCACAAAATATTGTTATTCATTTACCGGGAGTCAAAGGGTATGCAAGAAACGCTAAATCTCCTCTTGAGTGCTTCCAATTGTTCTTTGACAATGACGTTATTGAACTTTTGGTCTCAAATACCAACTTATATATTGACAAAATAAAAGAAAAGTTCCAAAGAAATCGTGATGCACTCCCTACTGATGTTGCGGAAGTTAACGCATTTTTGAGCTTACTAATTATGGCTGGAGTCCTAAAAGGTTCGCACTTGGATTTTATTGATTTATGGGCACAAGATGGATCAGGCGTAGAAATATTTTGGCTAACAATGTCTTATAAACGTTTCCTATTTTTATTGAGATGTATGCGGTTTGATGATACCTCAGATCGAGTAGATACACTGAAAATTGATAATTTGGCAGCGATTATATATCTATGTCAAATTATGGAGCACAAGTTTTTAGCTGCTTATTCCCCCGGAGAAAATGTAACTATCGATGAACAGTTGGTGCGATTTCGTGGTCGCTTTAGATGGAAGGTTTACATGCCTAATAAACCAAACAAGTACGGCATAAAAGTCCAAGCCATGGTTGACTCAAAAACATATTACTTATGCAAGTTTGAAGTATATTCCGGAAAACAACCAGATGGAGAATATCAGATATCTAATTCTCCAGATGAGATTGTAAAACGCCTAGTTGAACCGATAAAACGCAGCGGCCGTAACATTACTACTTATAATTGGTACACTAGTACAAAACTAGCTCAGGAGTTGCTAACGCCTGAATATAAATTGACTCTTGTTGTTACATTGAATAAAAGGAAGCCTGACATCCCAACTGAATTCTTGCCAAACAAAAATAGACCACTATTTAGTTCACTTTTTGGATTTCATAATCAAATGACTATAGTCTCGTATGTTCCTAAGCCAAAGAAAGCTGTTGTTTTACTTTCCACCATCCACAATGATAACGCCATTGACGAAACAACAGCCAGAGCTCAGAAACCAGAAATAATTACATATTACAATAGTAAAAGGTGGTGTGGATTGCAATTACCAACTTTGCAGCAATTATAATGTTGGAAGAAGAACAAAAAGATGGCCTCTAGCTGTATTTTTTCATCTTCTAAATGTATCTGGCATCAACTCATTTGTCATACACAGAGCGAATACTGATAGGAGTATCACACATACTAGACGGATTTATTTGCAAAAATTAGCAGCAGCACTTGTGGAAGATCACCAAAAACGTTGCATTGAACAACGTGCTGTCCCTATGTCAACAAAAAAAGGCTCCGTGAAGTACATAATGTGAACGAGACGGTCCAACAATCGACAGCTAAGCGTGGGCGCTGTTCGTCATGTCCTAGAAAGGACGACAAAAAAGTGCCAACAAAATGCTTTAAGTGTGGTAAATTTATTTGTCAGCAACACTTGAGGGCTTACTGCGTCGGATGCAGAACAGAAGAATCCGCTGATGAGACTGATTAATTATTATTAATCAGTCTAAATAAACGTTGATCTCGGCTATGCCAAAAAAGAGAGGTTCGATTTATTTTATTTTTTTGGTTAAGTATAAAGTCCAAGTTATGTTTTTGTTTCCTAAAGTTAACTTTAATAAAGAACTTTTATAATTATTATAAAATACATTTAGTTTTATTTATTTTTGACAATCCTTTCCCAATGTTTTTTGAGGTCACCCAAGACCTCATGCGCCTAATTATGTGATTTTCTTAATACGCCTAATTAAGGGTTAATATAGATGCCTCCTCAGCAGATAACTTATGTCTAATAATTAACCTGTCAGTTTTAAAATTTGGATCAACAAGACGCTTAGCATCGTTTATTATCGAATTTCTAACCATTTCGGCAAAAGCACTCTCACCTTGTGCTAAATCTCTAGCAATAACTTTAGATACCTCAGCGTTATAATCTAAACCAGCACGTTGACATATAGCAGGAATAGTAGTGTAAGGAATATTAAAATCACCACCGACATTATAATTTAAATGTTTATACATATCTTCCAATAAATCAAATCTTATTTTTTGTGACTATTACTAATATGCAGTTAATTCTCACCTGAAACTCTAGGTTTGAACATTAATGCACCATCAGGAATAAACTTATCTAAAAATTTTATAACACTATTTAATTTTGGATACATCTCATCAGATACATCTTTACAGATCTCATTCAGTTGGAAATTGTTGAAATTCTTACGGATTTGGACTACGAACGGGTAAGTGTTTCCGCCTATAACTTATTCTTTAGGAATGCTAGAAGTTAAACTTTTGTTTTCTTTGGTTAAAAATTGGTGTTAAAAGGTTAAAATGCTGTTAATATTGTATAATAATCCGTAAAAACAACGTTTTTTGGGGCCAATCAATGTAACCTAAGTTTTCTATGAAGGTTAAGTTGATTGGCATGGGGGCCATTCATTAATAAAATGGTATAAGAATTTACTTCTGCATTTTATACCATAAACAATTTCGACTTTAGAGTTGTTTTGAAATATGCACTTAAAACTGTAATCAACCTTTTATAGACAAATGATGGCACTGCCAATCATTATACTTTTTTCGTCATTGGCACTGCTAATCATTGTGATCCACCAGGGGCGAATGAATGTACCGACCTGTAATGATCAAACTTTTATCTACTAGTGATGTCCAGATTCCTACCTACATACCTTTTACTTAATCATCCGTGTGGTTAGGGTAGGTAGGAAGGTCTACCTATCTAGTTAGGTGAACACAAAAAACTTTATTATTTGTTCATTTTGAATTTTGTAACATTTTCAGTCACTTAATTTTTTTACTGAAATTTTACATAATATAAGTTTTAATACATAAAAAGACTAGGTAGGTGTTTCACTCTTTTTTCGGTCTGTCTGTCCATTACATCGCAAAATGTAAAAGCGTGGCTGTTCTTGCGTAACTGACCCTTATTATTTATTGATTACTTACGAACTACTAACAAGTAGGTAACTACTATTTTTTACAGATTTAAACATGCCAAAACCACCAGCTGGAAGAAAATATGAAAAACAATATACCGAGGAAGATCTATGTTATGCTATACTCGTAAATGCAATTCAAAATGGCATGTCCAAAAAAGAAGCAGCTCGAGTTTACAAGATACCTAGAGGGACGTTGCAATTTAGGATGAAAGTACCTGTTATAAAAACACGGCCAGGTCCATCAACTGTTCTCACCGATGCCGAAGAAGATACCTTAGTTGAATGGATAATTACGTCTAGCAAGAAGGGCTTTCCTCGTAGAAAGGAAGATGTTTTACACAGAGTCGAGCAATTCTTGATAAAGGTACCTAGACCAAACCAATTCACTAATAATGTACCCGGAGAGGGCTGGTACAAGCTTTTTTTGAAAAGGCACCCACAAATTGCGATCCGAACAGCCGAAGCAGTAACCAGCGCTAGTAGTAACGTATCTGAGGAAAATATAAGTGGTTCCAACAAATTGAAAACTCCCTCAGAGAAGAGCAGTTAACAGACATCCTGGAAGATGCAAGCCGTGTCTTCAATGGAGATGAAACAAATTTTCAATTTTGTCCCAAACAGGGCAAAGTATTAGCTGAGAAGGGATGTAGAGATGTTTACGAAATAGATATGGCACTTGCAAAAAGTGCTATAACAGTGATGTTCACGTTGGAGCGGATGGCAGTACAACACCACCATTGGCTATATTCCCACTCCAACGGATGCGTGCAGATATCTGTAATATATCTCTCCTGTAAAGTTGTCATTTTTCATTTTGGCCCTTATACGTAGGACCCATCGATATAATGAATATTACACCTACATGATTTTTTTTACTATTTTCTTTTTTGTAACCATGAGATTTTTTTTCCAAAAAATAAACTACTATATTTTTTATTGTTTTCAGATTTAATAACGCCTTTCAATATGTCGTAAGTATTTCACTCTTAGATATTATAATATATTTCACTTGTGTTTATTGAGTATTAAAATATATTTGTAACATTTTTCTTTAGGATTTTAGCACTGCAGATATTATATTGTAGTGGCTCCCCAAACCTGTTTCGGTGACGGTGGTCGGTTTCATTGAAATCAGGCCCGATACGCAGGAGTTATTTTATAGTGCCCAAGTGTGAGATTAGGCTTAGATCCGACGTTTTACATGCCCATCCGACGGATGGATCATCTTTCTTATTTATAATATGTGTATATCAAAATTAAAAGGTACACATCTTTACTAGCGCATGTTTCGTATGCAATATGCATGCCTATACATAATGCACTAATACAATTTTTTCCGTGTTGCACTATTGTTTCGCTTGGTTAATGGTTATATTTTTTATGCACAAAAAATATGGCGCTTCATTAATATCATAAAAATAAGGTCATCTAATATATAAAATTATCTTGTCACAGTGTTTGTAACTAAACTCTGCTGAAAAACTCTGCTGCGGTTTTTATGAATTTTTTGTGTAGGTATATTCGTTGCATTTTAGAATAGGTCGTAAACTATTTCGTATACCAACGAGTTATAGTTTAGTTGGTAGAATATAATATATACTATTATACTAGCTGACCCAGCTATGAATGTTGATTATTATGATATATCTTAACTTGAACCAATAAATACTATGTTTTTAATTATTAATTTCAGGTCTATCGATTTTTAGATAAATTGCATTACAACATTATTTCATTACTAAACCGTCCAAGCTTCTAAAATCAATGTGGCTTATACATACCGCACGCACACAAGTTTTTTTTATTTTTTTGGTTTGCATTATTATTTCAGCTGGTTAACGTACGTAACGCACAAAAATATCGCGCTTGATTTAACAACTGCTATTATAACGTATAAACTTGAACCTATAAATACTCGACGCAAATTTCAGGTCTAACGAAACTTTGGGAGCATCAAGAACAGGGCGTAATAACAAAAATAACAACAATAACAAAAATTAATAAAAAAAAAGTCGTCGATAAAGTTTAATGCGTGCAGCTGCGTGATGCCTATATTTCCCTCTCCGCGTTTCTATTCCTCTCTCACTCCGTACCCACTCTGGTTTCTGTTGCCATGACGCCATCACAGCTGATCACAGAGACTGGTTTGTGGCATATTGAAAATAATATTTGCAATATGCCACGTGTTTCCAACGTTTTGGCTTATTTTGTTATTTTAATATTTGTTATGTGAATTAAAGTTTATAAATATTTAATAAGAGTGATATTAATTTAAAGTGTGTATTTTGTGGTGAAACTACATTACAAAAAACAATTAAATTTACATTAGAAACATTTAAAAAATGTATTTTTAGAATATCTTTGGAGCAAACCGGTTCTCCGAAAATCCCGAACAACATACGATAATCTCGAACTGTCGATAGAATCTTCATTAAATGAAGTATGTCACGCACAGTGCTATAAATTATTTATATCAATAAAAATACCGCGAGACGTTCAGTATTTACAAGAGCAAAGTGTGGTGGAACGTGACAATGCATCGGAAATAATTTCCTACTTCGTCTAGCAGTGAAGAGCTTATGCAACAGTAAGAAAGTTGTTAACATTATTTCAAAATATGGGCACTGTTGCTCTTACACAACTTTAGAAGAGCTAGAGACAGCTGACATTTTCGACGGTAAATAGTGATCACGTATGCCCTGAAGATACTCAACGTCACCCGGACTTGAATACTGGTGTCGCATTCGACAATTTCGACCGCTTCGTAGAAACCCTCTGTTGCATATTGACAAAAGTAAGTGTCAATGTCATTTTTGACATTGACAGATGTCATGAAGTAAAGCCTATTTAGTTTGTTTATTTCAGTTGGCCAAAAGGCTATAAATAGTGTAGACGTAGGTAGGTATATTGCTATGTTAGGCATATACCTCATATTAAATGTAATACGTAATCAGTGTTAAGCACCAATAAAGGAGAATATAATAATTGTTGCTGTATTATTATCATCACCACTCAGACACACATCAGGACTTACAATCAAGAGGTCGAAGCCCGCTACATGGTGTCAGAAAAAGGAGTAAAAAAATAAGTTGTCAAGAAAACAAAAATCATGAACGCAAAAGGGGGTACATCGAAAACTCCGGAAGCTTCGAGACAATCTGAGTGTGGGAACTTAACAATGGCAGGAAACGGAGTGCAGAAGCTTGAGATCTCTACAGAAATTATTAACAATAATGCTGAAAATTTCAAGAAATGGACCCAATCATTCGAAATATTCCTACTGGCGTCGGGCATGGAGAAAACGGAAGACAAAAGAAAAATTGCAATCATGCTGCATTCCATGGGAGATAAGGGCCTAAATATCTACAATTCCTTCAATTTGGACCTAAGCACTGCTACATTCCAAGAAGTCAAGGCAAAATTCGTCGAGTATTTTGAACCCAAAAAGAATTTGACCGTGGCGCGGCACAAATTCTTTACGTTGAAGCAACGTGTGAACGAATCCTTAGAAAACTTTCTAATGGAATTAGAAAACGCAAGTCATGCCTGTGAGTTTGGTTCGCTACGCGATTCCCTTGTAAAGGACATTTTCATTGCTAATATGGCCACAAACTTCTCGCAGTTTCGTCAAAAGCTCCTACAAGAGCAAGATTTATCCCTAGAAAGAGCCAAACTCCTCTGTAGAACACTCACGATGGCGCAGAAAAGTGAAGAATCAATCAATGCAGCAGATGGAAAAGAAGAAGCCACAGTATATAAACTACACAAAAATCGTCGGACCAGTTTCCCCCCACACCAAAAGAGAAAAAACTCAAGATCCCCATCACGCCAAGGTCACCCAAGGTCAGCTACACCTGGATCCAGAACATCGTCGTGTGTAAAGTGCAACACATCGCATGGTCGCCGCAACTGTCCAGCATGGAAATACAGATGCAGGTCATGTTTTAAATATGGACATTTTACTCATCTATGTTTTAAGAAAAATAATGTCAGGACTATTGGTTCTGGGGTAGGTAGCATAAATCTCGATGATGAATCGAGCCCCAAGGGTGCTGAGGCTGAGAGATTTACAATAGGGGCATTATTCAACATTAAAAACATAAAGTCACAAAATGCTAGTACAAATTTGATTAACACAAATAATTCCTGGCATTATTCTCTTAAAATAAACAACAAAAATGTAGATTGCCTAATTGACACTGGAGCAGACATAAATGTGATGTCTTATCAAGTATTTAAAGAATTGAATCTTAAATTTGACAAACATAGTAAAGAAATGTGTAAAAAATATAATATCTTTGCCTACAGTGGGCACAGAATTCCGATAATTTCAGTGTCAAACATTTGTTGTTTAGTAGAAAACAAAACAAAACCAGAAAACATTACTTTTGTTGTAACTAAATTAAATTGTCCAACTGTGATTGGTTTACCCACTTGTATAAAGCTAAATTTAATAACAAAAAACTTTCATATAAAGTATGAGAATGTCAAAAATGTTGAGCAAAATGTGTATAATGTGTATCAAAAAACTTGTGACAAAATTGTGACCAGATATAATGATGTGTTTCAGGGTCTAGGCTGCCTCCCATACGAACACAGCATCGTGCTAAAGAAGGATGCTATTCCGTGCGTTGACCCCCCTAGAAAGGTACCCTTCGCGTTGGTTGAACCGTTAAGGAAAGAGCTTCAACTCATGGAAAACATGGGAGTCATACGGAAGGTGAACAAACCTACTCTCTGGGTGAGTAGTTTAGTTATAGCCATGAAAAAGAATGGTGGATTGAGAATTTGCTTAGATCCTAGAAATTTAAATAAAAATTTATTGAGATGTCATTTTCCAATTAAAAATATAGATGAAGTCAGGTCTAAATTGTCCAAAGCCTCTTATTTTTCGCATTTAGATGCGTTTTCTGGGTTTTATAATATAAAATTAACTAAAGAAAGTAGTGATCTATGTACATTTCAAACTCCCTTTGGCAGATACAAATTTTTAAGATTACCTTTTGGAATAAACACGGCTACAGAAATTTTCTATAAAACCATGATAGATCTTTTCGGAGACATTGAAGGTATAATAATTTGGTGTGATAACATTTTAATATACGGTGAAACAATTGAAATACACAATAAAAGGTTAGAAATGTTTTTGGAAAGGGCTAGGCAAGTTAATTTAAAATTAAATAAAGCCAAGTGCAAGTTTCTTCTAGAAGAAATAGCATATTTGGGTTATATTTTTAGTAAAGAAGGTGTAAAAATTGATCCAGAGAAAGTTAAAGCCATAAAAGATATGCCCATACCAAAAAATATTAAAGATTTGCAGAGATTTCTAGGCATGATTAATTTTTTAGCACCGTTTATAGAAAATCTAGCAGAGAAAACTAATACCTTAAGAAATTTGTTAAAAAATGATACATTATGGTTATGGGATGAAAATTGTCAAAAGTGCTTTGATTTGTTAAAAGAAGTCGTATCCAAAGCACCTGTGTTAACTAATTATAATTGCAACTTACCTGTGATTTTGTCGGTAGATTCATCAAAGAATGCACTGGGAGCGGTATTGATGCAAAACAAACGACCCATTGCATATAGTTCAAGAACACTTACCTCCTCTCAACAAAACTACGCTCAGATTGAAAAGGAATTGTTTGCCATACAATTTGGATGTAATAAATTTCACCAATATATTTATGGCAGTAAAACAACTGTTCATACTGATCACAAACCTTTAATTTACCTTTTTAAAAAACCTCTTCATGAAGTACCTGCTAGACTACAAAGAATGATGTTATCGTTGCAGGGTTACGACCTAGAAGTGGTTTATGTACCTGGTAAATATATGTATATAGCAGATACTTTGTCAAGAGCCTCACTCAGTGATACATACATACCTCAGTATGAACAAGACTTACAATATCATGTAAATTCAATATTTTCTAATCTCTCAGTGAGTAAGCCATATTTAGAATTAATATTATTAGAAAGTAAAAATGATGAATCTTTAAATCTGCTCAAGTCTTATATTCAGAATGGTTGGCCAAGAAGCAAAGACAAAGTAAGCTGTCTTGTGAAACCATATTGGAACATTCAAAATGAAATACATATAATGAACGGCTTAATATTTAAAGGCAATAGGCTTATTGTTCCAAAATCCTTGCAAAGACAGATTTTAGATAAAATACACTGTGGGCATTTAGGTATTAATAAAACACTCAACATAGCTAGAGAAACAGTTTATTGGCCAAATATTAACGCGGATATTAAAAACCTAATTGATCAATGTTCAGCGTGTGCAAAATTCATGGCAAACATACCCAAGGAACCGTTAAAATGCCATGAGATATCTTATCTTCCGTGGGAGAAGGTAGGTATAGATTTATTATATTTTGATGGAGAAAATTTCCTTGTCTGCATGGATTATTATTCCAAGTACATAGAGCTAGCTTCTTTGCATAAGAATTACACTGTCGATAACGTTGTTAAAAACCTCAAATCCTTCTTTGCTCGACATGGTATCCCAAAAATATTGATATCTGACAATGGTCCACCTTTTAACTCTTGCAAATTCAAGTCTTTTCTTGTTGATTGGGATGTAGAACACATTACTACCAGTCCTTATTGGTCCAGGTCTAATGGCCAGGCTGAAAGTGGAGTTAAAATTGTCAAAAACATATTGAGAAAATGCAAGGAAGATGGCTCGGATATACATTTGGCGTTACTGCACTACCGCAACGCTGCTAAGGGAGATTTTCCCAGTCCGGCCGCATTATTAATGTCTAGAAACTTGCGAGTAAATTTACCAATTCTAAACAGAAAACTCATTCCAGAAGTGGTCAAATTTTCGACGTTTGAAAGATGTCATAACAAAAGCAGAGGCAGAATGTCTTTTTATTTTGTCAGGAATGCGAAGTATACATCCTATTTGTTTCAACCTGGAGATGACATTTATTTCAAAAAGAATCCTAAATCTTTTTGGTCTCCGGGAATAATTAAAGAGAAATTAGGTTGTGGTAGATCATATTATGTAGTGGATCCAAATGGTGTTGTGTATAGGAGGAATAGGGGACACATTAGACCTAGAAAAAAGAATTTAAAAAATACAAATCCTCCACCTTCTTTTTATGGCAACGGCAGCACTGACGATATGTCTCCCATAAACAGTATAGATCCCATGAGTTCGGCAGAGCTCGGAGACGGTCCTGTTCAAAATTGCATTATCGATGATAACTGTGTTCCTATGGAAAGTCTAGAAAATACCGGTTACGTAACCAGGTCTGGTAGAAGTGTGAGACGTCCTAAATTGTACATACATGAGAAATTTGAGTAGATAAGTAATGTACTGTTATTAGTTATGTAAGTTACTTAATACTAATATTAGTTTGCTTTTTTCTCGAAAAGGGAGATGTTGCATATTGACAAAAGTAAGTGTCAATGTCATTTTTGACATTGACAGATGTCATGAAGTAAAGCCTATTTAGTTTGTTTATTTCAGTTGGCCAAAAGGCTATAAATAGTGTAGACGTAGGTAGGTATATTGCTATGTTAGGCATATACCTCATATTAAATGTAATACGTAATCAGTGTTAAGCACCAATAAAGGAGAATATAATAATTGTTGCTGTATTATTATCATCACCACTCAGACACACATCAGGACTTACAATCAAGAGGTCGAAGCCCGCTACACCCTCAACGGCAAAGATACTCTGCATGATACGTTGGGAATACTTTTCAGGATCTCGTGCAGAATCCAGATCCGGTGTCTGTAGAATCTTCTAGCTCTTGAGTACATGAAAATTCAACAATCAATGAGATTGTGCATGGTAGTTTTTCAGAATTATCCATTACCACCGCAAAAACAAAAAAACGAAAACGCAGGGCTTTTGAAGAAGTTACTTTTGAAATGCATCCATTTACTAAGAAATTAAAAATTACCACCAGGAGTCAGCCTGACATCTCAGAGCTTAATAAAGCTCCAGATAATTTGAGTATGTCGAAACCAGGGTTGTTGCGAATATCAGCATCAGCATCAGCATTAGCTGATTATCAGCTTCATTTTTCACATCAGCATCACAATCAGCATCCGCATTGATTGTTGCTGATGCTGACGCTGATGTTCGAGTCGCAACATGTTGCGACAAGATGTTGACAATACACCCACCGGAGGACATGTCCCCCCGTTGTGGGTGTATTGTCAACATCTTGTGTCTCTGTCGCTTGCGAGTTTTGTCCAATCATAAAACGTCACGTGTTCGCTCGACGCTCAGTGATTATTGTAAACAATTCGTAGTGCTATAGTGCATTGTTTTTGTGAACTGCAGTTGTGGCTTATGATTTTAAAATGTCTCCTCCGTTAAAAAGCGAAATATGGAAATATTTTAAATTAGTTGAACAAGATTATGCAAATTGTAATATATGTAAGAAGAATTATTCACGCAAACGCACAAACACGTCACTTAAAAATCATTTGAAGGCAAAACATCCTGAAGAATATTTAACGTATTTAACAAGTGAAACTGAAAATCAAGCCTCAAATTCTACCAAAGAATGTAAGTAAATGCAATTAACTATCTGCCTACTTTGTCACAAATTATTACCGCCTGACTAACATTCAGCCAGCGGCTTTGTTGCTCGCGTAGATGAGATCTGAGATACTTAAATACCTAAATCTATGCCTATGTTTATGTTCAGGGATAATGTCGTGTAGCATTCTATGGTGAAATCTTTAATTCTAAATCGGTCCAGTAATTTTTAGAGGTTAGATGCATAACTTAAGGCCAATTAAAACCGGAGCGGTATCCGCTACCGCCGCGGCCGAGGGTAGCGGTAATTTAGTATGGAATCGCGTACTCATCGGGATACCGCTACCCACGGCGGTAGCGGATACCGCTCCGGTTTGAATAGGCCTTTACCTACTGACAAATCTTCTCTCGTATATAGTTTTTAGGGTTCTGTAGCCGAATATGGTACAGTATGGTAGGAGTAAAATAACTTAAAATTTATTACACATTTCTTAAGACTTTTTCTTTTTATGTCAAAGTAATTTATTTTGTTTGGCCACTTATTAAAATAAGTACTCATCTTTGTTTTAGGTAAAGTACTAACACCGATAGAGCAAGCCAAAAAACAATTATCAATAGAGGAGACACTGCAAAAAGATAAACAATTTGACAAAAATAATCCAAAATCTGTAATGATTGACAAATTAATTGGCGAGATGATCGCTGTTCAGGATTTACCTTTCCACTTTGTGGAAGGTATTGGTTTCAGGAGATTGATGCAAGCAATTATTCCAAAATATAATTTAAGAGGTCGCAATTTTTTCACTGACTATGTGTGTAAGGAATTATACGAGAAAGTTGCTACTAAGATGAAAACAATTATCGAAGAATTCAAACATATGTCGTTTACAAGTGACATTTGGACGGACCCCAGTGCCAATGTTTCTTTGCTGAGTTTGACATGTCACGGCATTACAGAAAAATTTGAACGCAAGTCAATAATATTAAAATGAAAGTTTCGACGAAGAAACTTTCGACGATAGACACACTGGAGATATTATTTCCCAAAAATACAAAAGTATGTTAACTGAATGGGGTATTTCCAAAGATCAAGTGCACTGCATTATTAGAGACGAAGGATCAAACATGAAAAGGGCCATGACCATATCGGAGTTCATTGATATAGATTGCACAGCGCATAAACTTCAATTATGCCTGAAAAATGGGTTAAAGTCGCACCAAAGTCTAATTGATGTTAAACAAAAAGTAAATAAAATTGCAAACCATTTCAATCACTCGACAATAGCTCAAAAAGAATTGAATGCCATTCAAGAACGCCTTAGTCAACCAAAATTAACAGTTTTTCAAGACTGTATTACGAGGTGGAATAGTACTTTTTATATGATGGAGAGATTTTTGAAGGTCAAGGATTCATTAAGCATTTACAGTAATAACCATAATATACCAGGCATCGCACCCGAAGAATGGAAATTGATGGAAAACTGTGTGAACTTGTTAGGGCCTTTCGAAGAAAGTACACGGCAACTAAGCAAATCAAATGTATTGATTTCTTCAGTTATTCCACTTATTAATTTACTGAAAAAGAAACTGGATGAACAATTTGCTAACTTTAAAAACACAGACTCAGTAATGGCACATTTGATTAAAACTTTAAAAACCGAAATAGATGCCAAATTTTCTAATATAGAAAACAATTTTTTATACACACTGTCCACCTATTTGGATCCTCGATATAAAAGCAAATTTTTTAATGCAATTTTAAAGGAAAAGGTTGAGACTGAAATATTGAGACTACTCAAAATAAATAATACCGAAACTGATCTGTGTCCCCCTTCAAAGAGGTCACGAACTACCCTTCCAAATGAATCACAAGACAAAATTATTGTACCATCATCTAGTAGAGCTTCTACACTAACTCTACAAAATGAACTCGACAATTTGCTAGATTCTAGTGAAGAAGAAAACGATGACAGCAATAATATTAATTCCGATGCCATATTGAATTCACAATTAAAACAATATTGCAAAAACAAGAGATTGATTGGGTCACAAAACCCGCTTGATTGGTGGAGATTTCATGAAAATACATGTAAAGATCTTTCTTCACTGGCTCGGAGATTCCTGTCACCTCCACCTGCAAGTATTCCCAGCGAACAATTATTCAGCAGTGCCGGAATTATATACAAACCTTCCCGAAATAGATTACAAGCTGCAAAAGCAGCTGAACTATTGTTTTTAAAATACAATTTACCTTTAATACAATTCCAATATTGATAATACTTAGGTTAAGTATTTTGTAATTTTTCGGTTAATTAAAACTTTCAGATTAATTTTTATCTTTTATTGAAATACGTAATCGAAGAAAATGTATAATATTTATATAAAAAATCATATTAATGAGCATATTTTAGAAAAAAACATAAGATCAGCATCAGCATCAGCATCCGCTGATGTCTATTACAAAAAATCAGCATCAGCATCCGCTGATGTGACAAAATTGTGCATCAGCAACAACCCTGGTCGAAACAGCTGGACGTTACGTGGATGTTATTACATAAGTATAAAATATCGAGTGTTCCAATGTGGGTATCATTTTACAGCAAGATTTTGATTGACGATTCACGAGTTCAAAAAGTTTAATATCTTACTCCAATTAATGAATCTCCCACCAACAATTCAACTGTCTTGAAAACTCTAGAATTGAGTCAGGATATTGCAAATGAATGTCAAGCTCCCTAGATCCAGATCACCTATGATCTAGCTGTTGCGCACTAGTTATTGTATTCAAGCTCAAGAATCTCCAAGATTTGACGAAATATTTATTAATTTAGGGGAATTTTATTGAATAATCTAAATCTAAATGTGAATTGATCGCTAATGGTTCAGTTCCAGGTTTTATTGGCGGAAAAAATTATAAAAGATGTAAACGGTTACATTCTCTCGTAGCTTTGGCATTGCTACAGTTACATTTCGAAGCATTTTTGGAAAACAAACAATTGACGATCAGTGTTAGAATATGTCACCACATTTTTGACTCATAAAAACGTCTCTCCTCAAGTTCAGCATGCAGAAACACAACGTCTCATTCAATCTCATGAGGAATATACAGAAGACACATTAGACGCAAGCACGGAAGAACGGCGCAATTTTACGCAATGTACATCGATTTTATAAATCTTTACCATTTATTCATTAAAAGTATTAGAGTTGGAGATTTAGACTTGTATATATATACCATTGCGAAAATTATTCTCAGTCAGCCTATTATGCTATATAACAATCAAGCAAACTATAGTCGATGGCTAGTGTACTACATTAGTTTACTGCAACATAGATAAGATACATCCAGGCCTCCGACCTGAAATGGCTAAGGGTTCGTTTGGAATCAGAAGAATCATCAAGCCTTTCTCACGAATTCCTGTGGATTTAAGGTTACAGCAGACGATAAATGGTGATGCTGCTGGTCGTCTTACTGGAATTGTTAAACAATTGTAAAACAAAAAACAAATTCAATTTCTGCTAGACAACGTTGGGCTAAAAATCATCAGTACTTACTCGTGCAGGGCTTGACAGAAACTACCATGATATTGCTGCTGATCTACACCCAGATAGAATGAAAAAACAACAGATCCAATCGAAGCTTTTTCGAACAGTGTCCTGTAGACCATCAATCCATTCTCTCCTTCAATTGATAAGGATCTGTTGTTTAACATTTTAGCAGGGCAAGCTGCTTCTCTAGAAATTACAAACTGTTTACTAAAGACAGTGTCTAGAGGAACATTTCAGCTAGATAAATTCATAATGGAATGCAATTGAAATTTAGACAGGTTTCACCAGCCATTAAAAAAATACGGTGCTGACTTTTGCAAGCCTCAAGATGAAAATAAAAATAAAAATTGGTGGAAAATTGCATTGCAGCGGGATTTATTCGGTAGGTTTTTAGCTCTACTTTGTTTTAAGAAAGTACTTTGTTTTCCCATAACTCCTATGCCGTTATCACTGTGCCATATAGAAGGTTCTCTAAAAAAGACTGATAAGTCAGTGCTAATTCATGAGTTAGAGAAACAAGTCGAAGATATGGAGCAACCGCCACCCCAAATTGACCTTGTAATTGTAGGTGGCTTCTTTTTTTATGCTTTTAAAGAAATGCCCCGTAGTTTTGGAGGCGTGTCAAAGAAGATATTACAATACCTTGTCAATAACGCTGCAAGTAGAGTTGCCATTGTATTTGATCGCTACTTCACACCCTCTATTAAAGATTATGAATATTCTCTTCGAGGTAGTGTAGATGACAAGGAATTCCACATTTCCGGTCCTCAACAAACAAGAACAGCAGATTGTACGAAAGATTTGAAAAATATAAAGTTTAAAGAAGCTATTGTCAAGTTTTTGATCGATTATTGGGCTTATCAGGAGATGGCAACGATTATCGGTAGTAAGGTAATTTACATAATGCATGACTTGTGTTATGAATATTCTGTTACTGATAATAAAGTAACACGCATCATTAATAATGAGTTGTCATGCCCTGATCCCGAAGAAGCGGATACGAAGATAGCATTTGTTGCTTGCCAGCAAAATGAAGATTCTACTATTACTATCAGCACTTCTGATACTAATATAGTGGTCATCATGTTAGCGAATATGGAACACCTGCAAGCAAGAGTAGAAGTTTGGATGGATCTTGGAGTTGGCAATCCACGCCGATACATCGACGTATATATGCACATTATAAATTATTATAATGTGCAAAAATTGCACATTATAATAATTTAAGCTGCCATATAGCCATATATGCAATAACCATTAGGCTGCTAGTTTGCGTCACATCGAAATCGTCAGATTATTGAATGAGAGCTTATTTTTGGTTCACTTAACACCCCCTTAGAAAATCTGACGCGCTCCATAAATTCTTTTTTTCATTTTCAACCCTTACGTACAACCACCCCGCAAACGATCAGATTAACATACGTACATTATTAAAAATACGTAGGACATTGTGCTATCAATTGAGTATGTCCATGCAACAGAATTTTTTTACATATTTAAAAATGTATAGCCGCGTCCCCCACCGATGAAAAGATATATATTACATAACATTTTTTTCTTCTTATCCTCTAAGCTTTGCAACCCAATAGGTCTCTATGACGCTCGAGTAAATCCCCATTTAGCATCGTGGGCCCCTCTACTATATGGTAACTAGGTCGTCAATAGAAGTCAACATTTCTAAACAGCCATATTTTTAAAATGGCTGCCGGGAAATCTTCTGTCAAAAACGAACAAATATTCAAGTAAATGACTGAACGTAAAGAAACTATTTGTCTAGGAGCGCCATGATGTGGAGTAGTAATCATTACTGTAAGACTATTTGACATTGAATTAAGAAAACGTGTCTACTTTAGCTGTCAAAAGAGGCCATTTTGTGAACTCATGCTCGGGAACAAAAGCAATGTTGTTTCTCATAACGACGATGCGTCGGCCTTGTTGCCTTACAATAATACCCATTTTGCTCCGAATGGTAAGTATTAATGTTTCTTCAATCTGTTATTTTGTCGATTCTTCGGTGTTTCTAGGGTGCGCATGCTAAGCCTGCAGGTTAGAGTAATCCCAATGCTAAAACGACGGGGATTGATGCCGTGATACCTCTAGTATTCAAGAGAAATTTTTCTCTCATATTTTATATCATTTAACAGGGTGTTTTTACAGTTAGAGTCCAAACTTTCAGAGTGAATATACTAATGAATATAAGAAACTTTTACTATGGAATAAACTTTCCTACTTGAAAAGACAAAATCTGCTGTTTCAAACAAAATGCTTCTATCTATGCCGAAGCCCTTTTGTATGAAACAGCTGATTTTTAGCTGTACGTACGCTGTTCGAGGTACCTACTCGTTTGCCAATATGAGGCAAGAAGGTTGCAATTAACCAAAGAATTTGAGAATAATATATTTAAATCTTGCATTTAAACAGTTTCGATACCTACAATCTCAATGTCATCTTTCAGCATAAATGTATTCTCATAAAGTTTCGATATCATAGCTATATAAATATAAAAATTCTAGTACGTATCACCGTAAAATTGTAAATACCGTAAGATTGTATAATAACTAGCGAGATTGTAAAATGTCGAAAGATTGTGAACCCGACCATAGGTACTGCATACAATTTAACGCACCACTTCGGTTAAATGATATATATAACTCTTACAATAATATATTCAAGTATTTATTTAAAATGTTTACATGTAGTGTTACAGGCTCACAGCATGTAACACGCAAACGATTAGATCATTGAAAATGAGCAATAGTTTAAGTACAAGAGACTAAAATTAGATTTCAACACAAAATTCACACTTACATGTACAGAGTAAAAAACCATATTACAACTTTGATAACAGTGACTAATAGCGTTTTTGTCATCGAAAACTCAACCGGGGCAGGCCAGGCAGAGTGAGTACGGAATTATGTAGCTGAACACGATAAAACTGGTGATTCACAACGAGCTAAACATATATTACATTTAAGCACTGATTAAACATAAATGACGGTTAAACTGTCAAACCTCTGCTCATAGTTGTTCTATGATATCTAGATGGCGGTTTACTATTAAAGTTACTATATCCGCCAGGTGGCAGTACTAGTGTCTGATAGATATTAATATTTACTAGAACTCATAGTCAACAATAGTTAAATTATCAAAAATTTCCAAATTTTAGTAATCCATACTCCGAAATGTACTTTACTTTTTCCGCACTATGAAATAATCGTAAATTCTCCAATTATGACGTTGCCTCTGCTGTAGCAATCAGCAAAATTTTTAAAACTTAATAGTTTTTGAGTGTAGTTTCACCCTCTTGCTTCGGCCACCCCGGGTCAGTTTGCTGCAAAACATTATTTGCCACTTATTTATTCATTAAGACCATGTAAACGTAATCTATACGTAATGCATCAAGTGATTAATGACGGCATTATTTTAACTGTCCGGGCGCGTTATTAATAATTACTAGCTAAATATATCTACCTAAAGTTCAAAGTTTAGATCATAATTAATCAGTTGGTAGATATATTTAGCTAGTAAATATTGATATTTATCACATTGTCTTGTCATTATGAATATTGCTACGTGGCCATTGGGCAATTTGATAATAAAGCTACATTTGACGAGGCGCTGTTATATAGTAATCAAACATGTTTTTATTACTCTGCCTCATAGGCGATGGACATTATGTATAGTCGGACAATTTAATTATTTCATTAGTTATTATCAAAATGCCCTCTCTTATTGGTCATTTCTTTTAATGCCCGGGCATTATGCATTAAGACCCATTTATCACTATCCACTTGGTTCATAACATATAGTTACATACTATATCTTCGTATTATAGACGCATGTTTTATAATCTCACTACATAATATATCGCATAATATGTTTTCTTGCGTAGTATTGTTTACTGTTAAGTAAACTATATTGATTATATATTTTCTATTATTAAATTAAAAAAATACAAATTAAATTTGTGTTAAACATTTTAAATCATACAAACAATATTCAATAAGATGTAAATTTCATTCAATAAATTTTAGGTACTGGCTGAGATCTTAAAATACTGGATTTTATTTAAGTTTTAGAAGAAAAATAAGGAAGATGCATATCTAATATATATTATCATTTTGTGATTAAAATGTTAAAAATTATAAAAAGGCCTACTGCATTTTTTAGGGTTCCATACCCAAAGAGTAAAACGGGATCCTATTATTAAGACTCCGCTGTACGTCTGTCTGTCCGTCTGTCACCAGGTACTCTGTATCTTATGACAGTTTATAAGATACAGAGTACCTGGTGACAGACAGTGGTAGTTAGACAGTTAAAATTTTCACAGATTATGTATTTCTGTTGCCGGTATAATAACAGAATAATATAAAAACAGAATAAAAAAAATATTTAAGGGAAACAAAAAAACAAAATAGAAAAAGAAAACAAACAACAAACGAGATTTTTGACGTGATAACGTCTTATAAAACGATGGAGCCGGCTGCACGCATGAAAAAACATGATTCATGCGTTACCTGTTACCAAGTACCAGCGTTACCTCGCATTGCCGCTACCTTATTATTATTATTGTTGTTGTTGACGTTGTCACGTTCAACTATCGTCAGTAAACCGACTTTACAGACAACCGATTTTTTTTTGCTCGTTTTTATTGATAACGGTACGGAACCCTACGTGCGCGAATCCGACTCGCACTTGACCGGTTTTTATTATTTTACATAATATTGATTTTTAACAAAAATAACGAATTAAAAGTAACGTGAAACGAAACATATTTCAATACACCGTTCAGCGTGTAGTGACGTCACTCCTGTAATGTCAACTTATTTGAGGTTATAGTTATAAAGGTGAATATTTAACTTTTTTAACTTTTTTCTCAGTTTAGATATATATTAATTACAGTGTTTTTAATTTTTTATACAAGAGGCATATTCAACATGGAATTCTTTAAAATTACACTGGTCGGCATAAAAATTGCAGAAAAACAATGTATGTAAATATGTGGAATTGATACATATTGACGACCTAAATCTAAATATGTAAACATAATTTTTATAGCACGTCTAGTTTTGCTGCTATAAGCAAATTTTAATACATTTCTTGCATTTGCATAGATTTTTTTTCAGAAAACATTGGTGCCGTGTATGATGAGCATGGTGAAAGGTTCCACTAAGATCCTGCGAACATAGTCAAAATATATGACAGCCAGTGGTCCACATCAATGTTAGCTGAAATTCAATGAAAATCAATCGCAAAACATAATATAAAAATACAGTCAAAATACAGTAAAAATACATCTATACATAAAGTGGTCTACCAAATAGTTTTTTTTTATTTTATCTTATCCTCTTTATCTTTATCTTTATCTTATGCTGGAAGAAATTTCTAATTAGAAATAAGCAGTCCTTTGTGTCATCTTTCTTTGTTAATTGTATTGTCATAATTTTCTGTGTGTACAATAAATTGTTAAATAAATAAAATAAAATAAATAACACATCTATGATCTTATTAGTATTTTAATTAATCTAATAATTTAATTAATATCATTTAAGTCAAATAATTTTGTACTTTTATTGTAGCAAAACGAATTTAAAATGTCAATTGCAGTAAAATTTAAATAGGAAAAGCTAAAAAACAAGGTGATAGAATCATTATGTATACAGTTTTGGATTCGGCACACTAAAATCCATTAAAATCACATAACAAAGTTCTTGCTCCCGACTTTTAATTTTTTTTTGCCGACCAGTGTTAACAAAAATAATGCATCTTCCCCATTATAATGCCGTGGAACAGACCGTCGCGTCGGTTGGCGTGCTGACCTCACGAAGTATCTACCAATCCAATGTAACATACAATTTGAACAAAATTACTATTATAATAATTTAAAATTAGTGACTACTTTTTGGTGATTTATCAAAAACGAATATTTGAGTTATCGGAACTCATTTAAATACTTTTTTAACAACACAACTTATTCCAAATTAAGACGCACACAAACATAAAATTGTGCGCCAATATAATACATGAAAAGTTGTGTAAATCAAACACGATGAGTGCAAACGAAGCCTTCTCGACGGCGCGCTGTAGACATAATATGTTACGTAGCGTCGCGTCTTCGGAAAATATGTTAGGAGGGCACTATGTCATATGCACCCAGTAGGGTGCAATTGCAGACCGACGGGAGAAATTTATGGCATATTTTGTATCAATAAAGGAATCTAAATACAAAATTATTTGTGCCAAAGCAATTTATTTGAATGTTGGAAATAGTAAAAAATGTATTTGATAGTTAATGTTAATAAAAATTAGGTTAAGAAAATCTTTGAAAATCATAAACTTTGGTCACCCTTCAGTGGAGGTGTAAAAGTAATTAATAATACGCATGAATCCCGGGCGCCTTCCTACGCGCACTTGAATGATGCGTACAAACTAGATGTAACTAGGTTTGATTTTTTTGCATTTACAATGTCATAGAAATAAAGTCGAAAATGAACAAATTGAGTCGCCGGGCTTAACGCGCGGGGTGAGTGCGGGGAGGGGCGGGCCCAGACGCCGTAGACAGTGTTGTTTATTGTTATTCACAAAGGAATTCGGCGTGTGTTTGTGTAGAAATGCCGCTGTGTTACCATGCTCGAAAAAGAAAAAAAAAAGTAAACTATGTATGCCATAGTACTCTATTTCATGTACCTGTTCTACCCTGTTTATGTCCCGACTGTCTGCAATTCCACCCGGTATAAGTATAGAGCGATATATTGTCAAGTTGACTTTAAAAGCCCATGCATAACTCTTGACGAGGAGACCAATGAAACGAATGATTATTTAATTTCATCTTCTCGCTCTCGCGCAAAGATTTCTCTCGAGTCTTTTCGCACCGTAAGCCTGGATATATTTGTTGTAAGTTGACTAGTAGTTAGTTTGACTAGTGATTGCATTAAAATTAGACAGCACTCTTCATTTCCTGCTTCACACACGTCTTGAACGCTTCCCAGCCTTCATTTTTGGCGTACGACTGAAAAAAAAATTGTACAATAAACTACTTAAATACCAAATTAAAACATTTAATAATAGTATTTTTTTGTTATATATCAACCCAAACATATTAGCAATGTTATATTAGTTAAACTTAGCCAAATAATTAATCAGTGCGAGATAAATAAACTTAGGGCCTGTTTCACAATCGCCTAATAAGTGACGAATATCTTATCCGGAAGTTTTGTCGCTGCATGCTTCATACTGAGCGACAGAGACAAAACCTCCAGATAAGGTATTCTTCACTTATTAGGCTATTGTGAAACAAGCCCAGAGTTTATTTATCTCGCACTGATTAATTATTTGGCGCGAGAACGCTTTGTCGATGTAGCATTCATCTCGCGTCATCGGCGATAATTAAAACGTAAACATAAAGATATTTCGACTAAAATAATGTGTTACTGTATCAGTTTATTGAACCATAAATAAGTCTGGACTAAATTGTCCGGAATCCGTAAGGCCGGAATTTCAGGGCCTTGAAAAATAGAACTTTGCGCTAATACAATAGAGCTGAAAATCGAACACAAAAGTGTCGAGTCAAATGATAAATCATCATTATAATATGACAGTTCCAAACTCGATTTTCAACTCTATTGTGTTAGCGCAGAGTTCTATTTTCAGCGGCTCATATAGTCCCAGTCTAAGTGACATTTAAATCGGTATAATTGTGGGCTTCTATTGTGCTCTTTTTTATGTAAATATTAAATTGGATCTGAGTGTAAGGGTGCTGCTACATAGATCAACCTTGAATCCTCGATGCAGGCGGTCCTTCATGATGGCTATGAACTCTTTGTAGCTGAGTCGCCCGTCGCCGTCCGCGTCGAAAATCGCGAACACCGTGTCTACTAGGTGGGCGGACTGGCCCACGCCTGTACAGATGCGAACTGCCCGCTGGAACTCCTCTGGTAATACATTCAATGAATTAATACAAAATTACAAATTCGGTACAACGATTTACTGAATGTAACAGATGAAAATACAATTTTATTCGCGGATGATACTATAGTTATAATTAAATGTGAGAAAGTAGACTCGTTCCAAAATGACATTTGTAATACGATTGACCAAATAATTTCATGGCTTAAAGTAATGTCAAAATTTATATCAATAAAACTAAAATTATTCAATTGACGGACTGAAGGACACGACTTAAATTTAACCTTTGATGGCATCAAAATAGAAGAAGTGAATTCCACAACATTTTAGGAGTTATAGTAGATAGGCACTGTGATTGGAAAGATCACACGCAATCAAAACGTTATATTATATCAAAGTCTCGACCGAAGCCGTATTATGTGCATACCACTCGGGGAACCTGTTGAATTTGACAAGGCATTTAAAGTTCAGAAGAAGTGTGTAAGAGCCATTTGCGGAGCTTGGCACTCACACAATTGCAAAACATTATTTCAGAAATTTCATATTCTGCCTCTGGTATGCTTGTACATCAGGGATATTTGTACTTTTGTAAAACAAAAATCACACATCTTTTTAAAAAATTATGACATTAATAATAGAAGTGTTACAACAAGATACAAGAAACTAACGTCGCGAAATGACGCGAAGACGAGAGGGGTACGTCACGTAAGGACTAGTTAATATAGTTGTACTGGAAGATATACTCGCCTTTTATCCCCTTCAACCTCCAATGTGAGTCAACACAACAAAACAAAAAACAATGTGTGTGAGGGGCACTTGCTCTCTGAACAGCGTATGGTACAGACGTACCTGTGGTAAGGCGTTACCTCGGTAAATGATTGATATTTCACTTTAGATATAGACCACTTTAGATGTAGAGCAAATTCTGGTTCATCGTTTACCACTTGTTTATTCAGAAGTTAAAAAAACATACAAATTGAACATGACACTTTGAACAGTATTTCATATGCCTAAGACATTAACTATAAAATAAATTCATCTCATTACCAAATGATAATGATAGGTTAGGTTAGGTTAGAACGCCTACACCTATGAAATTGCCGTTCTGCAGTACTGGCCATTTCAAATCAAAATAATTTTTGTTTGGCTAAGAATTCTATTTTCAAATTTATTTTATTTTAAAAACATGGAATTCTTTTTCCAAAAGTAGTCATTTGTTTATTGATTAGTGTTACATTTTCATCGCATTTCAATCTTTTTCGTCATCATAGATACGTTAAAAATTCGAGTAATTATGAAATATGAGTACCGTCGTGGCAGCAAAGCGGCACAAGCGGCACGCAACATCAACAACGTTTAGGGAGCTAACACTACAAACCAACGCACCACCTGTTATTGGTTTGTTCGCTTCCGTTCTGGAAATTTCGACCTGAAAAATGAACCTCGCGGTCGTCCGAAGACTTTGGTCGACAATGACAAATTAAAGAGGATTGTGGATGCTGATGATACACATCTCATGGAGAAGCTGGCACATCTCCCACCAGCATTGATCAATCACTCGTCTCCGCTGCTCCTGCAGGACAACGCGCGACCTCATACTGCACAGCAGACGGTCTCCAAGTTGCAAGAACTGGAGTTGGAAGCTCTCCGTCATCCGCCCTACTCACCAGACCTTGCGCCTACAGACTACTACTTTTTCCAGAATTTGGATAACTTCTTGGCGGGAAAAAAATTCAATACCCGAGAGGCAGTACAAAATGCCTTTGAAGAGTTTGTTGCCTCCCGTCCAGCTGATTTCTTTTAGAAGGGCATCAATAAACTGCCACTGCGTTGGCAAAGATGCAGTGGTTGTATGGGTAATCTACTTCTATTAATACAAATAAAAAATACATGAAAAAAATTCGTTTAAATTTTTTTACACAAAACGGCAATTTCATAGGTAAAGAACTAATAATTAACTCTTAATAAACATTAAAACCATTCATTGTATGTTTAAATATTCTTATTAAGAAGTATTTTATAAAACCTTCAACAATTAGCTTACAGATTTTTATTTTTCACATTGACCTGTTTTGTTATTAAATAATATGAAAAATGTATCCACAATATGTAATTAACGCAGATTTAAGTAAATAATGACATAAATGGGTGGCCCAATTTAAATAAAATCACTAAGTCCATTTTTTGCAGTTTTATAAACAAAAGTTTATTTGTGAAAATACACTGCTTACAAAAGTTACAATTTATAAAAAAAAGTACATTCGAAAGTAATAAAATTATTGTAAAACAAGATTTAACAAAAAGAACAGGTAAAAAATAAGACTTTGGCAACGTATTTCACAAAAAGGATAGTCCTCAGCTTTATGCTAGGCCAAATAGACCTAACGCTGATTTTCAGGACCACCTGTTATTTTTTGTTTTTTTAAGGCAGCAGACAGAGTAATAAATTTTTGAGGACATAACTGAATAAATGATATTATTGGTATTATATTATATATAGTATTAGGTCCTTACATATGAAATTGGCGTATTGTCTACTGGCCACTTTGATCTCAAATATATCTTCTTTGGTTAGGAATTCCAATTTCAAATTTATACCGCTACTCATGCATTTGTTTCGAAAACCGTAATTCATTTGTTTTTTCGCCTTTTGATTTTTTCTTTGCGTCACTCTGTTTATTAAATGGAAAACATGAAATATCATATTATTTTCGAGTACGAGTTTCAACGTGGCACCAGTGCTGCAGAAACGGCTCGAAGGATTAATGATATGTATGGCGGCGGTGTCGCAAAAGAAAACACAGTGCGTTTTTGGTTCCAAAGTTTTCGTTCTGTAAATTTCGACCTGCAGAACAAGCCCCATGGACGGCCGGATACCAAAGTTGATAAGAATTAAAGAAGTAAAAGAAATAAGAAAAATTAAGAATTGAAGGCTATTGTGGAAGCGCATCCAACGCAAACCACGTCCGAGTTAGTTGCAGGCTGCGGTGTTAATGATAAAACTGTTTTAATCCACTTGAAGCAAATTGGGAAGGTGAAAAAGCTTGAAAGGTGATTACCACATGAATTGAGCGCAGCAAACCGACAAATACGCGTCGACTGCTGCGTTATATTATTCAACGGCACAATAAAAAAAGGGATTTTAAATCGAATCATTACCTGTAATGAAAATTGAATCCTGTACGATATACTCATCGCAATGGCTGAACCCTGGCGAACCAGCCAAAGCCTGCCCCAAGCGAAAATTGACTCAAAAAAAGTCACTTGTGAGCGTTTGGTGGACTAGTGCCGGAATAGCTAGATGCTAAACAACCGAGGTTGGTCATTCTCTTTAGGCCACTGCTGCTTCAGAACAACGCTAGACCACACACTGCACAAAAGACGGCTACCAAATTAGAGGAGCTTCAATTGGAATGTCTAAGACATCCACCGTACTCTCCGGACCTTGCTCCAGCATATTACCATTATTTTCAAAATTTGGATAACTTCTTGCAAGGGAAAAAATTCAACTCCGATGGGGCAGTCCAAAGCGCCTTCAAAGATTTTATTGATTCCTGTCCGAATGTTTTTTAGTAAAGGAATCAATGAACTACATATGAGATTGCAAAATTGCATATATAGCAATGGTATATACTTCGATTTGATAAATATATTATGTTTAAAAAAAATCGACTATGTTCCTCCTCTACAAAAAGCGAATTTCATACGTGATGACCAAATATATTGGTTCATAGGCATATTTAGACCAGTATGCTCTCATGTTGGGAAAATGTTGGACTGACATATATATTAGTATTCCAAAAAACTTTCTTAGGTCTAATAAATTGTATGCAGTTGGATTTTCTGTTTTTTGTGTAGCATACAGGTTTGTTTCTTCCACTATACTTGCCATGAAATGTTTTTTGTGAAAAAGTATTTTAAGCATGCATATAGAGTATCTAATTGTGACACCTCTGGCCCTAAATCAGAGCTTCAATTGGAATGTCTTAAGACTGGATGTCTTAGACATTCCAATACGTCAATCCGTACTCCCCGGACCTTCCTCCAACGGATTACCATTTTTTTCGAAATTTGGATAACTTCTTGCAAGGGAAAAAATTCAACTCCGATGGGGCAGTCCAAAGCGATTTCAAATATTTTATTGATTCCTGCTCGAATGGTTTTTTTAGTAAAGGAATCAATGAACTACCTTTGAGATGGCAAAGTTGCATAGATAGCAATGGTATTCAGGGTGCCAGAAGCCGCTTCTATTAACTTTGGGATATGATTATACTACCTTTTCTCATTACAAAAAAGTATTTTTTTTTTTTTTTTTTCAAAAAATTATTTTTTTTACTTATTTTTTTAACATTTTATACCTTTTAATCATAAGAACAACCTGTCTAGAAGTAGATTTTTAATTAAAATCTAAGATTTTATTATTTTTACTTAATTACGCAATGTAATTTACTTCATTACGCTCGCCAGCCAATGCCCCGTCAGCTGACGCACCGGCCGCCGCCGCGCCGTGCTCCTGCCTTAGTACACGCGTTCAACGATGTTTAATGTATGCAGATTGCAGTGACTTACAAACGTAGACACACAAAAGTGACGGATGTTTGGGTTTCATAATTTCAAATAATTTTGGCGGAACCTTGTAGACTATCCCACGGAACCCACTTAAGGAATCCCTGCTCTACACCGCCTGCAGTGTGGTCCGTAAGTCACGCACTAAATGTTGCTTGACAAATAACGAACCCTGTGTACAGTGCAAATAAATTCTTAATGTCCAATGGCAATCATCGCTTTTCGAAATTAGTCTAAATTACAGACGGTGTTTGAAAAACGACAATAACCGAAAGATTTAACGTGGTTGAACTGTAGGTAACAATGAAACTCAGTAGGTGTATAAAAGGGTGCCCGAAGTCGCATTAGTAAATTATTATTAATGATAATAAGTTACGTACGTTCGTACGTACACCGACCATAATAAGTAAAACTATGGCTAATAGCTATTTACTTACTTGAAAGAAGTATTGAGTACTGAATGACTGCTAGTAGGTAGTAGGTACTTAGTCTACTCCTAGTACTAAGTTCACGGACCATCGACCATCAGGTGACCGCGGCAAGGTGTCACGTTAAAAGTTAAAACTTAAAGTTGTTAGAAAGTGTTTTGGTTGCATTTTGAAATTTAAAAATCGTTGCTAGCGCCATAAATCATTATACGTATCACTTAAAACTTAAAAATACAACACTACGTTTTCAAACACGACCTAATAGTGAAACTCAAATCAGACGACAACCTTTTGCCTCAGTAGAAAAACCGCAACTAAATTCTAAAATCTACTTCAAAACAACAACAGTATTCTCCGAGCGAAGTAACCACTCTTGAAATACTGTAGTGCCTGGGACAGTTGGTTTTTAAATGTCCTATGGTTGCCCAAGCACTTTCGGCATTCTCACAGCATAGTCAGTCAGTCCAGAGGAATGACTGGTCAATACGTTTGGGGCCAACCATGTGCGGGTTTCCTCACAATGTTTTCCTTCACCGTTAGCAATGAAACTTTTTCAGATCTCAAGTACATTATACGGACGCTCCGTATAATGTACTTGAGATCTGAAAAAGTTTCATTGGTACACGCCACAAACTAGGAATCGAACCTGCACTCTCTCGAGGGCGAATCAAACGGTCTACCAACTAGGCCACGGAGCTATCTAACTTTAAATAAGATTGTTATTAATCTATGCAATTTTCGTGGTTTATTAACTACATACGGTACAGCTGCTAGTATCAGCTGATTTTCTCTATTCGCACCTGCGCGGGCGCGTGGGACGTGTTTGCGCGTCTACCCCTTCGACCGCCCGTATGGTTATGTACTATGTACGTTGTACATTGCATTTTGAAAATTTTAACTTTTACAAACACAAACGATTATAAGCAAATGACTAGTACCAATGGATCTATCTCATGCCCTACTTTCAGCCCAAGAAGTTAACGGGACTGGTCTAAATACACCCTGTATACTTTGATTAAATAAATATGTTTAAAAAAAATCGAATTTATGTTCCTCCTTAACAAAACGCCAATTTCATATGTAATGACCTAATATTTGTGAATAAATGTCACTAAACAGAGGTGTACGCACATCATTACAACACAGGTTATTACAAGAAAGCGGAAAACGATAGTAATGCAGCTAATATTGTTGTATTATGAGTCACCTAGGGATGAATGATATTTATTTCGGATATTCCAAGACAAACAAAAAAGATTACTATTTTAGGTGACATACGCCTACCCGATGCGACTCAGTCAGAGGTGTTATATGTGTTGAGATATAAAAATATATTCTTTGAATGTACTATATAGATAAAATGATTTAAATTTCAATAAAATATAGATATAAGCTAAGTAAATATCGAAATGGTACTATATAAATAGACAATTTAAAATGCTTTAGGTAGCACAATGTGATCAAAGTATGAAAAATGTATCCTAAAAACCATACATTGAAAGATCTGCCGGATTGCCACTGCAAACAATAAATAATAAAGGAAGTAAGAAAAATGTTCAAACAGTATTAACAAAAGGAGATATGTGATTTTGGGCCAGCTCTATGTACACCACATAGGTTAATAGGAAAAAAATATGGAAATTTCATAAAAATACACAAAAATAATAATTTGAAGAAGGGTTTGCGTACAAAAATGATTGTTTGAAAAGGTTTTTAATGCGACAACCCTATTTTTAGGGCGGCCATGTCAGTTGTTTTGACATGCCTTTTGACGTAGTTGCCAGTTTTAGGTACAGACGTCTTCTTGAACGTCATACGTCTTTCTTTGCCATCTTTTCCAGTGTAACTTACTCGAGCAATACAGAAAATTAAGAATATGTCCAATCGGTTGGCAGAACTTATATTGATAACCGGATCAACCGCTTTAGAGCCCAATTCAGATGAATTGATGATCAACTTCCTGAGTAGAGTATTTTCCCTGAAATGTCAATATCTGACTTGATACTTTTTGGGCTAGGTACCTATCAAATAAAAGAAGTTCGAAGCTATTTCGGGGAACATGTGATATGGCATATACCATTTCAGGTAGAAATATCTGATCAAATGGAAGTTGTAGCAGAAGCAACCTCACCCCAACTTGATGCTTATTTAATCAAGGAAGGATCAAGTTGGGATGATAAAAGAATCTGCTACTATTGTATCTCCAGAAAATGGACAGTAGGTTGTTGTGCTTATATCATGAACATTGTGTGGTATTTGGGTTGGGCTCGATACCAAGAGAATATAGAAGCACCGGCGTCATTCCTGGACGGAATATTAATAAGGGATGATGAAAAAAATGAATAAAATCATAAGCCCCAACATGTTTTATTATATACCTCTCTCTCTCTTACCTAAGTTATCCTGTAGGTAGTCTTATTTTATCGAAACCTAAGATTTTCATAATACGTGTTATTTTTTTAAATCACAGGTATTATAATATACGTCAGTCAAATGTCATTGTGAAAATGACATTTTTTGGATAATTCTGATCTGTTTATTTTACGTTGAGTTGCTCTCCTTGACGAAGTTAATTTAAAAGTACATTAAAGCGAAGTGAAATTAAATAAAATAAAGAATAGGAAACGGTTACTATATTATTAAGCTATATTTACATATAGTGTACATACTACTTACTACTTAGGTGAGACTAGAAATTTAAACTGCCACATTAGTTTAGTGGTCGCAAGCACTACTGCTCCTGAGCAAAAGATCCTGGGCTCGATCCCCACCTCTACCTATTCTTTCGAAGGAATATAGGCGTGGTATTATGTTTATTAATTTAATAACTTCTTTCCAATTACTTGTATTTCCGATAAATGGTCATCAATAATGTCCTGTATCTATATTAGGCATGTTTGAAATTGGCGGGATTAATCGAAAATCGATCTTTTAATGCTCGATTTAAACAAGAATCGATTCTAGTATGTTCGATTCGAATCGAACCGGAGATCGATTTTTTTTAAAGAGAATTACATGCCTAGCCTAATCAGCATCCGCAACAACTTTTAAATTAGTACTAATGTCATTTTACGAAGAATGAAAATTCTCCATTTTGGAAATTGAAATTGGAAGACAATTTTATAATCAGCACCCCCAGAAACCTGAAAAAGGACACCCATATTAATTTTAGTGAAAAAAAAAGGTGCACCATTTTGGAATTTCAAAATGGATTCAATTTTAATATTATTCTGCATCCCCAAAAACCTTGAAAACGACACCCATACCAAAGGAAAACAAATTGCAACAATATCCAAAAATGCGATTTTCCGTAGCCTACAAATTGAATTTTTAGCAGCCATTAACTTATCAACCCAATCTGGTTTTATAGCTGCTTAAATTGTATAATAGTCACCAACTCGGAAATTAAGTCGCCAACTTATAAATTTCGGTGACAATCTGGATTAAATTTCGTCACTTTTTATCTGCCGATTTTTGTATTTTTGTCACCTGAGATCATAATGATTCTCACATATAGGCTTTTAGATAAAACTGATATTGATACGGTGCTGCTGACTGCACATGGTCCTAAGAAAAAAAAAGACAAACAAGAACTTAAAAGTGTAAAATAAAATTAATAAAAAAAAAACCCGTCTGCGCAAAAACTAAAAAGATAAAAAAAAGACTTTTGTCATCGAATTTTATTGAATACTAACTATACCTACCATGACTAAAATAGTTTCGCGATCGATACATGCAAAAATAACACATTCTATTAAATAAAGTTGGGCGTTTATTTTTTAATTCCGCGACTTTTTGACCGGCCCGTCATTTGCACATGCCAAGATTTGCCATGTGCAAATGGCCATTTAAGATTTACAGAGCTTCGGATCGCCTCAAAGTAATGATGCGACTCGAATAGGATTTTGTGACTAGAATCGCTCGAATAATTTTAAAACCTAACTCGAGTTTACGAGTCACTCGAGTAAACAACTCACTCGAGTTGCAAATTTACATTTAACGATACAACTACGCAATGTATCCTACGAGATAGTTAATAGCAGAGTTTTACCTACCATTAAAACTCTTATTATGTCCAGAGCCTTATTCGAGGCCTTTTAACAAAATTAAGATGGTAGTCTTTCGTTTCCTGCCGTAATATTTGTCGATGCAGTTTCGTTTCCGGTCTTTTTGGCGGTAGGATAACCACTTCCGTTGTTCACTCATTGCTGTCTCAATTATTTCACCAGGCAGACCTTACTGTGAGGCCTCGAATAAGGCTCCGGACATAATAAGAGTTTTAATGGTAGGTAAAACTCTGCTATTATGTCCTATCGCCGTTATTCGAGGCCTTTTAACAAAATTGAGATATTGTTTGTTGTCGCCTGGTGGACAAGACGCCAATGTGATAAATCAATATCATAAGGAAATTGTTAAAAGCTAGAAAAAAATTGCTAGAAAAATGTTTTACTTATTGTAAAACATTTTTCTAGCAATTTTATAATCAGGTTATAAATAAATGTACTTTGTTCTATTATATTCTTAATCCTATTTCATCAAAGATATTCATAATATTATCAATTATTTTAAATTTTATCAAATAACATAATTAAAATTAATATTGTTTGAATTGGCTAATTTATGATTTAAAACCTATTATAAAATAAACAAACTATTTATTTTTTGATATAAACTAATTAACCGGCTCAAAGAGATTTACTAAAGAGTTATTTGTACAGGGTGTCGTAGGCTTAGAAATTATCTCCATTTTATAGAAATGTTTAAAAGTATTTGCTGCCCTCCAATTTGCTCTTTCTAAAATGTTGTCTATTGGTTCTTTGTCAATCCAACTTCTAGAAGCAACGGCAGATCGTACACTTCCCGGAGTTGCCTCGATACCTGCTTCTTTTAGAACAGATTTTACCCATCCCGCGATTACTGTTCTAGAAGCAGTCTTCGGTACCCCTCGAGCAGTTACAAACAAATTTTCAACGCCAGCTTCTTTTCGCCTATCACTACCCAGAGCAGCTAACCTACGCACCCACAGTACTGGATCATTTGGTCTTTCACTATTCGAAAATTGTTTCCAACCTATTCAGGTTATTCATATTTATCAGGTTCGATCATACACTCAATCGAGTGTATGATTCGGAATCAGTTTTAGAACCAAACATTGGCCAGAAAGTGACTGTATTTAGTTCACCGTCATCTACAAGAGAACCCTGCGATACGCTCAATAACGTCAGGTCGTGTACTCTGCGACCAGAGCACAATAATAATAAGACAGCGCATATCCTAGAAACTTCGAATAAGTTTTCATGAGTAATGTTACTTGTTGCTAAGTAAGATATTAAAGTACTAGTGTCCCAAACGGTATTTGACTTATTACATTTTTGAGCAATTCTCGTTGAAATAGATTTTAAAATTTTCTTAACCAATACATGCGAGGCGAGACTAGAGCTATTATTAGCATTACTAAGCGTAGAAACAACTGACTTGTGAACCAAAATCGTTTTAGAGGCTAAATTATGTTTTAAATGTATGTCAGCTAAAAACTGGGCTAACTGTGGTCCTGATGGGTTAGTAGGCTGGACCCCAGAAATTTTGCACCAATTCAACCATCTTAACCAAGCCAGTTTATAGGTGTTAAAAGTAGACTTACGCCAAAGGCTTTTTAGTTGAGCCTTCTGTTGTTGTGACCAGGATTCTAGCTCTTGTGACCACATTTCCAAATCTCCATGGTCAGGTCTTGTAACCGTGGCGGGGGAAGGCCCGTCGACAGATCGAGTAAGTTCGATTCTAAGTCTCGAACTGTGAATGGTGGTGCTATTGCACGTGCTTTTAGATCTGCTCTCCAGAAAGCCTGGGGCCACTTCGGAGCTGCAATCAGAAACATACCTTTCGCACGGTTGAGATGCATTAACACTCTGGGCATCAGATTCGGCGGTGGGAATACCCAAGCCAGGTTGAAGTCCCATTCCCATGAAAACGCATTGTGTCTCCACGCTGTTTGATCCCTCTGGTCTAAACTCACATATTTGGGTACTACATGAGCTCGAGCCGATGCAAATAGGTCGATCTCGGGAATGCCCCACTTCTGAAATATGATATTTGTTACCGCAGGGACTAGATGCCATTCGGGAAGGTACGATTTTCTCGACAACCGATCTGCTACATTGTTGTAACGGCCTGGAATGTGATGCGGTAAAATAAAAATATCAAAAAGATCTAAAATTTGAAAAAACTTATAAGTAAGATTCATTAAAGAATTTGAATTATTCTCCCCTTCGTTTCTTAGGTATGCTACAACGGATTTGTTGTCACACTGCAGCAACAGAGATGATCGGTTTAGAGAGATTCACGTAAACATTTTAAAATAGTTAGCATTTCTTTTTGATTCGAGTGCAGAGTTCCTTCGTCCAATCCAATCTCCTGTCAAAAATACACCATTAAATTCCGCTCCCCAACCCGAGTAGGATGCGTCCGTCGTGAGAAAATTTACCAATTTTGTAGGGTGGAGTCGAGAAGATTTTTTGCAATTTAGAAACCACTATTCAAGCTCTTTGATCGCTTGAAAAGGAATGCGGTGTGATTTGTTCGGGCCGCTTCGAAGTAAACTATTGCAATGGGCCAAAAGATGTCGATAGTTTAAACGACCTTGAGGAACTGCAAGTCGAGCGAAATTGAAACGCCCATTAATGCTCTGTATTTGTCTAAGAGTTGCTTTTTTAGAATTTAACACTTTGCGAATTATATGCCGAAGAGTTTGGACTTTCGTATCTGGAATAGACCTTTGATTGTTCCATGTGTCCCAAAAAATACCTAAATACTCCAGAGCTTTTTGTGGCTGAAGTATAGATTTTGTTTCATTTACAACCCAGCCTAACTCGCGCATTCTGTCCAGTGTTAAACGCGTCTGCTCTATTATTTTCGGTCTGTCCTGGCATGCAATTAAAAAATCTTCTAAGAAAACTACAATACGTATACCTTGTTCCCGTAGTATTTCTGCTGTCCAATTTGTCAGGCACGCGAACACTTTGGGAGCAGTGGCTAGACCAAACGGCAAACAGGTCATTTGTAAGAGTTTGCCTCTGTACGTTAACCTCAGGAATCAACGATGGTGTAGAGATACCGGTGTGTGGTAATAAGCTTGTGTTAGGTCGATTTTTACTAACCAGTCGTTGGGCTGCAGAAATTCCGGTATTCGATGTGTAGCTATCAGTCGAAATTTGCTTAGCTTTAGAAATTCGTTCAATCGTTTTAAATTGAAAATAGGGCGCATAGTCCCATTGTTGATAAAAAACTGGGGGTTTTGGTTTTATTTATATTCTACAATATTGTCCTTTAACACCGTTTGAATAATCTGGTCCACTTCTGGGGATGGAGCTGTTTGGTAACGTGATTTTATGAGTCGAGGTAAAATCAGTGGTGGTTTTCGTAAAACGGGAATTTTGTAACCTGTTATTATCTTTAAAAGGGGGGTTGGGGCACCCCGCCTTCTCCAGACATCTACAAACATAGCTAGCCTTCCCCCCCGAAACGCCTGTTGAGAGTCAAAACTTTCTATCTCCTCTTCCTCTGCCCTTTGAGGGATTGGTTTGATTAAAGGGCTTCCTAGCCACAGCTGGGGCCTGCTGTTTTGGAGGAAACGACGTTGCAGGTTTATAGGAGGGTCTAAAAAACCGCTCATTATTAGCATAAGAGCCAAAATTATAATTAAAAGCATAGGGGTGGAGGGGTCGCAACGCCTGCGCTCGAGTGTATGTATAACCTTGATTTTTATTAAAATCAAACGGTGCTTGGAAGCGACCGGTTTGTTTGTAATTACTTAGGCCTGGTTGGAATGCCTGGACACCCAATGTAGGTCGCCTTTCTTATGCAGAGAAGGTACCTTTTTGATATATAAAAATTTTATTTACACCTCCATTATTTTTAATAAAATCAGAAAACTGCTTTTTATTAAATAAATATTCGCAAGAAGGAGGAATCTTTTTCAAAGTAGTATTAAAAAAAAATTCTTTTACTAAATTTAAGAAAAAATCACGACGTTGTTCAATAATATCAGCACGCCTACCACAAAGTAATTGTAAACAGTCCAAAGAAACTTTTTGAAAATCACCTGAAAACCATTCTTTTATTTTTGTCAATAAAGATTCTTTATTAATATTATCGTTTTCTTGAGTCCATTGTAACAAATCAGAGACGCCCTTTTTTAACGCGTCACTTTGAATTATTACTGCACGCGTATTAGCACCCAAATACTTATCACTTGCATTCAAATTAAAATTATTAGCTTTCTCGAACTGTTTTAATTCGTCGTTTACCTCCAATTCGACAAACCCCGGCCAGGCATTGTAGGTTTTTTGAATATTTGAGTAACGGACATTTGACCAATTCTCAGAGTTGAAATGTTGTAACGAGCTGAGTGTCTGTAAATGCTCCGCAGAGGCATTTTGAATCGCCGGTTCTTTGAGAATGGTTGTCAAATCAAAATTAAAATTTTGAGAAGTATCAGATATAGCTTCATGTTCAAAATTTTCTCTAGTTGTACTTATCACGTTAGCAGTAAAAATTTTATCTTGAGCACACGTTTCCGAAGGCGGATAGATACATGCTAAGAAATTTTGGATTTGACTGACCTGCTGGACAAGGTTTAGCAATACCTCATCATCCCGGCGTGACCTTTTTGGATTCTCGATATTTTTAGACGAGGATTTCCGCTTTCGTCGTGTGAGCGGCTGCTCATCCGATGAAGACGATGTAGAAGAAGGACACTCGCGAACAATTTCGTCGCCACTACAGTCTGACATGTTGATAAACTTTTGAAAATTTTTATTTTAATATATTTCGAAACCACAAACGATCTAAAATAATTATTTGCAAAGAAACTATAAAATTTATAAGACTTTTATAATTTAAACGAACGCTAACAGCGTTACTAGTCTTTACGGCACAAAACTGAAGACGCCAATGACGAAAAAAGCGCGCGCGCCACACCTGGTGAACAACGGAAGCGGCCATCTTGCCGCCAAAAAGACCGAAAATGAAACTGCAACGACAAATATTACGGCAGGAAACGAAAGACTACCATCTCAATTTTGTTATAAGGCCTCGAATAACGGCGATAGGACATAATGTTTTGTCATTTCGAAGTTTAGAAACGTTTTTCTGAAATGTCATGATTCGTTTGTTTACAATTTGATTAGTGTTGTGCTGTTTAAGATCACATACTTGGATCAACAACTACGAGACATAAATGCTTCATTGGATGAAGATTTTCTTTCAGTATTAATGTAATGTGGTTTACCGCCAAATTACGACCCACTTATTGTGGCGTTGGAAAACTCAAACATTAAATTGTGCAGTGAAACTGATAAAAGTAAAATGTTACAAGAAGATTTTCGTAGGGACTTTGACAAGGGCGAAGAAAATACAAAGTTTACAAACCGGAATATATCGTCGGCTTATTGCAAAAACTCATTAACTACAAAAAATCACTAAATACGTTTTTATCTAAAATGGAATGCGTTTGACAAAAGCAACATAATGCAAAAACTCACTAATTTCTATCTAGTCAATTATAGCCGTTACGTCCTTGTCATAAAATCCATAATTGCAAGTTTGGAAGTCAAGCATTTAAAAAGAATCACTAACCTGCACAAGTTATTTTTATCAATAAATATTAAAAAAACAACTGAGATTAATATACATAACTCATTCTCATCATTTAATTAACTTAATCCAAACGAGTGTAACATAACTAGCTTATAATTATGTTTCGATAAAGATAATTATTATCATTTATTTAGTTCCTGTAATGAACCATTTATTACAAGAGCACAATAAGTAATGTTAATGAATTTTAATAAAAAATATTTTTATACTGATTCTAATACTAAGATTTCCCTAAAATCATTTATTGTTTTTAATTACTTTTGATTTTGTCCGTTGCCATATTTTTATGAAATTAACATCGATTAAAATTATATAGTAACTTCTTGCAGGTATCGGTTAGGTAAAATGCAACGAAACAGTTTCGCCTAGGGATCGCGAGGCCGAACGCGGGTGAAGTAGGAGGGTTGCGCGGGGCGAATATGTAGGTACTTTGCGCGTGAGCGCGGCGAACTGGCTCGCTCGCTCATTTCGAGGCGAGATATGGCGACTGCTAAACGTCTTATAGAAGTTAATGATTTCTGTCAAAATGCAACGAAATATATGTTTTAAACCTGGAAGAGGAAGCAAGATGTTGGAGCAATCTTCTTCAGATTTGAATCTTAATAATATTATAGTAGACGAAGTTTCTAAGGACGATGTGAGTACTTATCTTTCCACTTTCTTTGGCTTTAGCATAATTTACCTATGTATTTTACTATTTATGTTTTACTAAACTGATTAAAAACTAAATCAACTTTTACAGTGTTTTGCGCGGTTTATTACATTTTAGTTTAGATCCCGACGTTTTGGTAATTATTTAACATAAATGAAGAATCTTTGGGTAGTTTGAAACCTTTATAATAATATATACTATGGATACCTGTCAACTCAGTCCTCACGTGACCACGGCTGCTTCATAGTTGCCAAAACGTCGGTATAAACTAAAATGTAATAAACCGCGAAAAAAATCCGTAAAAGTTGTTAATTTATTTGCTATGTTTAATATTCGCGTAAACATAAGAAATCAATATAAAAATCAAAAGTTCAAATAAGAACAGTGTCTCATGTTTTTGGTGGTGGTTTTGTGATATCGAGTTATTTGTGTTAAAAGGACTCACTACTCCAACAACTTACCTCTGTCTTTTCGTTTCAGCACTCAAGTGATATTATAGAAAATACACCATCGCCACGGCCCACCCAGAACATAGATCGACCAATAAGTAAAACGATACTATCGTCAGACGAAAGCGATAGTGAAGTATTATTACAAGTCAATAATATTTTCAAAGTGTTGTCCAATATAGACAATGTTTCTGAAAATATCAGCCCACCATATAATAACAACCATGTAGTAATGTCCTCTGAAGATGACTTGTTTTTAACAGATGATTCTATTGCTGATCCTAAAAAAATTAAGACAGTAAGGTGGCACTAAAGGAGAACAGATACTTATGACCGAAATGAGCAAAAAAGGAATCGTTCACAAAGTTTACCATATAAAAACTACAAAAAACAGACACAACCTTCCAAAGCGCAAAAATCCGGAGATTGTAAATGTAAATTAAATTTCCCTGAAGAAGATCGCATGGAAAAATGTAAGTCTTACTGGGCACTATCGGATTACTGTCGACAAAAAGATTTTATACTGATGAATGTTATAGCACAGGCGCCACAAAGACGTCTCGTAAAAGCAACTCGGAAAAGGACTGTATCTCGTAACTATTACTTAAATATTAAGGACGACCGAAAGATCAGGGTTTGTGAATTATTTGTTAAAAACACCCTTTGTATATCCAATGGTCCCATTACTAAGGCATTTTCAGAAGTAGGAACATCAGGCTCTTTTGAAGGTCAGGACAGACGTGGCAAGCATGAACCTGTCAATAAAACGAAAGAAATAGATATAGCATTTGTCAAAGAACACATCGAGGCTTTCCCTAAGAGGGAGTCACATTATTGCAGAAAAACATCATCTAAAATGTATTTGGATAACATACGAGTACTTTCCATCTCCAAAATGTATGAACTGTACCAAGAAAAATGTAAAAATGCAACTATAACGCTTGTTTCCATCAACGTGTATCGCAATATTTTTTGTACTCAGTATAATTTAGATTTCCATAAGCCCAAGAAGGACCAATGTTTAACGTGCCATAAATGAATGGTATAGTATCAAATCCCGCTAAAACATCTTCGGACGTTGATGGAGTTAGTTATACCATAGCAAAGTATAAACATTTCTGCATAAAATGCAGTGAACATTCAACTCCAAAACACGCTAAAATATGTCAAAATTTAATAAATAAAATCACGTTTCGTAGCAAAACCCGCTATTATCATGGCAGTGAGTATCAAAATCCACTATATTGTATTCAACCAATTGCAGCGCTTGAATTACGTCACGTGATCATCAAAACAGTATGGCGATTTTACTTTGTGAAGCAACAAGTGTTTGTAGTTTTTATTCAGTTTTCATTAGTAAAAATGGACGAATTAGCCCGATTTGTTAAAAAATGTGAACCCAACAAGGCGCGGAAGAAATTACGCAATAAAAATCTATGGAAACGCGAAGTAATAATAATATAATAATAATATAATAATAATATAATAATATCTATGGACGTTTTATACCACGTCAGTCTGGCTCCGTGGTAAGTATCCGAAGAACTTGTGTTACAGATACCAGAAAACGGGAAGTATATTTAATACTTTTATACTATACATATACTTAAGATTTTTATTATATTATACACATATTTAATAAACATCCATGACCCAGGAACACAGAAAAAATTTTTGTTCCTTCGGCGGGATTCGAACCCGCGACCCCCGGCTTAAGCACCAACGCGCTGAACCACTGAGACACAGAGGTCAGAGGAGACACTGATACACAGAGGGAAGTAGAACGGCAAGAACGGTGAGTAAAAACACTGCAAATATTCCAATAGAAAAGTTAAATGAGGAAATTATGCAAGATAAAACAAGTAAGATTTCGCGAACAACTTACGGCCGTTTTCAATAATGTATCTACTATCTACCTTATCCAAGCCTCTTGTAACATTTCGTTCGAAGCCATTCACATAACAATTCATGTTTAAAACTTTTATATTTTTATTTAAATAATAACAATTTATTAATTTAAATAATAATTCTCAAGAAATGATGTAAAAAGCCGTTTTAAGAATATTTTCCAACTTCTTTTGGAGATCAGATGGCAGTCAGAGTGTGTAAAAAATCATTCATTGTTGCCACATTTTCTGACTACGGTTAAAGGTTTCCAGGTGTATCTCTGACGTAATACAACGATGTAAAAATTATACGGCTTGTGTTTGTTTTAGGTACTCATCAAAAGAATTTCCTAGTTTTCCACATTGCGGGCACAATCGAAAAGCTTTTCGCTGTGCTCAGGTGTCATGTCAAGATATACGAAAGTTAAATGAAATTTTTTATAAATGCAAGACAAAAATATTGCAAGATAATTTTATATTGAGACATAGCAATGTAAAAGAAAGTAAGAAAAAAAACAATTGGATCTAGAAGGAATGTTAGTATTAAATATCATGTACAAACTAGAGGGGGATCATTGATACCAGTATGTCAAAAGACATTCTTGGATGCACTGAAAATAAAAAAGACAGAGTGCAAGGAGTGATGAACCAATTTTATTCATCGAATGGTTCTCCTCCAAAAGAACGTCGAGGTGGAGACCGGAAAACCAAAACTTTTGAAGCAAAGAAGGTAGCTGTACAGAGTTATATAGAAAAGTTCAAAGCAGATGAAGGTCATTACTGTTGATCGCAAACTAATAGACAGTACCTGCCAGCAGAAATATCCATTAAAAGAATGTGGCGGATGTTCAATAACGAAGCTGATGATGATTTCAAAGTAAAACATAGTTATTTCCGTAATATTTTCAACACCTGTTATAACCTGGGGTTTGGATCGCCGAGGACCGACGTTTTTTCGAAGTGTATATCCTTACAAGAGCAGATAAAAGTAGAACAAGATACGAGGAAGAAAAATGAACTTATTATAGAGAAAAGAATTCACCAACATAAGTACAAAGCATTTTATCAGATACTGCGAGAAGAGAAAATTTGAAAACTATATCTTTTGATTGCCAAAAGAATCAGGCATTGCCCAAGTTGCCTGATCAATCGGCCTACTTTAGTAGGCAATTTTCATTTTATCACTTTGCTATAGTCGAAGGGAGCTCACGAGCAAAATTGGACAAGGAAAACGTATTTTCTTACTATTGGGATGAAGCCGTTCATCTCAAAGGAAGCAACGAAATTGCCAGCGCTGTGTACCATTACTTGAAAAATAGCACGATAGCAGAAAATATAACAGTTTTAAGAATTGTATATGACGGCTGTTCTAGTCAAAATAAAAATACCACGATGGTAGTCATGTTAGGCAAATGGCTTTATTCTGAAGCTCCTCGAAATTTAAAAAAAATTGAGCTAGTATTCCCTGTAGTTGGTCACTCTTTCATCCCACCTGACCGTGTTTTTGCCAAAATCGAAAGAGTTATTGAGAGTTATAGAGCTGATATATTACTACGCTGACAGACAACGCAACGGCTTTAGATCTTGCAAAGATACCTGTTTATGACTGGAAAACTGCGTACCACACCATCATTAAACCAACAGTATCATGGCACTTTGAATTTCAAAAGACAAAGCGTTTTTTTTTTGTCACGCACAAAGTCAGATAATGTCATGGTACAAGGCGAAACCACATACAACATTGAAATTAATGAGAAGAAAGTCATAACAAAGAAAAATAAGAAAATTACTATGATTTCAACAAACAGAATTTTTCCTTTCTAAAATTCAAATTTCTCCTTTTTCAAGGCATAGCCTAATAAATAACCTTGTCTGTATTGAAATAAAATTGCATACTTGATTGGTGACCAACCATTGTCAGCATAAGTTTCAACATTTCTTCCATGTTTTCCATTCCGAATTAATTGTATATTTAATCATCATGGAGGTATACCAGTCTAGGTCCTCTAAAAATGTTCTTATAATCTCAATTTTCTTTGCATCTTCAACAATTGATAATCGTGAACATTCCTCTTCAAATCTATTCATCCATTGAGATACATTAGATGTCCTCCTGTTAAACTTTTCCAATATAAATTTGTCTACTGTATTTCCCGAAATTTGTGGTTTATTTGATTCCATGTATTTATGTAATAATTCTGTCAAAGACTCTTCGAAATTCCTATATGCTGTGGTGCTCTTTCAATTTTTGAAGTTATTTCCTCTAAAAAATATCCGTTAAATTAAATGTTTCCATCGTCATCTATATAGGTATCATGTATTTCTTGTGTTATTGCAATTCATACTTGTCTTCTATCATGTCTTTTCTTCCATGTTTTTTTTATTATATTATCATAAACTTGCGTCTTAAGAATAGCATCATGTAATTTAGCCGGCTGAAATTCTTGCGGAATCAAGTATATTCTTTTATCAGTATCAGTATTCGAAGTTAAGCAGATAATATTAGATTTTGAATCATCACTTGCCTTTACCACAAATTCAAATCTCAGTTTTTCCATTGTTCATAAGTTATAGCGAAAATGTTGTTTTATAATAAGATTTTTAAGAATATGGAAATAAATAATGTGTTGTTTACAACTAAAGAAAGAACATTTAATGCTAATATTTCACAAATTAAATAATATTTTCAAACAAATTATTCATATGAAATTAAATATAAGTATCATTCAATTGACAGTTGACATTCATTGACAAGTTTAAAAAGTATATCAAAGAGAAGCAATGAGGTTACATACATAATTATATTTTAAGATTTTATTATATTATGCACATATTTAATACACATCCATGACCCAGGAACACGGAAAAACTTTTTGTACCACGGAGGTCGTTATAACTTCTTACCTTTAGATATCGGATGATCAGCCAGCGTGTACATCCTCATCGCGATGGTGAAATCCTCGAGGTTGTTAAGGAACTGGCAGAACGTCTTGAACTCGGAGAAGCTGATGCCCCTCTCGTCCAAGCGGTCCAGTAGACGGTCTAGGTACATGTCGTACTCATCGGTGTCCAGGTACGTATAGCGAAGAAGGATCTTGGCGAAATCCACCTCGGAGATTGTCTCTTGTCCTGAAATTAACATTCATAATGATGATCAGTCATGGTTTTTGTGGGGTATGCAGATATATAGTGATAAAAAACCAGTAAATACTGTGAAAAAACATTTAAGCCGGACCAAAAATTACGAAGATACAACAAGTGTAGTGCATCAGTTCCAGAAACGCGCCCGAGAATGATGCGACTCGCTATGACGTCATCTGTCGGGATTAGTCTCCACCGCGCGGTTAGAACAAGCGCAGTATGTAGGAATACTTGATTTGTACACATTGATGTCGTTCGTATTTACTTTGTTTGGATTATAATGTAATCGAACAAATATTGTATTGTGCCAAAATGCCTAAATAATATGGTCACTACACCCAATTAACTATTTTTTTTAGTTTCGAGAGGTGTGGTCTGAAAAAAATTGTGAAAAGTAATGGAGGAGAGACGATAAAACTCCTCTACGACCAAAAGTGTTTCGTACTGTTGCGATCTTGCAGTCTTAAATTTTTATTCGTAAATAAATCCATATTCCCGTATTCCCGAAAGACATTAAAAACGTGGTTGTATTGGAACATATGTTGGTCGGTGTCGGTAATAGGTGTAGGTGTAGTTTTAGGTGTTGAAATATAGTATACTTGTACATACATACGCCTACAATTTCAATATACGGAGATACGTTTTCTTGGGGAAGTTCCGCAATTGTGGAGGCGGAAACGAATCTCTGTAATACAACTCTAACCTACACCAACCCATCTACTATAATATTCACTTAACTACATACTCCAACAGTTTATACACCAACAAATATATATCTTCTCCTACATCTCTAACTACTATGATTTTAAGTTTTATTCTTGCTCATAACTTCTATACCCGGCGTTTTTTGTGATTGCCAGTTTGGTCATCGGTCATCATTCGGGCATCGAAATTTGTCAATTAATGATATAAGTTTAAAAAATATATTTAAAGATAACTTCTTGTAGTATACCACCAAGTACATCGTTTACGACGGTCGTAAACTATGTACCTGGTCGTATACGATTTTGTAAGCGATCTGCCATACTTTATAGACTGAAATCCCATGCCTGATTATTATGTCACTTACATTTTACTTATATATCAAGTTGTAGTAGTAGTGAGTACAATGAATGTATGTCTACCCGATATAAAAATCTTTTATTTGTTATATTATTTTAAAAAAATCTTATCCCCTAAATGCATTGTGATGGAAATTTCAATCAACCAATTCAAAGCCATTTTTCTCGATTCCACAGAGTAAGACCATGTTTTTGTACATGGTAAGTTTTACGCAATATTCGTGATGTTGACGAACGAAAAAAAACAGTTGATGTTTCAATGTCAGGTGCAAAACTTTATTTCAAAATGTAAATAGGTACTAGTTATTTTGCTCTGTGAAGATTTCGGTTATTGTGTTATTAAACTCACGGTTTATTTTCAAGTTATTCATAATTGTTGGATTTGAGGTCAGTATTTCGATTCATGTCATTATTTTTGGTCAAAAGTAGAAAAATATGTAGAAAAAACTCAAAATTGTGTTGATGTAAATTTACATCATCATGTAATGACGTTATTTTAGCTTGTATGTAAGCTAGTGAAGTATTATTGTTTTATATACTTTGATTTTTTCGGTTCCAGGTGTTGATTGTTGCATAATATAGCAGTAATAAGAAGTAAAACTATCAATGTTATATTGACAGATGACACAAGCACAGCCTATCTAGTTAGTTTATTTTAGTTAGCCAAAAGGCTATATATAGTGTAGACGTATCTGTGTTAAGCATATCTCATATGTAATACGTATCTGTGTTAAGCGTCTCTCTCATATGTACCAATAAAGGAGAATATAACAATTGTTGCTGTATTATTATTATCACCACTCAAGCATATGAAGGATCTGTAAGAACCAAGACGTCGTATCCCACAACATGGTGTCAGGTTTGCGATAAGAAAAAAAAACCAAAATTATGAACGCCAAGGGTACATCGGCAACTATGGAAGCTTCGAGACAATCTGGGTGCGGTAACGTGACAATGGCTGGAAACGGAGTGCAGAAGCTTGAAATTTCTACAGAAATCATTAACAATAATGCTGATAATTTCAAGAAATGGACGCAATCATTCGAGATAATCCTATTGGCGTCGGGGATGGAGAAAACGGAAGATAAAAAGAAAATTGCGATCATGCTGCATTCCATAGGATAAAAAGGTCTAAATATCTACAATTCCTTCAATTTGGACCCAAACACTGCTACATTCCAGAAGGTGAAGGCAAAATTCGTCGAGTATTTTGAACGGGACCGTTTCCGAGTTGTGCCGAACTCATGGGTTTATAATGTACTGCATGGGAACCACTCTGTCAGTGTTGCCACTACTATGGCTACTACCATAAAAAGAAGGTGGAGGATCTTACAAAAAAGAATGACAAAGATATTGAAAATTATTTAGCATCTTTGAGAGATGGGTGGTTGTCGGAAGACGATATGGAAAAGTCTGATGAAGAGGAGGAAGATGTGCCTGAAAGTTAAAACATGATGAGTTACTGAATATATTAGAAAGTGATGAAGAGGACCCAGGAAAGTGACCCTCCCGTGATTGAAAATGAGGAAATAGACAACCAGGTTATAGACAACAGTGACCCTACAAGACATACATTTTCAGGATTATTGGATAAATGAAAATTGATCTGGGAAAAAAGAAACATGGAATTTGATGACTCCAAAATCATTCATTCTGATTTAGGGCCAGAGGTGTCACAATTAGATACTCCATATGCATGCTTCAACTACTTTTTCACAAAACATTTCATGGCAAGTATAGTGGAAGAAACAAACCTGTATGCTACACAAAAAAATCAGAAAATCCAACTGCATACAATCTTTTAAACCTAAGAAAGTTTTTTGGAATACTAATATAAGCTAAAAAGCAGAACTCGCAACAGGTAATACCGATTCCCCACCATCTCCCTATAAAAGCAGAGGCTCCAATAGGCGCGGGCCTCTTTGCTGCTCGATCGTCAGCCGGTAAGGTGCTTGGTTTCGGTATTGCGCGTTGTAAGTCTATTTAACGTTATTTTATATCGGTCCTTATTTTATAAAAGTGGTCATTGTGATTTATATTTGATTTGAATATTAACGATTGTCTTATTGTAAAATAATTAATAAATGTTTCTTTATATTTTATCACTTTTGATTCCATAAATCAGAAACGGGATAGGATTTCGCTCACAAATTAGCCTTTCCAACGTAGACAATCGTTAATTTTCAAAATGCCACGCGATTCACGTGAACGGACAAATAAAACATCGCTGCTTCACTCTGAGGTTGAGGGTAGGTACGAAACCTATCGAAGTATTCAAAAACGATCGCGTCGAAGTAGGCTGCGCTCGAATTCACGTGATAGCAAAACTCGTTCCCCGCCGCGTCGAAGCCGATCGCGCTCCCGTTCGTATGATAGATCGCGTTCACGCCGTCCGCGTCGTAGGACTCGGGTCTGTTTCGCGTCGTGGTCGTTCTCATTCTGGTGATAATTATCGCTCACGTGAAAGATCAAGGTCTCGTTCGGTTCGTTCGCGTCGAAATTCTAGCAAATCTCGATCCTACCCTCAAGAAAAATCTGTAACAGATACTTTAGGATTGATTATGTCTCGTCTAACTGCTATTGAGAAAAACACGGTTAATAGTTCGCATGTACCATCGTCTCTTCGTGGCAGCACACCTCCTATAGATAAAAATAATGCTTCAATGACTCAGGCCCTCGTTGAAGCATTGGGTACATTAACGAAACCTAAAAGTACTAATTATTATGTGTCTAAATTCGACCCAGCTATTAATAACTTTTGAGGTGTGGTGCAATGAAGTGGAGCGAGCTATAAGGGCGAACCAGTGGGACGACTACGAGTGCTCGAGTAGCCAACTATTTAAAAGGGGACGCAAAAGCTTGGTTAAATGAATGGACCACTAATGAACGTACATGGTCAAATTTCGTTAAAGAATTTAAGTCCCTCTGTCCGCGAATGGTTAGTTAAGCGCACGTTCTTCATGAAGTATTAAATTCTCGTCTCTCACTACTGCGCTTACGTACGGTGAAAGGACTAAGTGAAGAACTTATGGTCAAAATAGTTATTTACGGCATTAGTGACATCCAAGTACGCGCTGCAGCCACTAATGCTGACTTAACAACGGAAAGTTTGGTTTAATTTTTAGCTACCTACATAAAACCTACCCGCAAACCTGACAATAATCGCAACACCGATAGAAATAAAATAGTTAATTTTAATTCAAGTAAAAACCGCAATTTTAATAATTCAAGTAGATTTGAAAACAAGTGCTTTGTTTGTGGCGAAGTAGGTCACTTTAAAGATAAGTGCCCCAAATGGCGCAACGTAACGGACAATAATATTAAGTTGGTTTGTTCTTTTTGCAAAAAACGAGGACGCAAAGAAACTGAGTGCTTCACTAAAGCTCGATCAGAATCTCAAAACTTTAATAATAATAAGCGTGCAGTCAATTTATTCAACGAGCTTTCAACTAGAAAAAATAACCACGACATAAGCACGGGAGTAATTCAGGGTATTCCGGTGGATATTTTAATATACAGTGGTGCACTCAATGTGTCTTTGATATCTTCTGCGGTTGTGAATTATTTTTCCGGTTCGCGCCGACCAATTAACTTTTCTTTGAAGGGGATAGGTGATAAAGAATTTGTTGCCAGTGAATACATCACTTTAACGGTTGAGCTTCACAATATTGCACTTGAGGTAGATTTTGTAATTGTGCCCGATTCTTATATGAATAAGCCAATAATAATAGGGACGGACATTCTTAATCGCAATGGTGTTACGTTTATTCGTTCGTAAGATAAACAATACCTAACTCACACGTCTAATAGGATACTGGAGGTAAATGCTGTTGCTACTAACGAGTCCGGTACGGTAAATACGCCTCTCAAAGGTGTGGAGCTTGCTAGGCTGATGACTGTTATAAAAGAATTCTCTCCCTTTTTAATATCTGACACGGCCACTACAACCGTGAAGACAGGCAAAATGCACATCAGCTTAACAAGTGACACACTTGTCGCATACCATCCGTATCGTTTGTCATATCACGAAAAACTGAAGGTTCGCGAGATTTGTCAGGATTTGTTAGATAAAAAAATAATTAGGGAGTCCGATTCCGAGTACGCAAACCCGATCATTTTGGTCAAGAAGAAGGACGGCTCAGACCGAATGTGTGTCGACTTCAGAGCACTGAACCGCATCACTGTTAAGGATAGGTATCCCCTACCCTTGATTGATGACCACATTGATCGGCTTGGGAGCTCGAAATTCTTCTCATCATTAGACATGGCTTCAGGATTTCATCAAATTCCGATCCATGAGAGTTCTATCCACAAAACCGGTTTCGTAACTCCTGAAGCCTATTATGAGTACCTAAAAATGCGTGGCTTATATAACTCTCCAACTGTTTATCAACGCATCATTAATAAAACTTTGCGAAAGTTCATAGAAGCAGGTAGCGTTCTCGTGTACATTGATGATGTCCTAATTCTGAGCATGTCTATTGATGAGGGCGTTTCCTTGCTACGAAATGTTTTAATGACTTTGACAGAGGCAGGATTTTCTATTAATATACGAAAGTGCTCCTTTCTTGCTACTAAAATAAGAGTACCTAGATCGCGTAATTAGTCACGGTCAGGTTAGGCCGAGCTCGCTTAAAATTGAGGCTTTGACAAATTCACCTATACCTACCAACGTCAAGCAAGTACGACAATTTTTAGGTCTTGCGGGATATTTCCGACGTTATATAGAAGGCTACGCAACAAAAACTGCATGTATCTCGCGCCTCACAAAGAAAAATGTTAAATTTGAATGGGGACCCGAACAAAATCTAGTTCGACAAGAGCTTATAAAGCATTAAACTAGCGAACGAATACTTGAAATTTTTAACCCAAGCCTTCCCACCGAACTACACACCGATGCTAGTAGTTCAGGTTACGGTGCGGTACTCATACAGGTCCATGTGAACGGTAATAAACGGGTTGTAGCTTATTACAGCAAAGTTACTCAAGGCGCCGAACCCAAATACCATTCATATGAATTGGAAACGCTGGCGGTCGTCAAGGCTTTGCAACATTTTCGCCACTACCTGGTTGGTATAAGTTTTAAGATAATAACCGACTGCAACGCCTTGAAGGCCACCGAGCGCAAAAAGGATCTACTTCCAAGAGTTGCACTTTGGTGGATTTACAAGCAGGATTTTAATTTCGAAATTCAATATCGTAAGGGCGTAATGATGAGTCATGCAGATTACCTAAGCAGGAATCCACCAGCGTTGCAAGTCAATAACATGAACCGACCCTTGAATTGGGCCTAAATAGCCCAGTCAGCTGATTCAGAGACTCTTGATCTCATACAAAAACTTAGAGACTGTGATTTAGACTCCACTCGATACGTATGTAAAAATGATAACCTCTATTATCGCTATTCACCCGTTGGGGAGGAATCTCGCTTATTGTGTTTTATCCCTAAAGGACATAGACTCAGCTTATTACGGGTTTTCCATGACGAGCATGAGCACATGGGGGCGGAAAAGACTTATGATCTAATCCTAAAACATTTCCCAGGCTTAAAACAATTTGTTCAAAAGTACACTTCACATTGCCTGGTTTGCATTTCAAAGAAACGTGTTCCCAGAGCCCAACGTCAACCTATCACATCATGGGAAAATCCGATATTCCATTTGAGACTATTCATATAGATGTACTAGGCCCATTACCAGAGTCCAATGGATATAAGTTTGTACTAGTTTTGATTGATTCCTTTACCAAATTTTGCCTACTTTATCCTATGTAAAAACAAGATACTAACGAATTTAAACGGGTATTTAATAACTCAATTTCTTTATTTGGAGTGCCTAAACTAATAATCTATGATCGTGGACGTATGTTTGAGTCGTCAGCTTTTACGAGCTGAATATCTAATATGGGAAGTGATATTCACTACATAACGCCCGAAATGCATCATTCCAATGGGCAGGCCGAGCGTTATGTAAGAACTGTTATTAATTTGCTTCGTATAGAGGTTAACAGTAAAACTTTAAATTGGTCTGATACTTTGGGTAAATACAATTAGTTTTAAATATTCCTAAGCGAAAGACCACACAATATTCTGCTTTATACTTATTGATCGGTACAAACGCGACCTATCCTGTTATTCGTGTACTGATCCGCGACGTCGCCGTCGAGAACTCTAGCCCTAATCGCGAAGCCATGAGGGAGCTTAGCAGGAGCTTAGCTAAGGCGTCACTTGATAAAAATCAAGGTACTCAAGATTCGCGGGTCAATCGTCAGAGACACCCGACAAGAAAGTTCCAGGTTGATGATCAAGTTTCCGTGATAAAGTACACGCAATCTACAGAAAAACTTGATCCCGGTATGAGGCGTCCGTACCGCATTATTAAGGTATTACCGAGTGACCGTTACGAGCTGAAGTTACTGAGCGGAGCTAGAGGCAAGACGACTCAGGCCGCAGCTCAATATAAATATGATCCTCTGGAAAGGCGAATGGTGTCCCGAGAGTTGTGCCGCATTTTTTTAAAGTGAGTTTTAACTGCATAATATGTCTAATGTATTGTTTATTTTTTAGTACATTGGATACGTGTTTGCCTTGATGGTTCGGGCGGACTGACAGGTCATTGTCCTACAGTGCTAGGCCGCGACAGACGTGCAGCCGCAGCGCTGGTGGGTGCAGTCCCGGTGAACGTGTTCCTTGAACGCGTATCAGGCGCAGTCCTGGCAGCCGCAGCGCTGGTGGGCGCAGTCCCGGTGAACGTGTTCCTTGAACGCGTATCAGTCGCAGTTCTGGCAGCCGCAGCGCTGGTGGGCGCAGTCCCGGTGAACGTGTTCCTTGAATGCGTATCAGGCGCAGTCCTGGCAGCCGCAGTGCTGGTGGGCGCAGTCCCGGTGAACGTGTTCCTTGAACGCGTATCAGGCGCAGTCCTGGCAGCCGCAGCGCTGGTGGGCGCAGTCCCGGTATACATGTTCTTTGAATGTGTAACAGGCGCAGTCCTGGCAGCCGCAGTGCTGGTTTATTTTATTGGGGAAACTTGTACAAGTTAGATTATGTGTATGATTGGGATGCTATGCTATATTTGTGAGAGCGAAGTGTTTTAGCCAATGGTGTGTTAGTTTATTTTATGTACGACGGCCATGTATGTGTGTTGAATGAAAGACTAGGCATAACCGTACGTTTTTATGATTAATTGCCATTACAATTACTGTACAGATTGCGATGACGAGCACTCTGGGGACGCCGGTGTATCTACAAGTGCATCCGCTGTTCCTGCTGCAACCTCAAGAGTGGGCGAGTCACATACGGGCGAGCGTGGTGAACGAGATATCACCGTGTGTACAAGCTCTCCAGAAGAAGACGTTGCTGGTGCAGCCGAGGACGGTGCACGATCAGGATAGGCCGTATAAGCTAAAAAGCAGAACTCGCAACAGGTAATACCGATTCCCAACCATCTCCCTATAAAATCAGAGGCTCCAATAGGCGCGGGCCTCATTCGACCATTGGATCGTCCTGTCTCCGTTAGTGCGCGCGCGTTCTCAATCGCTCCGTAGCGTAATACGTTGAGCCGTTGTTCCGTATTCGCTACATCGTAGCCCTGCCTACACGCCACTACGTGCCGACCCGCCCTTAGTGCAGTTATAAACTCCTGATAGCGATCGTAAATTCACACCTTATTCATTAGAATAAGTTGTGGATTTGCGCCTTGCTGGGGAGTTGCCCTGCTCCTGGCCTCCCGTTGAGTTTCGGCTCAACGTTGGGTCACGAGGAGACAGCCCCCCTAAGTGTGTGTACCGTCTTCGTGTGCGTACACTTAGTGTTTCGTTCGTCCACGTTTAGTGTGAGTACTCTTTGTTTTTTGTGATACGTACACTTGTTACTTGTTTGTGACTCGTGTGTCTTTATGCTGTTTTACCTGTGTAAGTGTAAACATGGCGGACTATGATCCGTGGCTACCACGCCACGACCACCTGAACTCTCGTGCGGGCTCTGAGACGACGTACAGCCCGGCCTCATGGAGGTCCAGCTCACGCTCGATCCCGGACCGCACGCACCACCGCCCGCTCGCCGAGCCTAGCTTGTGCAGACAGGACACCGCCCGCCCCGGGTCGCCTTCGGCATTCTCGCGGGGGTGTACTGGTACCCCACCCCCGCCCCCCGCCTCCCGACGGCAGCCTGCGGCGAGTCTGGGCCCCCGCCCCGCACAGCCGATCAGGGTTCGGCCAAACCTAGGCGCGCATCGCGCCGTATTGCGCATGCGAGCGATCCTCGCCAGCCTGCCGCACACCCTGGACCTGACAACGTCTTCCAAGCGGACACACCCCGCACCACCGCGGGCACAGCCCGCCCCTCGCCGGCTCTCCAGCCGAGGTGAGTGCCACCAGCCCACAAGCAGACATCCACCGATCTCCCGCTCCGGGATCGGTGACTACTAAAACGTCGTCACCCCCTAATGCGTCTCGCTACCCACTCTTGGTCGTTGAGAAGATCGACGACTGGGTGCGCCACTTCCGTCGTCTCCATGACATCCTGGGGCATGCACCATACGCCAAACAAAACGGTCCTGGTATTCGCTTTATGCCCCGAAGCGAACACGAATACAGGACCGTCAAGAGTTACCTTACGAACTTGGAAAAGCAGGGACAAGCCTCCTGGTTCTTGTTCTCGCTGCCGCAAGATAGGGCAATCAAGGTAGGGATTAGGGGCCTACCTTCTTACACGAACAAGAGGAAGGAAGGAACCGAGGAAATCAAGGCCGGACTCGCCTAACTGGGATACGTGGCGGAATACGTGTCCGAAGTCCCGGCGAGGTCTGAACCCGGTGGATGTATCTATTTCGCCCGCATTGTTAGGGCCCCAGATGTCGTCCCCGGCATATATAAAGTCACCGAACTTATATATATGGCGGGAATCTGCATCGAAGCCTGGCAGGGCCGCAGCGGCCCGGCCCAATGCCACCGATGCTTTCATTTCCGCAACTCGAGCTAAAACTGCCACCGTAAGGCGCGTTCTCCGCGCACCTCGCGCTCCCCGCGCACCTCGCGCACACCCAGTGCCACCTCCTCGGCCATCACAGCCGTGGAAAATACCACCGCCTCGGAGCCCGCAAAGTGTGCGGCTGCCCCGCACTCTCAGCCCCCGATGTCCCCCCCGCTGCCCCAAGAGTTGGTTCAGAGTGAGGCCCCCGCATCCACAGCAGAGCTTTTACAGACTCTCCTCTCCCTGGCTACGAACTTTGTTCGGAAGGTTCTGGCCGGGGAGGATATACTACCGACTCTCTTGCAGCCCCCACCATCGCAGCCTGCGCCTAGATATCTCCGGCATCCAGAACCTCGTACCAGAGGATCCGACTGTGATTGCCGGAGATCTACGCACCGCCCCCCCGCGCTCCTCGAACGCGATTAATTCTCTTTTTTATTCTCTTGCCACCTCGGGTTTCCCCCGCGTTCTGCCGCGGCGGGGTCTTCCCTAAAAACTGGTTTAATGCGCCCAGTACTCGTACTGGGCGCGCCATCCCATCCCAATGATTTGATTTGAATATTAACGATTGTCTTATTGTAAAATAATTAATAAATGTTGATTGGTAAATTAAATTACTTTTAGGTTGTTTAAAAATGTTTTTTTTTATATTTTATCACTTCTGATTCCTTAAACTAATATATATGTCAGTCCAACATTTTCCCAACACAAGAGCATACTGGTCTCCTAAATACGCCTATGAACCAATATATGGTCATTACAAATGAAATTGGCTTTTTGTAAAGGAGGAAAATAAAGTCGATTTTTTTTAAACGTAATATATTTATCAAATCGAAGTATATACCATTGCTATCTATGCAATTTTGCCATCTCATAAGTAGTTCATTGGTTCCTTTACTAAAAAGAACATTCGGACAGGAATCAATAAAATCTTTGGAGGCGTTTTGGACTGCCCCATCGGAGTTGAATTTTTTCCCTTGCAAGAAGTTATCCAAATTTCGAAAAAAAAAATGGTAATTTGTTGGAGCAAGGTCCGGGGAGTACGCTGGATGTCTTATACATTCCAATTGAAGCTCCTCTAATTTGATAGCCGTCTGTTGTGCAGTGTGTGGTCTAGAGTTGTCCTGAAGCAGCAGTGGCCTAAAGCGAATGACCAACTTCGGTTGTTTAGCAGCTAGCTTTACCATCATGATTTGAAGTTGCTGGCAATAGACATCTGCGGTGATCGTCTGGCTAGATTTAAGAGGGCATTAGTGAACGACACCGGCACTAGTCCACTAAACGCTCACAAGTAACTTTCTTTGAGTCAATTTTCGCTTGGGGCAGGCTTTGGCTGGTTCGACAGGGTTCAGCCATTGCGATGAGCATTTCCGATTATCGTACAGGATCCACTTTTCATGACAGGTAATAATAATTCAATTTAAAATCCCTTCATTATTGTCCCGATTGAGTAATGTAACACAGCAGTCGGCGCGCGTTTGTCGGTTTGCTGCACTCAATTCATGGGGTGAGTCACCCACCTTTCAAAGTCTTTTCACCTTCCTAATTTCCTTCAAGTGGATTAAAACAGTTTTATCACTAACACCGCAGCCTGCAGCTAACTCGGACGATGGATCTGCTTCCACAATAGCCTTCAATTGTTCATTATCAACTTTGGTCTCCGGCCATCCACGGGGCTTGTTCTGCAGGTCGAAATTTCCAGAACGAAAACGTTGGAACCAAAAACGCACTGTGTTTTCTTTTGCGACACCGCCGCGATACACATTATTAATCCTTCGAGCCGTTTCTGCAGAACTGGTGCCACGGTGGAGTTCGTACTCGAAAATAATATGATATTTCAAGTTTTCCATTTACAACAGAGTGACGCAAAGAAAAAACCAAAAGAGGAAAAAACAAGTGAATTACGGTTTTCAAAACACAAATGTAAATAGCGGTATATATTTGAAATTGGAATTCTAAACCAAAGAAGATATATTTGAGATCAAAGTGGCCGGTACAAAACGCCAATTTCATATGTAAGGACATAATAGATAAGAGTGATTCAAGAGGAAGGCTTGTATGGATATAACTAACAACATGGATAATTTAGTAGAGAAACACTGATCATTTTAGAGGTTTTTAATGTGATTTTTTACACTTATAATGCAAACGCTGGCTGAACCCTACGAGATAGATCAAAATAATGTACTACAGTATTGTACACCTTAAAAAGGCCCACAAAAAATACGCGATGGTATATGTCTATCTCTTAGGGATAACCCACAACAACTATTTTTTATCCTTTACTTTTTACGAGAAATAATGGCTTATTTACGTAGCGATTTTAAGCAATACAGCATTTATTCTTTTCCAATTAAGTAACATAAATACATTGTGCATTTAAAATAGATCAATATTTTCAAAGATATTACAGACTTCATATATTTAATAATTCGTCGGCGCACGGATCCCGATAGATGACGTCATCGTAAACAATTCAGCGGAAGCGCGCGTTTTTTAGTAGCCGTTCAAAAAATTTTTATTAATGGATTTATTAATTCCTGACGGAAGTTTATAATTTAAAAAATAAGACTCTCAGTAAATCATTACACATATGATGTACTTAGTAAAAATTAAATTTGCTATTAAGTGATTGATCCTCAATATTTGCATGGAACTTGCAGTGCTAATTTCAAAATTACTTACTAAAAACTCGTTAATATGAACGTGGCATATGCGTCATTGGTCACTTTTGACATATGCACTCATCAATTTTAATTATTATGCTCACGATTTATGCGTCATTATTAAATTAAATTTTGGCAACGGTACGCATGATTCACTGCTTCTTTAACGCGAATGGACTATGGATTTAATTTTAAAATCATTATATTATTGAAAACAATACCTTTTGAGAATTCATTGAACTCCAACTCTAGAACTTCAGTCTGCAGGTTTTCCATGAATCGACAAAACCCCTCAAACTTGAGATCCGAAGAACCCTTTTTGCCGAAGAAATGGACCTGAAACAAAAACGTTTTGGTTAATCCTCGAGTACCTACTAACAAGTTTTTTGGAATATATTTTCTTATTTCGCGACTTTTTGACCGGCCCGTCATTTGCACATCGCAAGGGCTCTTGCCCATTTAAGATTGCCTTTTGCCCATTGAAGCCTCAGATCGTCTCAGACTAGTGATGCGACTCGAATAGGATCTTGTGTCTCGAATCACTCGAGTTATTTTACAACCTCACTCGAGTTTTCGAGACACTCGAGTAAACAATTCACTCGAGTAGCAACTTTGCATTTAACGATATAAGTACTCAATGTGTCTCACGAGATAGTTAATATTTTGTCATTTCGAAGTTTGGAAACGTTTTTCTGTTATGTCATGATTCGGTTGTTTACAATTTGATTAGTGTTGTGCTGTTGAAGATCACAGACTTGGATCAACAACTACGAGACATAAATATTCCATTGGTCGAAGATTTCCTTTCAGTATTAATGTTAAGTGGTTTTACCACCAAATTACGACCCACTTATTATGGCGTTGGAAAACTCAAACAATAAATTGTGCAGTGAAACAGTTAAAAGTAAATTGTTACAGGAAAATATGCGTAGGGACTTTGACAAGGGCGAAGAAAGGGCAAAATTTACAAACCGGAATACAACGTGTCAAAAACAAACAATACAAGCTACATATGTAAAAAAAATAATTATGCTAAAAATTGTCCTACAAAATAAATAAAAGTGATATCTCAAAAACGGGGTGACAAATGTGAAAAAGCGTGGATCGAAACTGACTGAAACTGACTCGAAACTATTGAGAGCATTAACTGTGGACACTTGGTATGTTTATTTATTATTATTATTTTTTATTAGATACCACAAGTAAATTACATTGCTTTTTAAACATGCCACGCAAAACTGCTTGCGCAGTTCCGTGCGTGTTCCGTAATGTCGGTGCCGGGGCTCGACGTGCATAGGTCAAGGTGCAAACATGAGAGCGGAGGATTGCCGCAGCACTCCGCACAGGCTGTTGGCGTGCATCAGGTAGCACACAGGGCCACATCCGGATCTCTGTGAAACACCGCAATCGACCGATTTCTCCTCACTGAGCGTGCCACCGATCTTTACACGGTACGAGCGCGCCCAGATATAGTTGCTGAACCAATTACTCCGCGGCTGTCTCAGGCCGCACTCTTCCATTCCATTTAAGAGGGTTTCCGTCTCCAGAGTATCGAATGCCTTTTTAAAATCATAGAATATGGCGACAATATTTTTTTATGTTCTAATAAATGTGTATTAATTTCATCAGTAAATTTTGACAATAGTGTGTTTGTACTTTTATTTATTAACTAATAATTCTTTAACTATGAACTGTAATAAATTTTCTCCGAAATTTTATATTTAATATTTCTCACTGTTTAAACCTTTTTTGAACTACCACAATCATATCAAGACCAAAATTAGTCAAAATCGGTCCAACCGTCCTCGAGTGTTAGTGAGACATTGGCATTTCAATCCACTTTTATATATGTATAAGATAATTTATTATTATTTACTGCAGATCAAGTTCAACATTTTGAAGATTGAGTAGAGAAATAGTTAAAATTTTAGCCAAATTTAAATGGGGAATTATTTAGAAAATTAGTTTTATTTTATACTTTTTTGTGCAGTGTGTTTTTACTCTGAAAGTCGGTTTCATTTTTTTTTTTAAATAATAACATTTTTCCCCTTTTTGTTATATTTGTTAAATTATTATATTAACAAATAATAAGTAACAAACTTTTATTAGAACGGAGATAGTAAATATTTTTTAAATATATACATTAAATTTGGGTCTAGAGGACCCCTAGAGTAGGTATATAGCTCACAGTCACACATACATGACAATAGGATAGCAAACCCGTCGGTCTGTTGAAGACAACCATCGAAATTTTAACCCTGGAATAAGTATATCTGCCGAATAACAAACTCTAGTTTATCTCTCTCATGAAGAAATCAGCCATTAGACATTTCAACGCAGCAGTCGACGCGCGTTTGTCGGTTTGCTGCACTCAATTCATGAGGTGCCCACCTTTCAAGCTTTTTCACCTTCCCAATTTTCTTGAAGTGGATTAAAACAGTTTTATCACTAACACCGCAGCCTGCATCTAACTAATTCGGAAGCGGTTTGCGATTCCACAATAGCCTTCAATTCTTCATTATCAACTTTGGACTCCGGCCGTCATGATCAAAATTGATAGTTCCGAACTGGGAGTCGAACCCAGACCATGTCGGTATCGCGCCAAGTGCTCTACCAGTTGAGCTATCCGGCCCTATGCCACTTTCCTTTTTCAATTTCATTTATATCTTATTGAGCCACACCGTCCATCATACGGTAATACAACAACACAAACAATATGATACCTAAATTAAACCTTCTCAATAAGACAATTATCTCCTATCAATATAGGCAGATAATATTTCAAGAAGTTCAGCGACTGTTACTTGTAAAAACTTGCATATTCCATATTCAGTACAACGCGTCGAGACTTGTTGCCGCGCCGGCCGCCGCCGTTCCATCCGCAATGCGTGTTCAAACGTGTAAATTAATACGACTTGTGGTGTATGTACTTGCAATATTGTATGAACGTGTTTAATTCTTCACCAATATAAATACGAATGTAATAAACGTTACTCATTTGTTTCCGAAATTTCATAAAGAAAAGTGAATCGATATGAGTGATTACTAGTGTCGGAAAAGTAAGTACCTACCTGCCTATTTGTAGGTATACCAACCTACCTGCCTATATAATATAATATAACGTGCCTAATGCTAAAAGGGCGCATTTTTCAACATTTTGTATTAAAACTTGAATTTTTTTATTTATTATTTACAGGTAGGTAATTGATACGAAACATGACCGAATCTAAGAAGAAGTGTCGTCAGTACAGTGTTGAAAATTTAAACTTTGGTTGTCTTGCATCACAGGCAGATAAACGATTGCCAACATGCCTTTTATGCAACAAAGTTTTGAGCAATGACTCTATGAAACCATCAAAGCTGGAAGACCACCTAAGAAGGTATCATCCTGATAAAATAGGTAAAGATTTAAAATATTATCAAACATTAAAGGAAAAATATGAAAAGAGACTCACCGTGCACAGTATGTTCGCTTCAACGTCTGAAAGCAATGATGATTGTTTGCAGGCATCTTACAATATCTCATTACTTATAGCAAAATCTGGAAAACCGCATACATTGCATAACAGTTAATTTTACCTGCTGTTGAAGAGGTTTTAAAAACTGTTCTGCACAAATCTTCATTTGAAATACTCAAAAGAATTCCTTTGACTAACAACACAGTACAAAGACGTATTGATGAAATGAGCTCTGATGTTGAAAGTTTCTTGTGTGATTATCTGCAAACAACTCATTTTTCTATTCAACTGGACGAGTCAACTTTATCTGGCAATGAAGCATTATTATTGGCATATGTTCGATTTGTTATGGGCGAAGAAATTCATGAAGAGCTACTATACTATTACTATACTATTCGCGAAAACTTTGAAGACGGACACTAAAGGTGAATCAATATTTAATGTCCTGAGTGATTTTTTTAAAGAAAAATCGATTCCATTTACAAAACTTATTTCGGTGGCAAGTGTGATTTAAAAAAACCTAATCAATTTCAAAGCAGACATCGCGTATTTGACAGATTTGTTCAAAAAATTTAATGACCTCAACTTACAATTACAAGGGGACAGCCTTAATTTAATATTATTTATAATTTATGAAGGAAAATATTGGTCGGCGCGAATTTTCAGTTTTCAAACCTATCGCAGGTAGAATGCCTTGATGAAGATATTCAGACATACGTTCAACATTTGATTGCCCTGCATGATGATTTTAAAATCAGATTTAAGACATTCAGTCGATGGAAATACCACCATGGATCATAAATACATTTGATGAAACGGAAGTGGAGAACGTAATATTACAAGAGGACCTACTCGAGCTTAGCACTAATGAGGAGCTGAAAGTGATATTTAAAAGAGGGTATCAAAAATTTTGGCTGCAGGCAGAAATACCTGAAAAATATCCTGGACTGTGGTGAATCGGGCAAAAGCTTCTGATAGCGTTTCTCTCGTCATATCTCGTCGAAAAAAGTTTTAGTGCCGTTACAAACTTATGAAGAAAAAAAAAAGGAATAGATTGAATATTCGGGTAGTTACCAGAACGGGTAGTTTGCGGTTATTCCATACAAAACTCAAGCCAAATATTGATAATTTGCTGTCAATCCATCAAGTACATCCATCTCATTAAAATTATATATTTTTTTGTAATTACCATTGTAGAAGTTACATTACGTTATAAATAAGTGTTTAATTTTGATTATATTACGACTGTTAAAACAATAATAATTATTAGTGTAATAATTTATATATTTGAATATATAATATATATACCTACAACACAATGAAATATACTATATTTCTTTTTACCACTCCGAATGGGACGTTTTCTAAATAAAAATTGTAAGAATTGATTGGACCTTGTGCTGAGTCACTGTAGATTTCAAAAAAGTAAAGTTGGATGGAGTCACTTTTTCGATTGGCCAACTTTGCTTTTTTGACATCCAATCACAACACAATGAATTAAAATTTAATTGAAAATTTATTTAGTCTACCTACTTTATTATCAAATAATTAACCCTATTAAGCAATCAATTCAATTTTTTTTTTTTGAAAACTGTTAATTCGTCGTTGAAACTCAGCCACAACGCAAGTTTCCATAGATAGATAGATCTAATCTTCACTTTCTTTTCGAGATTTAGAAATTGGTAGTAATGTAGAATGTAGATGCAGGGGGTTCACCGGATCCAGCAAAATTTTGAAAGTGGTCTATGAAACAAAAGAGTATGGGAACCACTGCTTTAACGGTTGTATTACGGGGAGTGCTCCGAGAATTTTTTTGGGCTTATACCTGCCACTTACCGCCACCATTCCACGCGACAAAATATTTATCATCCTCATCACCTTGATGAGTGGCAGTCTTCCACCGTGTACCTGAAATTTACTGCCGCGCACAGTAAAATTCTGGAATGAACTTTCTCCAACGGTCTTCCGGACCATTACGACCTGCAAACTTTCAAGAAGATAACGTATTCCTCCTCCTTCTGTGTTGCGGGTCTCCATGTGCGATGGTAATCGCATTCCATCAGACATTCCGTTTGCTTGTATATCCCCTATTTTTCATATAATATAAAAAATACATTAAAAGGTTCTTAAGTAGTTCGCCTGCTTTTAACTGGTCTCTGCGAAGTATAATCCATTTGATATTCTTATTATGCCCACCCATTGACTAATTGACCATAAGTGGAAGGTTCCTTGGACTATAGATATTAGATACGTATATTTTTACCACCACTTGAGCATACATTTTTTCAGTAATAGGCGATGTTCTAGTATCATGCTGCAGTATCAGGTGCATACTATCACCATCTACCTATATATACATCCTATTGAAATTGGAATTAATTAGTATTTCCATTCTTACTTGTAACATAGTATCAGTGTTGTGCCGCCTCTGCAAGCCCTGGTCGTCGTTGACATAGCTCTCCTGGGGGGCGCCATTCCTCTCCCCCTCCTTCCCCGCCATGCCTCGCTTGTCCTTCCACGCGTAGCTGAAGATCTTTTCCATCTAGAATTAGTACTCATTTCAGCGATAGTGACTAAAATATAAGGCCAAGATTAGTAAGCTTTATGGGGTAGTTACTTTTAAAAATATTTACACACGTAATTAGGTAATCAATGTTTCTGTCTTGTTCTGACGTTGAAAAATTCACTTGACAAAAAAAGATGACGAAACTGAATAACTAATCAATGGTTTTATTATTTTTATTATCAAGGGTATAAAAACTCTTATAAAGTGCGAGATAGCTTATTTTCATGTTATGTCTCTGTCGCTCCATATAAAATAAGCAGCAACAAAACTTCCGAATAAGCTATCCGACACTTATTAGAAGACAGATTCTAAGAGGAAGAAAAGTAACGTTATAGCTTAGTCAAAACCAAAAAAACATTAGAAAAGTTTTTACTTAGTTAAAATTTTAACGTTCAAGGAATCTTTAAACTTTTAAATGTTTTTGAATGTTTTTCCAATGTTCAGTTTTTTACAATTGGTTTCAGTTTTTAATTGGTTAGATACACACTTATTTTGTACGTAGGTATGTGCTTGTCGTAAAAATATCCTACTACTATTATGAATGTGAAAGTTTGTGAGGATGGATATATTATGGATGTTTATTACTCTTTCACACAAAAACTACTAAACGGATTTTGAATAAATTTGATATGATAGTGATCTCTGAATTAACACGGGCCACTTTATTTTCCAATGAGCACAATGTTCTCGTGGGATATTGTATTTACGCGGGCGGAGCCGCAAGAAAAAGCTAGTGTATTATATACTTGACTCGTAACAAACTTCATTTCTTAGTTAGGTAAACACTAAAAATGAAATGGTGCATTTTTTCAAAGTCTGATCAACCTGTTGGTGATGAGCAAAGATGTTAGCTAACATGCATGTCGAAATGTTGAACCAGAATGTCTCGTTCGCTTCCTGCTTTTAAATAAGTTTTTCATGCAACATTTTGCTAAATGAAAATATTGCTGAAGGTTGTGAAGGTGAAGAAAATTTATTGATGAAAAATATGATCCAAGCAGTTTTTAAAAATAACAAAACACTTGTTTCGAAAATCAAAAACAGAACACGCACACACCGATTTAGAACTTACTAGCGAATGTTTAGGGTCGTTCTGTCTAGGTCCAGTTGTTTTTTGCGCGCTTGACGATACTAAGGAAAGCAGCTACCATAGCAAAGAATACAAATAATAAGTACATTAGAATTATTATATAACAATACCAAATTAAAAACCATACATAAAACATTTATTTTAACATTTTAATACTATTATTGACAAAATCATAACATAGGAGAAACATTAAATACTCGAAAATTGTTATGATAACTATATTGTGTTACACTTGAAACAAAGATTTTGCATTCTCAATAAAAAAAAATATCTATGGTTGGTTCACACCGCGTCAGTCTATCCCCTTGCTAAGTACTTGTGTTACGGGGACCAGACAATGAGAAGTATATTTATAACTTTCATACCATACATATAATACTTAAGAATTTTATTATATTATACACTTTTTTTCGTGTAGGTGCAAAAAAGTATACAGACATTCTTAATAACTAATTATATTATTAAAATAGTTCATCCGAGATAAATAAGAGATCCGTGGCCTAGTGGGTAGACCGTTTGATTCGCACTCGAGTGCAGGTTTCGATTCCCAGGTTGTGGCGTGTACCGATGAGACTTTTTCAGATCTCAAGTACATTCATTACACGGACGGTCCAACGGTGAAGGAAAACATCGTGAGGAAACCCGCACATGGTTGGCCCCATGGTTGACAATCACTATTGTCTTGATTTTAATGTAATACCATTTTCGAGTTTATTGGAGCATAATAAACCTATACAAATTTTTTCATTTTTTTTTTGCGTTACTCATGAAGTTATAAAATAATGCAATAGTATTCGAAGTTTTTTATTACTTAAATAGTTTCGCGAATAAAATTGCCAGATAACACTTTCAACTACTATCGAGTTAATTGAAAATGTTACAGCTGTTCAATAAAATCGCATCTCTTGCTCTTGGAGTTATTCTTTTGCCTACCTTCAACTATTTTATAACTTAATATTTTTCTAAAGTTTATATGTATTTCTATTATCAATTTCTCGTTTTGTATTGTATGCTTTTTTATTGTTTACCATTTGTTTTAGTGCATATCAATACATCACTCATCAAGTTTTTACTTTTAAAAATATCTTGTCACCTAACTCGTATTGTACGCCGTATTTTCGTTTCGTCTATATGTATATCCTGCTCGCACCCATTATGTCCTTAATACATCTCGCATCACCTGTCTCGCTCATTTCATATATTATCTGCATCAGCGCCATTACTTGCAACTTCTAACCATAACTGTTTTTCACATTCATTGAACCTGTATTTCGTCAAATATAAGTGTTTTGTTTATTGTTTTTTCCGAACTTTATATATAAAATGCAATACTAACATGAATTATGATATTATTACAAAACATTACGATGTGATTAAGGTATATTACACGAATTTATCTCAGCAAGCTTACATTCACGTATATTCCAGTAGTTTCATGTGTTTTGTTTATTGTTATTTCAGAACATGCTCAGAACGAATTATTTATATGAAATACGATAGTATTATTTTAAGCTATCATTATGTGACAAAGGTTTATTTCAAGAAATTAATAATTCCTATTAACCATGGATACTACTGATAATAAAACAATTTCCATTTATTATCAAAATGTGCGCCGATTCCGAACTAAGTCGTCAGACTTTTATCGGCAGGTAAGCTTAAACTCTTATTATTTAATAATCTTAACTGAAACCTGGCTAACGGACGATTTCAATGACTCTGAATTATTCAGTAATTATTATATTGTTTGGCGTCGCGAGCTTAATTACAATCTGACTGGTCAAGGCAGGGGTGGCGGGGTATTGATAGCCGCCGGTAAACATCTATCAACTATTGCTCAACCATCTTTTCAATCCTCAGCTGAGGATCTTTGGCTAACACTATGTTTCGAAAACAAGCATAACCTAAGTCCGATAAAAATACATATTTGTGCCATTTATTTATGTAATTTTGGGCTCACTAAGTCCTTCCACGATCAATTATCAATTTTTTTGAATAATTTAAGTGAATTAAATCTTAGACATCCAGATAACACATTTTTAATAATTGGTGATTTCAATCTCAGTGGAATAACTTGGAAACTTAGTATTTCAGACGGGTTCTATTATACAATCAATATCGCCAGTAGAGATGAATACCTGCTAACTGACGAACTTAGCATTCAAACTTTAAATCAATATAACGGCATTTTAAACTCTTACAATAAAATCTTAGACCTTGTTCTATGCAATGATAAGGTAAAATCTGTACATGAATGTGTTGATCCCCTCGTACCCCCTGATCCCTATCATTCTGGACTCATTATTGTTATTGATGTTCAATTTTCAGATCACTCATTTTTGAAACCTGCGCTATACAAACGTCACAGCTTCGATCGCTGCGATTTCAATAAAATTAATAAAGAAATATTACTAACTGACTGGCACTATGAATTGCACAAGCGGTCGTTAGATGGCGCTGTTCAATTCTTTTATCAAACATTAAATGACACACATAACAAACAAGTACCATCAAAACTTATTACTCCCAGTACATATCCAATTTGGCACACTTCTAATCTTAAACGCCTGATACGGGAAAAACACAAATTTCATAAAAAATATGGAAGAATTGCAGATCTTTCAACTTTTAAGTTGTTACGTGATAGGGTCAAAAAGCTTGAATCTGATTGCTACAGTAACTACTTGTCTCTGACGGAATCATCTATTGAGAGAAATCCTAAGAACTTTTGGAGTTTCATTAAACATCGTTCTAAAACTTACATGCTCCCTAAAAATCTTACAATGGGACTACCTTGGGGTATCATCAGGTGAGTCAGTTTGTGATGCTTTTTTTTTATTACTTCCACTCATCTTTTCTCAGAACTGAAAACAAATGAAGATGATGTCACTAATCGCTACCATACTCAACTGATATCTAAAAACCTCTGTGAGCCAACCACATTTTTGAGCTCCATTGAAGTCACACCTGAACTAGTCAAATTTCATCTAAAGAGTCTAGACCCAAATAAACTAGCGGGGTCTGAGTATCTCTCCCCTAAATTTCTAACTGGCTGTTATGAAACTTTAGCTTTACCAATCTCAATTCTCTTTAAAATGTCACATTCCTCTTGTACAGTCCCTCAAATTTGGAAATCGGCCTTTATTACACCTATACATAAAAAAGGTGGCAAATCAGAAATTACTAACTACAGGCCGATTTCCAAATTATGTGCTATTGCCAAATTATTTGAACACATAGTACATAATCAAGTATATGCTACCTTAAAATCTTCTTTCAGCGATTCACAGCATGGGTTCCTAAAAGGCCGATCTACTGTCTCAAACCTTATCTTATTTAATGACTATTTAACAAGTAAAATAGACAGCGGCACTTAAATCGATGTCATATACACAGACTACAGTAAGTGTTTTGGCCGTATTGATCACAACCGGCTTAAAATTAAACTTTTTAACATCGGAATTCACGGCGACCTGGATGGTTTTGCTCATACCTGGACAACATGTCACAGGCAGTTGTAGTTAATAACTACATATCTGGTTGGGTACCCATACCTAGTGGGGTCCCGCAAGGATCGCTGTTGGGGTCTCTCCTCTTCATCATTTTTGTCAACGATATCGACTCATGTTTCCGCTATTCTCGTTCCCTATATTTCGCTGACGATATGAAAATTTTCCTACCTATATCATCACCAGAAGACGTGGAGAATCTCAAATCCGATTTAGCCGACTGGATGACTACTGCCTCTTCAATAATCTCGACTTGAATCCGTCTAAATGCTCCATAACTACTTTTTCCAGGAAAAGAAACAGAATCCTCACCTCATACCATCTCAAGGGACATGAAATACCTAGAAGTTCTATTGTACGGGATCTCGGTGTATATCATGATGAAAAACTGCTATTTGATGCGCACATTGATAAAATCACCGTGAAGGCCTCAAAGGCTCTTGGTTTCATAATGAGAGTAAGTTCTTCTTTCAGGCTAGCTAAAACTTTCAAAGTACTTTACTGTAGCTTTGTCAGAAGCCATCTTGAATATTGCTCTCAAATATGGAATCCATGCTATAACCTATATATTGGTCGAGTCGAAAATATTCAAAAACGATTTATTAGATTTCTATGTTACCGACTCAAATTTAATTATAGCTCAGATAACTATACTACACTTTGTAGGAGATTTCACATTCAGCCCTTAACTAACAGTCGACGTATTGCTGATTGCACATATATCCTACAAATCATAAATAACGAAATTGACTGTCCTAATCTTCTCTATAAGTTAAATTTTAATATTCCTTCCAGATCCCGTAGATATAACCCTCCACTGTTAGTTCCAGTTTACAACACAAACTATAGAAGAAATTCCTTTTTGGTGCGAGCAAGTATTACCTTTAATGCACTATGTAAAGAACTAGACTTGGATCAGACAGACAAGACAAGACTAGACAAGATCGGAATTTAATACATTTTTTTTTTTTATATTGATGTGTATGATGTGAGTATGGCACTTGTATTATTTTTAAGTATATTGTCAAAATCTCTAAGCTCAAATTTCCATGTACTTAGATCTAGGTTCATTTCTTATTATTATTGGAAGCTTGTGATTGCTGTTAAGTTTGTATAATTTTATATTTTATAGCTATTAGTGGAAACCTATTATGGGCTTAACTCTCAACTGTCTGCTTTATACTCTTTACTTATAAGCTGTTGGTTCCCCAAGTAAATAAATAAATAAAAATAAACAAATAATATAATCATTATTGCTATATTTACAACAGCTGGCCTCAAATGGACACATTAAGTGAATCGTACTATCGAACAACATCTTTTGAATTTCAATAGATGATGTTTCATAGTACGATTCACTGAATGTGGCCATTTTCAAATATATCAAAAATCCTATTGCATATTTTATCACATTTAAAGTGCGTATCAACGCCATCTATGATGAAAATTGCAAACTACACTTGCTAAACACGGATAGATCGCGAACTAAGACAAAAATCATTCACTGTACCGTAAACGATTTTTGTGTTCCAACGAAGTAGGCCGCAAATACAATGTACCTACAAATTTATTTAAAATATAATAATCATATCAGTTTAAAAATTAGTTTGATAAAGTGCTAGAAACAGGGCTAAAGTTAGTCAGATGTCATGGTAGTGTTCAATAGTTTTGAAGGGGAATGGGACCAGACGACCAATTCACTTACTTTTCGAAAAGCCAATAGAAACAAACTATGCATGTTCTCCATTACGTGAATTGGCCTCTATATATGTATACTCTGTTCAGATCGATTTTAACCTTAACGTAAACGAAAAATTTAATTCGACCAAACAAACGTGTTATTGTATTTCTATATTGCACGGTAAATAAAGAACATTTAAAATTGGTAGCATTACAGCGCGCTATTGTTTATACGTTGGGACTGAATTTAATCTGAACGTAGTATAGACGAATGTCAGAACAAATAAAAAAGTGACGACAGAGTGTTAACTACGCCTCGCCGTGTAACATAGTGTCACGCACACACATGTAACGAAACTACGCCTCACCTTGTAAGGCAAGCTATCGCGGTACGTGGTTCTTTATGTGTGTAGTGCGCACTATATATATATATATATATACAAACTTCAGTTTTTGTTTCACATAGTTCTGTCTTCACTTTTTTTTAATTTGTTCTGAGGGACGGAAACACAAACTCACTGCTTTTTGGCTGTGCGGATCCAAGTCCTTTCGCTCCTTCAAAGAACCGCCAAGTAGCCGTTGTATCTAAATACACATCGCAGAGAACATGCAAACTAATAAAAACATAAAATTAAAACAATATAAATAACGGACAACATAAAATAAAAAATCTGTCACAGTCCACATACTATATCGCTCATGCAATATAATAAATATGGTTCTCTATGATTTTTTAAAATTTATTTATTGGTGGAAACTACAGTGCAACTAAGAAATCTCAATGCGTCAGCGGCAGTCATCGTTGATCACGATTGCCGAAATACATTCAGAAAAGGGCGTCACATACGGCAAAGATATTATAATATTTTATCATAAGATTCATGGATATATTTCATAATATTCTATAATATGACGACAATACATGTTACATGTTTACTATGTATTTTTAATATGTACTATACGTTTTAAAAATACATAGTACTCTCGCCGTCTGTTGTAATGCCCCTGAGGCCGCTGTTTAGAATTTCGCGGCGGCGCGGCGGCGCGGCGGTGCGACAGCGGTGTGACGGCGGTGTGACGGCGGGCGCCATAGTCATCGCTTGTCAGGAGTGTATTTCTGTCAAGCTGTGACTAAAGCCACAGAGTAAAAATATATACTTACGTACAGAGGAACAGCTTTCATAGAACGATCCAAATTTTGTCAGGGTTGTCACAGAAGATGGGGGTAAATTAAACACTAGCATCAAAAGTCTAGCGTCAGTGGTACACACCACAACCCGTCCCTTCGACTGCACACAATGTTAACCGGATTTTACCACTATTGCCGTGTACGGGATAGGAGAATTGTGGACACACCGTATGCTTGTGGTAATACAATCAAATCGAAAGTTTAGTATGTAGCTGTTTATTATGTCCTAGCTTTCTTTAATCTGTGCTAAAGTGCCCGCCTGTGCGCGTCGCCCCTGCTATCAAAGCCCGCCGCCGCGCCGCGCCGCTTGATGTAGCTATCAATGTTTTTATGCTCTTAAATTATACTAATCAAAGATTTGCAAGTATTGCAGCATGCTTCGTGCTTGTATCTAAATACTAGCTCTAGTCTCAGTGATCAAAAACACCTGTGCTTATTTTAAAAAAGGTTAAGTTATGATATTTGTAAAGTATAAAAATATAGAAGCAAAAACTGTCGGTACAGTTTTACGAGAATTTGTAAATTTATTTATTTCTACAAAAGAGGCAAAATAACTCTTAAAAAGTTCAAACCAAAAAATTATAAAATTACACTGAGCTAATTTCGAACACAAGGCGACCACCTTTAGCACAAAAAATATCTAAATCAAAATATAATAGCTATATAATATTTAGTTGACCCCAAAATAAATTAAAAACTCATTTCTAAAATATAGAACCTTTAAATCCGTCACCTGGCCACCACTTACCACCTTGTAATCATGCTTATTATATTCTGTTCAGATCAAATTGAATATATACGTAAACAAAAAAGAATAAATTCCACCAAATCATGAGTCAGTATTTCTTTATTGCACGGTGAAAATTGAAATACTTAAGTGACATTTGAATTGGTAGAATAAGGTTTCGACCATATCGTCCGGAATCCGGAAGGCCGGAAAAAATTCAGAGCACCGAAAATAAAACTCTTGACTACTGCAATGGAGTTGAAAATCTAACACATCAGTGTCAAGTTGTCAGATTTGACACTCGTGTGTTCGATTTTCAGTTTTTCTTCAGATTATTGTATTAGTCCTGAGTTCTACGAGTTCTCGTATTTTCATTGCTCTGAGTTTTCTTCGGGCTTTCGGATTCCGGATCATATAGTACCAGCCGTAAGCTAAGCGTCCACTGCGTCAGAATCGGAGCGAAAGGATCCGTTGATTTGTATTGATTTGTATGGTACAGCGTGCACTGGATCGGCATAATATAACATAACTTTTTTTAAATATCGACGCCTCGTAAACTCTGTACGCTCCTATTCTGACGCAGTGGACGCTTAGCTTAAGGCTGGGACTATATGCTCCGTAATACGGAACGCCGGTGAGAATTGCAGAGCACTGAAAATACAACTTTGCGTTACTAAAATAGAGTTGAAAATCGAAGTGTCGAGTGTCGAGCTGTCGTATATGACATTGACTCGACACTCATGTGTTCGATTTTCAACTGTATTGTACTAGCGCAGAGTTCAATTTCAATGCTCAAAATTATCCACGGCCTTCCGGATTCCGGTTCATATAGTCCCAGCCTTAGCTTTATGGTGCAAAGCTGTATCTTTGTTTACGTTTGTATAAAATTGTATATGAACGGAGTATAAGGAAAGGAGAAGCACTTACGACTAGAAATTCGTTTTTGTCAACCCTCTGGTTGCCATCGGTGTCGAACATGTTGAAGGCGATTTGGAACCCTGATGCTGGTTCTGAAAACAACAAAAAACACATACTTTCTTCTATGTTATACTTAAGCACATAATTATGTAGTATGTACTAAAAAAATTAAGAATTTAAATAAATATATAGAGACGTTTCACTATTTAAAAAAAAACATGTGGTAATCTAGAGCTCAAATTACGACCATACCAAATTGCATCAGAATCCTTTCAGTAGTTTTTGCGAGTAACAAACATCTATCCATCCATACATCTATAAATGAGACACCTGCTACGGATTATTATTTATTGGAGACTTAATGCGCGTTACAGTTTTGGTGTCCGGGACCCGACTGACTTACAAGCTAACGGAAACTGAAATACAGTACCATATGTATACAGGAAGCCAGAAGACCGCTTCCATTAACTTTGGGATATGACTACTACCTTTTCTCATTACAAAAAAGTTATTTTTTTTATTTTTATTTTCAAAAATGTCATTTTTTTATTTTATTTTTTACATTTTATACCTTTTAATCATAAGAACGAGCTGTCTAGAAGTAGATTTTTTATCAAAATCTTAATTTTATTATTTATGTAATTTACTTCATTACGCTCGCCAGCCAATGACCCGTCAGCTGACGCACGGGCCGGCCGCCGCACCGTGCTCCTGCCTTAGTACACGCGTTCAGCGATGTTTAATGTATGCAGATTGCAGTGACTTACAACCGTACACACACAAAAGTGACGGATGTTTGGATTTTATAATTTCAAATAATTTTGGCGGAACCTTGATGAATATCCCACGGAACCCACTTTGGGAATCCCTGCTCTACACCGCCTGCAGCGTGGTCGTAAATCACGCATGAAATGTTGCTTGAAAAATAACGGACCCTGTGTACAGTGGAACTAAATTCTTAATGTCCCAAGGCAATCATCGCTTTTCTATCGATATTACAGACGGTGTTTGAAAAACGACAGTAACCGAAAGATGTAACGTGGTTGAACTGTAGGTAACAATGAAACTAAGTAGGTGTATAAAAGGGTGCCCGAAGTCGCATTAGTAAGTTAAGTAGAGTTAAGATGTTAGAAAGTGCTTTTGTTGCATTTTTAAATTTGAAAATCGTTGCTAGCACCATAAATCATTACACGTATCACTTAAAACTTAACAATACAACACTACGTTTTTAAACACGACCTAATAGTGAAACTCAAATCAACGACAACCTTTTACCTCGAGAGAAAAACCGCAACTAAATTCGAAAATCTATTTCAAAACAACATAGTTCTTTTTATCGACTTTCGGCAAAATTCAAAGAATGCCGACGCATGCGACACCGGCGCGGGCGTCGAGGTGGAGCGAGCGGCCACCGCACGGCTTTTTGGCGGCAAATATCAAAAGCGTGCCGCTCGACTCTTTCAAAAAATACCTAGGCTAAGTGATGTGACCTATGAAAATTGAAACATTTACCTGTACGTAGTCGATATTTAAATTAGTTAATTGTTTGATACTTTTTTTTCCTTAGTTTTTTGTAATAAATATGTTACTGTTTTTATATCACGCTGGGTTTTTATGATTCCGACCGGCAATCGAGCAGACAGATCGCCTGATGGTATGCGATTATTGTCTCCCACGCGCCTCTCTCTTCGCTTTTTTTACGCGCCTTGAGCCTCCAATAGATTTTGTAATAAGTTCATACAAATCAATGCGTATGCAAATTAAATAATAATTTATCGATATGAAAAACTATCGATACATTTCTGGACACATGCCTATGTTTTTTACATAAAAGTATTTTCTCAGTTTGGTCAGTTGGCTGTAAGTGTAAACCCGAGTTTTGGAGTGACGTTCCGTGTTATTTTTTTAATTATCTACTTCTCATTTTCGTTTGTTTATTTTCACTTTCGTTTGTTTTAATAACTGTTTTATTTGTAATAAGTATTAACTGTTTTGTTTGTTTTGGTTTGTTTTTCGTGTTTGTGACTTGTATGTGATTTTTTATCCTAAAATGCCTACGCCATACGCGTATACCACGCGTTACTATGGTATAATGATGATGTGCTTATGTGAAGCATTTGGGAATATCGTAGAGCCATTGAGGATTTACCGGAGGTGATATACTCATGCCCGCCATCTTTCAGACTCCCGTACCATTACACAGGCATGCGAGTGTTAGAAAATAGGCCCATTGCGCCTCCAGCGGTGGGCGGCAACTGGACGTAAATATCGAGGAGCAAATTTTAGACGGTGCGTCCGGGATCCTCGTCTTAGCGCCCGCAGTGTGGCTAAAATGCTTAGACCTCGGCACGGTAGGCCAGTTGCTACTTGCTGTTCGATTTAACTGTATGTACCTTATCTCATTTTATTTTCATTTATTTTTCTTATTCAGAACAAAAAGTAATTAAATGTTAACTTAACAAAAGTTAGTAAATAGGTACTTGAATGTTACTAGAACTTTAAATAAACTGATGCCTTTTCATCCGTTATTGGATGATTTATACAGTATTCTCCGAGCGAAGAAACCACTTTCGAAATACTGAAGTGCCTGGGACAGTTGGTTTTTAAATGTCGTATGGTTGCCCAAGCACATACGGCATTCTCACAGTATAGTCAGTCAGTCCAGAGAAATGACTGGTTATATATCCGTTACGTTATGTTTGGAGTATATGTTTGGGGGTGTGGTATTGTTTTACAATACGTTTGGGGCCAACCATGTCCAATTTCGGGAGAAATATTTTTGAGAGTTGGTATCACTACACGATTTCAACGGATTGCGGGAATCATCGTCATCGTCGAAAAACAACACTGTAAATAGAACTCTGCGCGAATATAATAGAGCTAAAATTCGAACACACGAGTGTGGAGTTTTCAATTCGGTCTGCCGGACCAACTCCGTGCGTCTGTAGCGACACCGGATTCGGTACCAAGTCCGAATGTCTGTTATTATAACTAGCTGTTTCCCGCGGCTCCGCTCGCGTAAATATACTATCGGGTGTCCTGCGGGAATACTGTACTTTTCCGGGATATAAAGTAGCCTATGTTTTAATCCAGAGCCTAAACTACTACCAAATTTCAATAAAATCCGTTCAGTAGTTTTTGCGTAAAAGAGTAACATCCATCTATCCATACATCCATCCTCTCAAACTTTCACATTTATAATATTAGTTGGAGGGTTGATTTTGTGTTCTTTTAAATAACACTTTATCGATATAGTTATGTTATTTCTAGACAAGCACGACATTTTGTACTTAAATTTGATGAAAATACCAAAAAAAAATTATTGTGTAGGATAATATTATATAAGTAGTTTGAATATAATATGTCTGTGAGTCTGTCCCTGGTATCGAAGCTCCTAAAAGAAAGGTACGCTTTAGATGCAGTTTTCTTTGTTTGAAAGCTAATGTGACCGAGAGTGTTCTTAGGTATAATTCATCATCATCAGCTAGCTCTCTACTCAACGATTCGGGGGTAAGGTACTTATTTTTTTTTAATTCTATTTATATCAATTATATGCTCTCAATACATTTTTTACTTACTCGTTAACACGGAGAGCAGAAAGAGGTATTCTGTGTAGGAGATGATACCTGAAATTATAATTATACATAATGTCTTAGTAATTAAACATTAGAGTATATAATAAATTAACTAGGTATTGCATGAAATTATGTGAAATCATTAATGTGAAATTTTAGCAAAGACCGTTGCGCACTTATTATTCGTGAGTAAAAGAACGTTTTCTTATGTATGCACGTTAAGAAGTATTTTGAAGTTAGTAACGAGTTTTGTTAACTTTACAGACAGTTATCAGCTAACTTCGTCGTGTCACTTATTGGCTGTCGGTGTACGCGCGCATCATACATAAGCATAATCTCTTCACCTAAGGCCGCGATGCCATTGGACTAGCGCGGACAGTATACATAAAAGTGACACAATATGTATTATCACTTCAAAAGTAAACTCACCTTTATCCCTTAAGTTCCTAAACATCTGAGGCGAGCCCTTCTTCAGTGCCGGTACCTGGTCTTTCAGCTGCTCGATCTCCTTCGTCGTCAGCACTCGTCGCTTGAGGCGGGCTGGAAAGGTTTAGGTAACATGTAAAATTTCTGTTGAAATCTGTTTAGGTCAAAAAAAAATGACACTCCGGGAGTGTACACAGAAATGAAAACAATAGCCCATAGGCAAAGCATGCGGTGCGCGAGCGGCTTTTGTCGCGAGTTCAATGGTTTTTCTCATCTCGAAAATGCCTACGCGCATAGAGAAGCACGACCAGAGAAGTTGTAAGTGCGCTTAAACGACAACTCCTATAAGGCCTCTGGCCGTCGAGAAAAACTTATGTAAGTCACCTAAAGACGTGGCCTGCGAGACAAACTCAAGACGCGTCGCGGTTGCGTCACAAGTTTGTCTCCCTGGCCAATAAATATGTCGAACATCTGTGGTGGTCCAATCAGCGTGTAGAGTCTGGCTTGCTTCACCGCCACATTTCTCAAGTTTTTGTATTTTGTTTTGCTAGGAAGCAGTTGATTGTGCTAGAGCGGCACCCCTGAATGCCCATGGTACTATTTGTATCAGGCTATTGTCTACTGTACTGGGGGGCTGATCATGGTGCAGGTGAGCTGGTGGTTGCTAGGGAGATACAGTACTCACGCCGGGGCTCCTGCTCTACCACAGACTCCAGGAAGTCCTGCGGGGTCATGTACAGCTGCCCTCCGTACTCGACGCTCGCGAACTTGATGAATCGCCGCTCCCGTGACGTCAGCTTCACCGACCGGGATAGCTCCTCTGGAGGCTGGAACAGGTGATTTAAAACTTAAGTCAGGTTAAGCCACTGTGCGAATAGCACCGGTTTGTTCCGTGTTCAACCCCTAGATTTTCAAACCTCATCCGTCGTCATACATAACGTCGTTATAAGGACAAGGGTTGAAAATATAGGGTTTGAAAATATAAAAAAAATTGAAGAAGAATAAAGCACAGTACCTCTGGTGGCTGAAACAGGGGGAAGTGTGCCGATTAAAAATAGGCGTACAATTTTTTTTTAATACCGACTGTTAATGCCACTGTGCGAATGGGAACCGCAGTATTTTTGCAGCTCTATCAGAATTGCTTTCAATTTTTATTCATAGTGTTATTCTTATATTCTTCAGAATTAATATTTTATGTTTATATTCTAAAGAACTCAGAGTTCTGAAGAATATAAACAGTAGATGTAAAAATAAACCAGACAGCGGATCATCATCATAAATCAGTAAGACCAATGTCCATTAACTATCAGTGACGAAATCGTAAATCTATCCTGTATCCTGTAACTCCTTACTATCCCTGGGTAAAAGGCAGGAGTTTCGGATAGTTTATGGTGGTAAATATTAATATCTTTTAGTTAATTTAATGTTGCCAACCCAAAATTTAAAAAAAACTAGGATTTGATGTATGAAAAACCAGGACAATTCAGTTTAAAAACAGGACGCAGTAATAGAGTTGCAACAGTTAAATTAAGATTTAGTGAAAATAGGGTAAATGAAATACATGTAATGCTAATCATCATATTTTTTCATTAAAGTATTAATATTAAATTAGGAAGAAAAACTGCAAAAATGACGTGTTAATTTTAAAATACATGACCTTATCAGGGCACTTTAAAAACCCAGGACGCTGCCTTGAAACTATTCAGGACACCCCAGGACACTGCAACAACTAGGACATGTCCTGGGAAAATAGGACGATTGGCCCTAATTTAATTACCCTTTTACCCCCTCGTCTCTTCGCTTTTCTATGCATGGGGCATAAAGGTCGAGTGCGACGGAGAGTCTTATGGTAAGTGATAGCCGCCGTCCGTAGTAGCTATGAAGCCCATGATGCTACTTGTGTACTTACTTGAGCGTCATGGCGACCTAGGTTTAAAAAAAGATTATGATTTTATTTTTATTTTAGTCCATATATATTATTATTATTTTATTTTAATGCGATGAACGCACAGCCTTCAACTTAGAGAACAGAAAATGACATGAAAAGGTAGCGCTTCTACGATTTTTTTATTTATTTAATTATAAGTCTCTACAAGATTATCCTAAATTCATATCGTCAGAACATTAAGTTGAAGCTTCTTTAAGTAGGTAGGCCACCTACTTAACATTCCCTATCTTAATCCGACGAGTCCGATTAAATTTTGATACTTTATTTAACGCACCAAGCAAATAAACTGATTTTGATACCTTGGTTACCAGAGACATGTGGGACACCTACTGTATACTGTGGCGGACCAATTAGCGCCACGATCCTGAATCGCGCTATCGAAGTTTTCACAGTTCGGCGCTATATATACATCTGAAATGCTTACAAGTCGAGCATACCACCTCGCTCGGTCGGAGATCTCCCTTCCTTCCGCGTGGGGCTTCCACAATTCCTACAATACTATCTTAATATGACGCACTCGATGATCTTCACTAGGGCTCTCCTCCTGTAGACACGCCGCTACAACAAACCGTTTTTGTACCGATATATAAAATATACCACGTATAATATTTATATGAAATGACAAAAAAAAACATGCCGTTTCGGTACCTATTCAAATCTTCAAACGCAAAGCAAGTATAGACTTACGCTATGCCGTTAGCCTACTCGCCTGGATCCTAAGATAGCAAATCTCAAAGTGAAAACATCAAAATCAATTTAGCCAATCACTATCAATATTAATGAAATATCGATTCCGTATCGAGTCATAATCGATTTAATCGATATTAATCATTCATATATTCCTGTCGTAAGGACGTACATTGTCTAAGCCTTAAAATAACTCCAAAGCGTGTGCCCCATTGCGGTCAACGCGACTCCTCAATAGTTCGTGACTTGAAACTCGAGAACGCATCAACAAGAAACAGTAATGTGGCAACAACAAGACAGTAAAATAAACAAATAGATTCAATTCGACGAAATGAATGTGTTCTTTTATTTCTTTATTGCACGGTAAATAAGTGACATTTAAATTGGTAGTGTTGTATTGTTATTATTATTAACGTTTAGATTAACAGAGATTTGAACAGAGTGTAACACTTGTAAAAAGTGGATTTGTGCAAGTTGTAAAATGTTCCAAGGGTCCTATACTTACTTACGAAATCATTTATGTCAATCGCTTACCTGTTATTATCTACCAAGATTTAGTAGTATAGAACAGCTTATCATCATTAGTTCTAACACCTTATAAGTAACATGCAAAATAGAGCTAGTTCTAGGTGTTTCCGCCAATACTAAAATATGTAAGTAGTAGGCACTAAGTGGGTACCTCAAGTGGCGACGGGGTAAGTGAATATTATTTGGATACTCCTTTAGATGGGACACTTATGATTATAGACGAGGAAAACCATTATTACACCAATATAACACCGCAATGGCTGTTTTCATCTGCCGGCGCCCCGCACATGTTTTAGGTGGGAGTCATCGCCGGACTGATTACCGCCGCCGACGGTCTCTAGCGGCCATTGGCGGATGACAGCTATGCTGCTGGCCGCTCCGCTGCCGTTTCGGTGTGAATTGACCCTAATACTTACAGGTTGTATTTTTATCCGAATGAAATACATATTTAACCTTATGTTAAATACTACAATATTAAATAAGTAATAAGAGTATGCATAGATCTTGCAGAAAGATAACATGATACGCACTAAACATGGACACCCTTACACTGCCGCACAACGCGCCGGATTTGAAGGTCACGCGCGTTACGACTACAATTTAAGTATTTTATAGGATAATCTGGTCAACATTTAAGGTCTCGTGTATTATATATTTTCAGAACGAGAATCGAATACTGAGTACGCTCCTTGTTTTTGTTTTAAGACCATTCTCTGTATTCATACATTTTTGTCCCCCGGCAGCCGGGCAGGTGCAAGTGACGGGCCGATTAGTGGTAAAACAGCAATTCCCTTTTAAAACGTCCAACGACGTCGATTAAAAATCTGTACTCCTTGAAACAATTTTATTTCTGTAGGTTAATGTTAGAAAATATTTTGTGATAAGTGGGCCTTGTCCAATAAGCGAGAACATAAAACTTTTACAGTGCGTTTACGACCACCTTGTGATTAGTATTTCAATATAGAAACAAAGTTGTAGGTTTATGACGTGTAAAATTACTGTTAAATGTTAATCCTTGAACTCTATGGTATGTCGACCCTGTAAGATTTGAAAATGATTTATTTGCGTATTTCATACGAGAAAAGCTCTTATTATACTGTATAATAAGAGCTTTTCTTAAGAGCAGTAGCGTAGCGAGCCTTATGAGGTATATACACGGGTTATTTGTTAATCCTTGAACTCTATGGTATGTCGACCCTGTAAGATTTGAAAATGATTTCTTTCAGTATTTCATACGAGAAAAGCTCTTATTATACTGTATAATAAGAGCTTTTCTTAAGAGCAGTAGCGTAGCGAGCCTTATGAGGTATATACACGGGTTATTTGTTAATCCTTGAACTCTATGGTATGTCGACCCTGTAAGATTTGAAAATGATTTCTTTCAGTATTTCATACGAGAAAAGCTCTTATTATACAGTAGCAGTAGCGTAGCGAGCCTTATGAGGTATATACACGGGTGCCTAAAGCCGCACGATTTCAGCCGCACTGCGAAAATCGACCGTGTATATGCCAATTCGGCGAGGCCACAAGTGACTAAAGCCGCAAGCCCCAACTTTTCATTACGTAGTTTGCCATTAGCGAATGACAAGTAATAGACTTGTCAAGATTTTATCTATAATTGTTTGTCACAAGAAAGACTGAAAGTCTTAAATTCACAACATCTTCCAACTTCAACACCTACTAGCTGACTTTTAGAGTATACATACTATAATTGGACTCCTGAAGCCGAAGCTTCGACTTCTCGAAACCAACGCTATACTTCGACTCCCGAAACTTCCACTTTTAGAAACCAACTTGAATATGAAGAAGACTATTTTGAAAGCTGTTTACTGACACAAGAAAATACTAGTCAAAAATTTGAAGTAAACAGCGATATTCTATCGCAAGCTGCAGAATGTATAAATATGCCAATTAAAAATTCATTACGAGTTTTCCATTCACGTACCCAGTTTCCGTTTTTTTCTTCTTGCCTTTTGTTTCTTCTTCTCTCCTTTTTTCTCAAGCAGTCCTTGAATAATTGCATAAGTAACAATTTCGATTTCGGCACGAACACCCATTCTGCTCAGTATTTTCGAAGGAAATAACCAAGCCGCATGCTGTTTGAGTCATCCATGTAAATGGGCTTGCGATTCGGCGAGCTGAGGTGACTTGTCAGACGGCGGACGGATATTAAAAACGATTTGACAATATCTATATCTGCATATATTAAAGAAGTATGCAATAATTGCACTAATGACTACAGAGTAAAGAGTACTTGACTAGACCTTACTTACTATATGTATGATTTACCTGTATTTGGATACAGAAGTTAGATTTTGCTAATCCTGCAATAATATTTATTTATTTATTTATTTACACTTAATGCACAAAAACAGGTACATAGGCGGACTTAATGCCATATGGCATTCTCTACCAGTCAACCTTTAGGCGTACAAAAGCAAAATTGTGCAGGTGCTAATAGAGAAAAAAAAAATAAAACAAGTCGATAATCAGCTCTGAATAAAATAATAAGATGTAGCTAAAACACATAAATAAAGTAGTATAATATAAATACACAAAATATATGTATATAAATAACAAATACAAATAATATGCCATATAATATTAAAAAATATAAATACCATACTATGTAATATATAAATAATAATAATATAATATACTAGGATTCTGCCAATTGTGTCGCATAAAACTCACGGACTCTGCGCTTAAACGTGTCTCTGGTTTTGGACATCCTGATTTCTAGAGGAAGAGCATTCCAGAGAAGAATAGCCTGTATGTTGAAAGACGAGTGAACGATACCGGATCTATGGGAAGGGCAAAAAAGAAGTGCGTTGTTAGAGGATCGGAGGATCTTGTCGTGACTGCTGCAAAGATACTGGATGAAGTTCGATATTTGGGAGTATTTCGATGATGTAACAGAGAGTACAGCATACACAAGGCTCGTACAAAGCGGCGCTGTCGTATTGGTAACCAGTGCAGCTTACAGCGATAGGCGGAAACATGATCAAATTTTCGCAGATTGAAAATAAATCTTAAACAAGAATTGAGAATCACTTTCGAATAAAAATAATTTAAATAATTACACCCATATAAAAAAAAAATTAAACGTTTATTTTACGCACACAAATAAACCTAAGAGTTTTATATCATAATACGAGGGCGGCACTGAAAATTTCGGGAATCAAGGAAGTGACACAACATTACTATTTAAAAATGTATTTATTGCTTTTCGAAGTATTCTCCGCGAAATTTGACACATTTTTCCATACGATGGAACCAATCATTGAAGCAACCATTCTTCAGGTGATGAAAATCTCTGACCACGCAATTTATTCTTTAGTTTAGGGAAAGTATAGTAATCATTAGGGCTTAGGTCGGGGCTGTACGGCGGATGGTCTAATAATTCTATGATTTCTTGCTCTAAAAACTCTTTTGTTCTGTGCGCGGTGTGAGAACTCGCATTGTCGTGATGGAGGATAATGCGGCGGTTGCAGTTCTCTTTACGGAGTTCAGAAACGACCTGTGGCAAACAAATGTTAGCATACCATTCTGCATTAACCGTTCTTTGTCCCTCAAGAGGAATAGTCGCAACATGGCCGGTTTTGGAGACAAACGTGGCCACCATTTTTTTTGCAACACTCCGTGAACGAACAATTTTTGTTGGCTTTAACTCATTTTCGAACACCCAAACTCGTGACTGGTTTTTTGTTTCGGGTTCCTACGCGTATATCCAGGATTCGTCACCTGATACGATGTTGTATACAGCATTTGAGGATCCTGCGTGGAATCTTTCGAGAGTTCTGACGCACCAAGTAACGCGAGCCGCTTTTTGCTCTTCACAGAGCAAATGCGGTATCCATCGGGAAAACAACTTTTTTACACCTAATTGTTCATGCAAGATTATTTGTATTTGACTCATGCCAATGTCTAAAGTTGCCTGAATTTCGCGGTATGTCACATGTCGATCTTCCTCAATCAGCTTACGCACAGCATCAACGTTTTCTTGGGTGACTGCAGTTTTTGGACGACCTTGACGGGGATCATCACTGAGCTTGACACGTCCACGTTGAAATTCAGCAAACCAGCGATAAATTGTGGTTTTGGATGGGGCTTCATCACCAAATGCAGAAATCATCCGGTCAACACACTGTTTTTGTGTTAAACCACTTCGAAAGTCATAATAAATCATCGCTCTAGAATTTTCTCGAGTCAATTCCATTTTCTCAACGACTAAACAAGTTTGACAAGACCTTGTGACAAGACCGAGAATCTTTTTTTAAATAAATAAACGGTATTCGATTTTTAAAACCAAGGAGTTTTAAATTAAAAAGATTTTAATATGACAGGAACAGTGGAAATATTCCATTCCCGATACTTTTAGTGCAGCCCTCGTATTTATATTTAAGCAATGTCCCAAAATGTTCCTGAGCAAAAAAAAAACAACGATTTTTAAGAATCGAGTTCCATGAGTATGGAAGCTTCAAAATCGGGACCACTGTGCGCCGCCACCGCCAATATTCGGGACAGCGACCGGCGGCCTAAAGCCATGTTCACAATTCACACTTATAACTCACTGCGTTTTTATATTTAATGAGATTATGTTACCTTAGAAGTAGGGAAAGCCGAAAACCATTTATCCTTACGGTTTATAGGTATTATACTACTATATATACTCGTAGTAGCAGTATCACGGCTAGCCGTGATGTAGTTTAGATGCGTCCGATAATTCTGGCGTTCTCTTGAAGTCGTGGGCCATTTGAATGACTGATGTTTATCCCATGAATATATCTCATTTTATCAACAGAAGTCAAAGAACTTATAAAGAAAAAAATTATGGGTAAAACGACTTCGGGAATACCATTATACAAAAGAAATCATATTACAAACAAAACAGCCAACAATCCCAGTTATAAGTTATGATTATAAAACGGAAGCGATTCATAACTTTTATAAGTTGCTAATATTTTATATAATATAACGTCTCCGAAAATCAATTACGGATACTTCGGTCACATGATTCACTGCTTGTGTAAAGACGTTTAGGCAAAATAATATTTGTCATACTCAAAGTAAAATACATCTCATATACGGGTGACTCTCCGCTCAACGCAAACTCGCCTATATAAAGAAATATATATTTCTTTTCGTACGACAATTATTTTTCTGCCTAAACGTCTTTCCCTAAGCAGTAAATCATATGCCCGAAATATCCGTAATTGATTTTTCTAGACCTTATATATTTTATATATATACTCAGTAAAGTTATATTAAAAAGTAAGTAGATAGAGCCAAAAATAAATGACTATGGTTGGAGAGGCTGATACTTTACTTTTTTTTTATCTGAAGGTCGATTCTGCTAATTAAATCCTGCAATAATACAGTTACGATCCAATCCCCATTCCCGATATTAAACTTCTGTGATTCGCCTTTCGAGACTACAATATTATATTACCCAGTAGTAGCACGTGTAGCGGGCGCCATCTATACACATTTCAGAGCAACTATTTTTTTTTAATGACATACCTGTCAGATCTGGGGGCCGGTATCCCATACAAGTTTTGTGTGGCGGCCATCTTACACGCTGTAGTTTTTTTCAAGTATTTTTTTCAGTTTTCAGTGCCAAGGATGGGAAAACAGAACGAAGGTTATGAGGAGGAAACTATATTAAGGAAAATTAAAAGGTTGGGAGCAAAGACTAAAAAAGTTTCGCAAGCGGCATCGTATACGACGAGGTCGTATAAGCGAGGATTCGGGATCTTCACAAGGTTTAGACTACAGTGCAGAGGATGGTCGTCATCTTGAAGCGGACGACCACCAAGGAATGGATTAGGATGTCGAGGCGGCAACAAGTACAGGTTAGTGCAAGTCTGAGCCCGGAACGCGATTCCGTGGCCTTGACAAGATTCATAAACAACCAACCGTACCTAACTATAAATATAATAATAATTATCTTGTTTTTCGTTCAAGTATCTCTAACAACTAAATAGTAAATCAATCTGCACAGTGCAATGACTATAATCTGTAAGATTATTTCCTACCAAAATAATATACTTCAGTACAACTCTAGAAGTTGATCATTGTATATTGGGTGCACAATACTCTAGAGTATAGCTCGAGAAGCTATACCAAAGTAGTTTAGACTCTGGATTAAAACATAGGCTACTTTTTATCCCGAAAAAGTAGTGTTCCCGAGGGATACTATACTTACGCGGGCGGAGCCGCGAGCAACAGCTAGTACATAATATACTCGTTTATGTAATTAATTAATATGTAAAAAAATGTGTTAATACATGATATTCAATTAGTTATATATTCATCTGAATGGCAGCGCCATCTGTTATCTAACAAAAGGCGCTGCCCAATTAGTCTAACACCTTGACAATTATTTTATAATTGATATGCTAATAGATGGCGTTTTCACATCTTAAATTATTTGATACCGTTTCTGAATCTTAAGAATATTTATTATTCCATATAATATTTAATATTTAGTATTACAACATTATACAATCGGGACCAATTGTTGAAAATTGAAGAATATATAAACTGATATCTGTTCTTGTACATTATCTTAGTATAATGTTGTATTTTTCCAGTCGCTCCGGCCTTAATTTTGCTGCACTGGAGAATAACATTACTGATGATGTTACACCTCCTGTAACACACCTTACGAGGTCACAGACGCTGGAGTCTCAGAAGCTTACATCCCGCCATTAGACACGGAAACATTGGCAATATTGTGGGAGGAGCCGGAGGAGGGCCAAACATTTGGACCCACGATACATGAAGACATCGCCAAAAGGTGGTCTGATATTTTGATCAATGGCCTTAGGGACAAAAATATCAAAATGGAAATTTTGAACCGGCATGAGGTCCGGAAAATTTGAAATTAGTTCAAGCCCCCGACCTCAACCCGGAGATCAAAGCAGCCGTTCTGTTAGCCGTTTCTAGTAGAAAAACAAAGATGTTAGCATGTGCAATATCTTGCACAGGCAATTTAATAACAAATGTTATTATAGCGTATGCTGGTTTCGACAATAACATACCAAAATTGCTTAGTATCACTAAGACGAACTGACACTGGACGAATATTGTGCCAGATGCACTTTATGGAAACTGTAACAAGAAGAAACTTTTTAGTTAGTGTACTAATCAAAGAAATTGAAGAATATATTACCAACGTGAAGCGAGATATCTTGCTTTTTGGCTCTGACCTACAAGAGAAATTGAAAAGTCTAATAGCAATCTCTAAGACTGGCGCTGAAATGAGATCAGTCGCGAAGCCGAAAACAAGAGCGAAACCAGGAGAGCCGTCAGGGAGGCCTTTAAACTGGAGGGGTCCGCCGCCGTCGCCGCCGACTCGCCGCACCCCGGTGACCACGGCGAGAACGAGTGCGACGGGCGGCGGGCGCTACAACTACCGCCAGCCACCGCCCCCACCGCCGCCCCCACGTCGAGCGCCTCCGCCGCCGCGTCGGGCGCCGCCACGACATGCAGCGCCTTATCGCAGATAAACTCCGGAGATGAGCAGGCTGGTAAAATTATCTTTTTTTACAATAATTGGGCTCGAGTAACTAACGACCCCGTTGTGTTATCGTGGGTTTCTACGGCCTACAGATCCCGGCTACAAATGTCGTTCAACACTCAATTCCTTTTAACATGCCTGAAAATAACACACAAAAGAAGGAGATACAGCACGAAATCGATGATCTTATTAATATCGGCGCTATTCAATTATGTAAGCCAGTTGAGTCACAGTACCTGTCTAGTATATTTATTGTTAAAAAGAGTAACGGGAAAAATAGGTTCATACTTAATTTAAAAAAAAAAATCCACCGCATTTTAAACTTGAGGATTACAGAAATGCCATAAAATTATTATCCGAAGACGCTTTCATGTGCACAATTGATTTGAAAAATGCTTATTTTTCCCTGCCGAAACATACAGACTCTAGAAAGTATTTACGTTTCTATTGGCTAGGTAAACTCGACGAATTTCAAGTACTACCGGTTTAAACATAGCTCCTTATGCTTTCACAAAGTTGATGCGCCCAGTCGTGCAGTATCTATGGAATACAGGACTATTTTCTGTAATATATCTAGATGATATCTTATTAACGGGTGAATGAATCCTATAGTAGCGGTAAATATAATTATGACTTTATAATTTATTTGTTACAATAATTACGATTTACAATTAATTTTGATAGTAGTAGAGACATACCATCCAATACCGCTGAATTCTTAGGTTTTCCTTTTGATTCGGTTTCACACTCTATACGCATCCCGGCGATAAAAGACAAAAAATAAAAAAGGAACTCTTACACTATCGCTCACTAAGATGTAAATTGCAAAATTTTGCTCATGTTATTGGATTTCTTATATCGGTCTGCCCGGCAACAGCCTATGGCTGGTTATATACCAAGCAATTTGAAAGGATTAAGTACTTGTATCTGAAACAAAAAGATGACTACGATCAATATATTTTCTTACCCGAAATTATGGGACAATATTTTGATTGGTGGTTGGCACATATTGAAAAATGCTTGAATCCAATAAAAAACGGTAATTAGGTGTTGGAGATCTTTTCGGACGCTTCTCGTACCGGATGGGGCGTACGTTTTTCTGGACAGACGGCTAGCGGTCAATGGTCTATTCAAGAAAACAACGAACACATAAATCTTTTAGAGATGAGGGCGGTATTTTTTTGTTTATAAATATTCGCGAAACACTTACGTGACTGTGAGATACTTCTTAGGATAGACAACACTACGGCAATCGCATACATAAATAAAATGGGAGGTGTCCAGTTACCCCACTTGACTACCGTGAGCCGCGAGATCTTCCAGTGGTGCGAAGAGCGCGGGCTGCACCTGTTCGCCTCGTACATCAGCTCACGCGAAAAGTACGTCGCCGATGCGGAGTCACGATGCATACACGCCGACGTTGAATGGGAACTGTCTCACAGTGCTTTTCAATCTATTTGTAAAAATTTCAAACCCCCCAAATAGATATATTTGCAAGCCGCCTTGATAGAAAATGTTTCACTTTCATTTCCTGGCAAAGGGACCCTGAAGCTTTCGCTGTGGATACATTTACCGTTAACTGGAATAGATATTATTTTTATGCTTTCCCCCCGTTTGTTTGATCTTCAAGGTTTAACGAAAGATCGAAGCGGATAGGGCAAAATGCATTATCGTGGTCCCGCAATGGCCCACGCAACCTTGGTACCATTTTTTCAAAAAAGAATAGTTTCAGAAATTTTAGAATTCAAATCTTATCCAGGGCTATTGTCTTCTCCTTACAATGTCGAGCGCCAACTGCACAGAATACTTACCCTGGTACCAGGTATCAGGGTAGGATTTGTGAAGCAAGGCGCTCCACCGGAGGCGGCGGAGCTGATGCTAGCGTCACTTACGGACAGTACCATTACATACTACAATCCCTGCTTAGGTCTTTACCTATGAAATTGCCGTTTTGGATGAAAAAATTTAAACGAATTTTTTTCATGTATTTTTTATTTGTATTAATCGTAGTAATCACCCATGCAATCAATGCATCTTTGCCAACGCAGTGGCAGTTTAGTGATGCCCTTCTTAAAGAAATCAGCTGGACGAGAGGCAACAAATTCTTCAAAGGCATTTTGTACTGCCTCTCGGGTATTGAATTTTTTTCCCGCCAAGAAGTTATCCAAATTCTGGAAAAAGTAGTAGTCTGTAGGCGCAGGATCTGGTGAGTAGGGCGGATGACGGAGAGCTTCCAACCCCAGTTCTTGCAACTTGGAGACCGTCTGCTGTGCAGTATGAGGTCGCGCGTTGTCGTGCAGGAGCAGCGGAGACGAGCGATTGACCAATGTTGGTAGGAGATGTGCCAGCTTCTCCATCATTGTGTTCAGTTCTTCACAGTACACATCTGCAGTAATGCTCACCCCGTTTGGTAAGAAGCTGTGATGAATCACACCGGCGCTAGACGACCAAACAGTGACCATCACTTTTCTAGGGGTAAGTTTTCGTTTAGGGCATTGTTTAGGTGCTGAACTAGGATCCAACCAACTTGCTGAGCGCTTGCGGTTATCAAACAGAATCCATTTTTCATCGCAGGTAACAATGCGGTTCAAAATTCCTTCATTTGTGTGTCTGTTGAGTAGTCAAGGCACGTCTCGCGTACTTCGCGCTGGCGATAATTGAGTTCGTGGGGCACCCATTTGTCAAGATTTATACCTTGCCGATTTGACGCAAATGGACCAATATTGTTTTGACGTTAACGTCGAAAGCTGCTGCTAATTCAGCCGTAGATTGTGTATCATCAGCTTCCACAATCGCCTTTAATTCATCATTGTCGACCAAAGTCTTCAGACGACCGCGAGGTTAATTTTTCAGGTCGAAATTTCCAGAACGGAAGCGAGCAAACCACTAACAGGTGGTGCGTTGGTTTGTAGTGTTAGCTCCGTAAACGTCGTTGATGTTGCGTGCCGCTTGTGCCGCGTTGCTGCCACGACGGTACTCATATTCCATAATTACTCGAATTTTTAACGTATCCATGATGAGGAAAAAGATTGAAATGCGATGGAAATGTAACACTAATCAATAAACAAATGACTACTTTTGGAAAAAGAATTCCATGTATTTAAAATAAAATTAATTTGAAATTAGAATTCTTAGCCAAACAAAAATTATTTTGATTTGAAATGGCCAGTACTTTTTAATTTGAATTTATTTGAAATTGTAGAACGGCAATTTCATAGGTAAAGACTATTATTATATGTTTTGTCAAACAAATAACATAAATGTTTACTCTGCGTCACTTGACAATATTCTTAATTTTTTTTTTGTTTAATAGACGATGTAAATATTGCACGATAAACAGTACATAGTCTGCTTTATTGTTAATATTAGGTTCAGAAATTATGAACGACTGTCGCATTAAAAGATTAATGAAAGGAATCTGCAAATCTAGGACCTCATTGCCAAAATATAATAGTACATGGGACCCTTCAATCGTTCTAAATTATTTAAGCAGTATGTTTCCGAATGAAACTCTCTTTAGATTCTTTATCGAAAAAGCTATGCAAACTGTTAGCTCTAACAACTGCATATCGTGTTCAAACATTATCTTTAATAAGAGTTCCTTATATATAGTAAGGGTCGGTGATGAAAAAATTATTATTAAAATACCTGATCAAATTAAAACTTTTGGAATCAATAGGATACAACCAACTTTAACACTTCCGTTTTTTAACGAACGGCTATCGATTTGTCCGGCTACAACATTGATGTGTTAGTTAGATAAAACTGTCGATAAAAGAATGCCTGATTGTAATTTTTTATTTGTTAGTTTTAGAAAACATTTTAAGAACGTATCTTCTCAGACACTGAGTCGTTGGATCAGGGCCACTCTGGAAGAGAGCGGAGTAGACACCACTGTCTTCAGCGCTTCGCTTACAGCACGAGACACGCCTCTACCTCGCCTGCCAGGCGCGTGGGAGTGAGTATTGACCTTATAAAGAGGACCGCGGGTTGGACAGGTAGTTCGGCTACATTTGCCCGATTTTATAACAGAGAAGTTGCTCTCGATGAACCCGCTGAGTTTGCTCGCTCTCTATGCAGACTGGCCTCGATCAAAAATTATAAAACCATTAATAATTATATTATTATTATAATTATTCCATTTTATTTTCAACATTATGATTGTTTTAGATACTTAGTAACAAGTGCCTTGATTTGATTTATCATAATGTTGTTTTATTATTTACAAACAAATATAATATATTTCTTAACCTTGATATTTCATGGGCTCTAAACATTACTTGGAAATATAATATTGTAGTCTCGAAACGCGAATCACAGAAGTTTAATAGGAAATCAAACGAACTTACCTGTAAGTGAGGTTCGATGATTATTAAAGGATGTGATTCGCCTGAAGAGACTACACTCCCTCCCGTACCCAAATTCCATGTCTTAGATTTTGTTGCCAATAATTTCCACGAAATAGGAACGATGCCCCAGGGGTAAATGTGTATGAGATACCGGCCCCCGAGTCTGACAGATATGTCATTTTTTGAAATTTTGTTGCTCTGAAATGTGTATAGATGGCGCCCGCTACACGTGCTACTACTGGGTAATATAATATTGTAGTCTCGAAAGGCGAATCACATCGTTTAATATCATCGAACGTCACTTACAGGTAAGTTCGTTTGATTTCCTATTATGTTAAAACAGCAAAATGGTGTTCTCATAAACGTCAAACCCGTTTTGATTGTTCCAAACTCCAAAGTTAGTTTATGACATAAAGACGATTCGTTTATCTTCTTCTTCATATTTTCATATATATAAAAATGGATTGCAATTCCAATGTCTCCCTAAAACTCGAGAACGGCCGGACCGATTGGGCTAATTTTAATGTTGAAATGATTGTGGCGTTTTAGAGAAGGTTCGAACGGTAAGAAATATTGGTAAAATTTCGGGGATAATACTAAAAATTACGATTGAAATTTCTATTAACCGTTCACTGTGTTCAATCTGCCACTTGACTGTCAAATATTTATAGGTTCAGTTCATCTGTTTGGTTTGGTATGTGTAGTTGCAGGTGTAGATGTTGGTGTATTATTTATTTATTTATTCCAGTTCATAGTTAAGACAGAATGACGTGTATCGGGACATCTAGTAATCCAATAAAATTAAAATTAAACTGTAAGTATATTACGAGAATTGGTGTTCAGGGCCAAGAATCAAGAGAAAAATACTTTTGGCAATGGTTATCTATGTATATTGTACAACCATAACTTGCCCCAAACTGGCAAATGGCAATATCCTACTAATATAAATGTGAAAGTTTGTGAGGATGGATGGACGTTTGTTGCTCTTTCACGCAAAAAAATCTGAACGAATTTTGATGAAATTTGGAATGGTTTAGGCTCTGAATTAAAACATAGGCTACTTTTTATGCCGAAAAAGTAAAGTATTCCCGTGGGATACTATATTTACGAGGGCGGAGCCGCAGGAAACGGCTAGTAGAAATTATTTTGTATCATAGTAACAGTGTTGTATAAACACAGACCTAGATAAAACATAGTCTTGTTAGATCATTAAGTGAGGACCTAATACGACCTAGAAAGTGGTCACGATTAACACGAAGGGAGAAATATCGCTACAGATGTTATTAATGGGTGGCATTTGACGAATATAATGCACTTGTACGACTTATCGGGAATCTGTACTGTGTATAGTCCGTTCAGAGTTATTTTACCTCGAAGTTTCTATGAAAGTCATCCTTATCAAAATCAAAATCAATTTTTTTTTATTCAAAATTGGTATTTTTAAATACTCTTTTTGAACGTCGATACTACGTGATGCCTACCACCGGTTCGAGAACTAACCCAGCGAGAAGAGCCGGCAAGAAACTCGTCTGGGGCCATCTTTTACCAAAAAGATGGAAAATTATTCTTTTAAAATCAAAATTATTACAATGTTTACTTATGTCTATGTAACAAATAATAAGATAAGATAAGGAGCCACCTTATTCCCAAGGTGTGCCGTCTTGAATAAAGTCATTAATTTTATAATACGCTTTGGCACACAAACGTTCTTTAACTACTTTTTTAAACTTATTAATGGGAAAGTTTTGAACCTTTTCTGGGATTATATTGTATAAGCGTATACATTGGCCTTTAAAGGATTTACTAAATTTGCTTAGTCTGAACACTGGCATATCTAACTTGTTCTTATTTCTAGTGTTTACACAATGATTATCACATTTCTTTTTGAAGTTGTTTAGATTCTTTCTTACATATAACACATTTTCCAAAATGTATTGAGATGCGACGGTCAGAACTTTTATTTCTTTAAACTTTTCCCTTAGAGATTCAAAAGTCGACATCTTATAAATAGAACGTATAGCACGTTTCTGCAGCACAAATATTGTATTAATGTCCGCAGCGTTTCCCCACAAGAGGATGCCGTACGACATTATGCTATGAAAATAGCTAAAGTAAACTAATCGCGCGGTCTCTATGTAGGTAATTTCTCTAATTTTTTTAACAGCGTATGCTGCAGAACTCAGCTTATCTGCCAATTTAGCAATATGTGGTCCCCACTGTAACTTACTATCTAATGTTATACCTAGAAATACAGTGGTGTCTACTAATTTCATTTTCTCATTATTTAATAGTATATTGGTTTGTGCCTGCGTAACATTTGGCAAGCTGAACTTTAAACATTTTGTTTTATTAGAATTCAATAGTAAATTATTAGCATTAAACCAATGTACTATTTTTGAGAGAGCACTATTTACCTCGTCATTGTTAGATTGTCATCGCTTCACATTAAAAATTAGTGAAGTCATCAGCAAAAAGTACTATCTCATGCTTATCATTAACTAGATAAGGTAGATCATTTATATAGATGAGAAATAGAAAAGGGCGAAAAAAAGGCCCCTGTGGTACTCCTAGTTTAATTTTAGTACCATTAGACCTTTTGGAATTAACTTCTACAGTCTGTGTTCTATTTATTAGATAAGAGCTTAGAAGCTTTAGTGCCGTGCCCCTTACACCATAATGGTATAATTTCCTGAACAGCGTATCATGCTCCACACAGTCAAATGCTTTGGATAAATCACAGAATATGCCAAGTGCATCCTGTGACCTCTCCCAAGCTTCAAATATACTGCACAGAAGACTGATGCCTGCATCTGTTGTGGACCAACCTTTAGTAAGACCAAACTGATTACTATGTAACAATTTATTCGAGTTGAAGTGAAAAAGTAATTGATTTAGAATAATTTTCTCAAAAATTTTACTTAAAGTCGGTAATATGGATATTGGTCTATAGTTAGCTGGGTCTGATTTATTCCAGCTTTAAAGAGAGGCATCACCTTGCTGTGCTTCATCAAGTCAGGGAACACGCCACTTTTAATACAATTATTAAAAACTAATGCTAGGTGAGGGGCAATGATGTCAATTACTGGTTTTATAACTTTTGTGGACATACCCTCTGGGGTATTTAATATTAAAAGTACAACTGATCTCTGGATCAGTTGTACTTTTAATATTAAGTAATTTAAATGCCTTGATAATGTCTCTAGAGTCTATTTCTTTGAAAATAAAATTTACATCACATTCCTTCACATTATCTCTAAGTAATTTTTCGGCAACTGTAGGTGATGAATTTAAGTTTTTTGTAGTTGAGATCGGAATGTCTGCAAAAAACTTCTCAAATACTGCCGCAACTTCAATGTCAGAACTAACTTTTTTATCACTAATATAAAGTTCAAATTTAGAGTTGCGACTGGCGACTCTTCCAGTCTCATCTGCAATTATTTTCCAGGTGGTTTTCACTTTGTTTTTAGAGTTCTTAATTTTTTCTTTGATGTGAAGAACCTTCGCCGCTTGACATACCTTCTTGAAAATCTTCGAGTATTTCTTGACATATAGTTTAAAAGCTTCACTCCTGTTCATTGACTTCTCGTTATACAAGTCATACAATCTTTGTCTACTAACAATAATACCTGCAGTTGCCCAGTTACTAAAATTATTTCTTTTATTACTAAATCTGACCGATTTAGAAGTAAATACAGAGTCAAATTGGTTTTTTACTACTTTAAATAAATTATTAAAAGTTTCATTTGGATTAATTGACTCATTCAAACATTGAAAACTTGAAAGTAATTTACTTCTAAATTTCTCAATACGTTTTGTGTTTACAGGAATAAACTCAATATTTTCTATCGGATTATTATCACATTTAAGATCAAATGATGCTAGCTGTCCACAGTGATCAGAGTTAAGTACATTAATTATGTCTTTCCTAAAAGGAGTGACATTTGTGAAAATATTATCTATACAAGTAGCTGTTGTTTCACATATTCTTGTTGGTTCATAAAATAAATTAATTAGATTATACGATTTGAACAAAGATGTGAATCTAACAGTGGTGGAGTTAGAGTCTAATAAATTAATATTAAAATCACCACATACAATAATCTTCTTATTAGAGACACATACTTTCGTCAGCACTTGATCCATTATTTGTTCAAAAGAATCGTATAAGCTTGATGGAGGCCTGTATACGCATACAATAATAAGGTGGCTCAACTCAATACCAGCCAACTCAATAATTCGTTCACTAGACAGTTTTACAATATCTTTACGTTCTTTACATTTCAATTTATTATTAATCAAAATTAAGTAGCCACCCCTAATGACATTTTCTCGACAGAAAGAGCTCCCTACTTGGTGATCACAATAGTTAAATATTAATTCATGATTTTTTAACCAATGTTCTGTTACGCATATAATGTCAATTTTAAATTCATTTATTTTGTTAATTCATTATGTCGTCGGCATAAAGGTCATATCAGAGGTAAAGTAACTCTGAATGGAGTGTAAGTGTAGGAGACAATTTAGACGTCATAGAACTCTTACTTAGGCAAAAATAAGTCAGCGCAGCCCAGGAAAAACCAGGTGTGAAATAACGCTAGCGTTGTATTCCACCCTGTGAGTAAGGGAAGTTCTACCGGAGTCCCAAAGATAATATAGTTAAAAAGATAAAAAGATAATTATGTAACACATAATTATACATTAAAAGCGTAAGAAGAAAAACTATGACCTCTTAGAAAACCACTTACGTTGTATTTCATCAAGCGAGTGAGGGTCCCGACAACGTATTCGTTATTATAGTGTGTAGACATGTGCAGCGGTTATAATCGCTTACCATCAGACGATCCGTCTGCTAGTTCATTTTCGTTTAGAAACAGATAAGCCTTGATTACCATGATTGATCAGTTCAGACAGTAACCTGCAGTAACGAAGGTCTCGTTCACACCTGAGCGTTTGGTTTTGTCATTATAACGGCATTAGGGTAAACAGCACACATCACGAGGGTGACCATTCATTCATCTAAGTTTTCAAGGACTATAATATAATCTTTGACGACCTCGGTTACTCAGTGGTTAAGCAAGTTGGTGCTCAAGCCGGGGGTCGCGGGTTCGAATCCCGCCGTAGGAACAAAATAGTTTTTCTGTGTTCCTGGGTCATGGATTTGATATTAAATATGTGTATAATAAAAATCTTAAATGTATGTATTAGTATTAATATCCGTA